>JASJOG010000062.1:0-600000 GCA_030142905.1 Heliopora coerulea
CATGTGTGGTTATTTACGTTGATTCAAAGACAATCAATCAAATAAACCAATTTATTATACATTCAAACTTCATTCTTGTTTCTTATTGGCCGACATTCACCAGTTAATTCTCAATGTCTGGAAGCCGTGACGTCATTTCCGCCGAATTTCTTGAATTACTCGATGGAGCTGCCCAAAAAGAAAGGTTATTGGACGCTGATGATGTAACCATCTCAAAGATCAGAGAATTACAAAACAGCAAAAATGGCCTGCAGCAGTTTCGAAAGTTAATGGCACGAGTTTTTACTGCAAATCTTTTCTTGCACCATTCGCTGTTTTGAATGTATAATAAAACAATTATTGGATTCGGCTAACGTATAACATCAAGAATTATCGAGACCGAGGTCAATGTTATCTGCCGAAGCCAAATATAATGCTCAGCTTCGTCCAATAATTGTTTATCGTCTGGATTTGCACGCCCGACTTACTGCACCTTTCAGAACGCTTATATCAAGTCAGTCCAGTTTCGTACTGAAGGGCTAATCATTATGGATGCATTACGGTTTTGAGCCCCCTAGCAAAATGCGTTTCTTCAAAAAGCTAAATGTATGTGGAATAGTACGGTTGCCCCTTATAATCTACTAAAACAGTCCTTACAATTTTTAATTTCAAATTTTGGAATATACCCCACACCCAGTGGCAAGGTCTTGTCTTTAGAACTGATATACGGGAACTTTGATAACTGAAGTATAGGAGTACTTCTTAAGAAATCGGGGGATATTGGTCCCTGAAACGGGAGCCTTTTAAAACTGATATAAAGGACTTTGATCACTGAAAAAGGGGTTCTTCGCAACTGATATAGCAAACTTTGGTCACTAAAATAAAGGCCCTTCATATTGGGACTGCACGGCATGCAGGCTATGAAATAGAGAGCCCTTCACAACCCATATTAGGGAGTCGAAGAAGACTTTGGACACTGGAATAGGGTCCATACATAACTGATATGGGGAGTTTAGTCACTGAAATAGGAGCGTTTCGTAACCGATATTGGAACTTTGATCAGTGAAACTCTGACATAGAGTCCGTTCATCATGTCGATGGGGGTGTTGCACCCCACACCTACCATTCGGCATGGCACTGAGTCTGTCGAGTGAAAGACTTGAATAGTTTCTTTCCAACTCTAGACCGATACATCAGACCACACTGAAACGTAAAAATCCCGTAAAGGGATTCAATGTGCCAGTGGAGTAACTACATACCGGCCTACCGGGCATAAGCCCGCATGAAATATTGCTGGCAGATGTAGGCAGACGATCAGTAACATTTCTTGTGGACTGCAGTAAAAATAAACAATAAAGATTTTAGAACAGTACACAAATCAACATGTTATCGGACTTTTTGCCTGAAGCTAAATTACATCGATTGACTCGCTGCACCAGATGACCAAATCGTCCATTAATGCAACCAATGATAAAACGTCCATGCACGATTATCGGGGACAAGCAAAATATTAGGGGAGATGCTGCATATTGCACTTTCATTCAAATAACGATTAAACAATTTGAAACATGTGCCCTTGCTATGCCCACGTGACAAGTATATTCTGGCTACGCCACTACAATGAGCCTCGTAAGTTGATGGATCAGCATCATCGAGGCAAATATTTGCCCAAGTAAACCCTTCAGGCCATGGATTGTCCTATTTCAGGGAACACGTTCTATACCAGTTTCACCTTTGACTGATGCAGCTCCGGTGAAAGCTGTGGTATTTCAAGAGACAAACGACAAGCCTTTTGCTATCACAACAAACACTCTAAATAAGTATGTTTTAAACGGCATCGTTTGACTCTTTCTCGACGGGATCAGTCGTGTACTACTTTACTTCGGTAAACGCCATACTATTTTAGAAGAAAGCTTTTGATTTCTGGCAATATAGAATGAAACTCTGTCCATGAGTAAAATGACAACAATCAAGTACTTATACCCTTAGTACCACTCAGTGAGTCATTCAAGTAGAATTATGATGACAGTAATATGGGTTGCAACCACTAAACGTTGATGGTGTTCACGACCGTATTTTTACAGCTGTTTCACGTCAGTTAGATGGTGACCCAAGTTTTCGCTGGGATATCCATTTCTAAGAAATAGCAGATTTCGTGTTATTCTACCAGAGGCTTCGCAGTAGACGCACGTACGCCCAGTTTATCTATATTTATGATAGAACCCCAAAGAAGCGGAAAAGTGTGCAATGCTTTCATAAACTCTTTCCGGTCAGAGCCGGACTTTTTGATTTTACTCTGGCTAACGCCAGAAGATCTAACTCGCCAAGGAGAAACGTCTCAGACCGGAGAGAGTTAAGAACCGTCGGAGGAGCGGTAGTGAGAAACCAAGAGACATGTAAGATCTATTAATATTTTGTTCTAAACCTTTTGCCCTAAATCGTAAAGTATATTTTTAGTCATATATTTAATATGAGGAATTTAATAAACCCTAAAGAGCTTTAGAGAGAGGTTTTACAATGTTTTGTCATGAATTTAGGTCTTGTTTAATAAGCCTTAACTATTTCAGATTTATATATTCTTCATGACGAGGACGACCGGAGCTCTCATTCTGCTCGACGTACTGAAATGGTTAAACAATTTTTACCTCACATAATGTTTGCGCTAGTAACTCGATACACAAAAATACATCCACTCCTTTTACCAACGACCGGCTAAATGTGATCCACTGGGGTGTAAAATAACCTTTGTATTTTTGCATACCTCAGGAGTGACGCTTTTCTATTCCACGCGTCTATTTAACAGCTGAATAAGTTGGTCGTAAGTTTGTAGTTTCTTTCACGTTGAATATACCACGGGAATCAGTCCAAACCTGCAGTGATAAATATATAATGGTTTTGAGGGGTCTAGGATGTTTAAATCGAATACATGTGCCGCAGGTTTAGATTGGATAAGGAAAAAAAATTATTAAACGAACAAAACTAACGGTTGTAGTTGTAGCACCAAATTACATCTTCATGACATTCCCCCACGTCCCCTATTCAATGTTGGCCACTTTATTTTAATTTTCGGGTGGCCAATATTGGTAAAAACTTTAAACAAACGTTTGACCGTTTAAGGTGTCCCGAGTTGTCTTTTCACTGATTGTAAACTTTCGGACTCTAAACTTTAAGAGTTCAAGGACGTTGTTGATGAACGACTTATTCAAAACGGGTTCCTAATTTCTACTGCTAGCATTACTCGACTTCCTCACTCATGAAGGATTAACGAAATAGAAGTACACTACACGTGCAAACATAACCAAGTTCATATCATTAGTTTGCTTGTTAATGAATGTCAGTTAAAGTCATCAGATTGAACTTTCATTGGTCTGTGAGGTTTTGTTACCAGCTAACTTACTCCATCACCTGTACATTAAGGAAACTAAAAAAGGCAATTACTTGTTTTACCGTCTAATTATGTAGAGAAATGTAAAAATCGAAAATAGATGCCAAAAATTTCCTAAAAATTCTAAAGCTAGCCATGTTTCGGGTTGGCCAACTTGGTACGTGATCGAATTTTGGGAGTGTTCTTAAATTGGTAAGATGTGTTTTCTAGCAGCAGATATGTAGAAAATTTACTCGCATTACATATGTGAATATGTACTGCAAAGTGAATTGAAAATTTGAGTACAGTGAGCACACAATAATTTTAACTCACTGCACCAACTTTCAACAATAAAGATCTTTCATAGTTATAATGGCTCACCAACTAGAGAAGCAGTAGGACATACATACATTCTGCGATTGTAACGAGTGGTTATACTAAAGTGCAACGACGGTAAGAATCGTAAAAACAGTGATGTTTTTTAGCCAAAATTGAAACAACTCAAGTTGCCAAACAAGAATATTCCTGTAAATACTTTCTCGAAAGTAGCAGTATCACTAAAACGACTGAGTAATGCTCTAAAACGAATGAGTAAATGTCGCAATGAGTACTTTTGTTCAATATACCAATAAAAACTAATTTCTATTCATTTTTTTGATCAACTGTAGACAAAGTGTGTTGTCATTTTTTATTCCATCTCAACTTTATTCCATCAACATTGTGATGTCCTATCAAAGAATATAAAAACACTGCGGTTTCATAGAATACAAGTCTTTATTGGTTACCTTTCCATAATTGAAAACCAGAGCAGCAGACGAGCTTTGAAAACAAGCTTGCGTTGTAGTATTTCAATCTGCGAATGTTTTACATTACTGTTCCAGATTCAATGATAAAATATGCCATGCCTCTAATTAATTTTTAATATAAAGCGCTCAGTAAATATTCGTATAGTTTCAAAACCGCTAATGCTTCTTTATTTCAAATGGAAGTTGCTAATGGTCTAACCTAATGTAAATTCAATCAGCATGATAACTTGAAATGTAGCGCATGCTCTTCGAAAAAATGAGTGTTCAACAAATGGAATAAATTGCACAGTAATTCAGGAACTGCGTGGGAGCTTAAAAATTGTTTTCTTGTTGGGTTATTTAATTTTAATTTAGCGTCATTATTAATGCTTCGTTGTCATACATGAAATAAATGCGGAAAAAATTAAAAATAAAAGCAGGTGCTATTACCAGCGGAAGAATCACTTTACAAAACGATATTGTGGTCTTTATTTGGCAAACGTCCTTGGTCATGCTGTACAATCTAACGAGATTATTTTCATTAATATACATACAAGGGCATATAGGCGCCTTGAGATCATTAGAACAAGAATTGGAGCAAGTTTAAAATTGTTTTCAAAGACAAGATTGGGATTGAGACACAAATAAAATTAGAGGAGTCATTTCTCTTCTGTCACCACAAATGTGTGCATACTACATTAACTCTTAAAGATTTTCAGATAAATGAGAATTTTATCGAAATGAAAATGAAATAAAGTGGGAGGTCGGTAATATACCGACGATATGTGGTGATTTGTCAAACATATCTCAGAAAGAAATTCTGAAGCTCTAGACGGGGATCGATCCCGAAAGCTTCTCACAAAACTGAGACTCTATGACGGTTAAGCTACCTAGACGGCAAGTTAAGGTGTACATTCGTAATGCCCATGCAGAGGGCCATGATATGATAATCATCAGGTCGAATTAGATTGTCATACACAATATGTTATGTTGTGACTGCAGCATAGGCAGTGCATATGCTGAACCTGAGTATCGGTACCTCAATGTTCAGAACGTCTCACCGGTCATCGTAAGGTCACCATTTCGATCCCCGTCTGGCGCTTAGAAATCGTTTTTCTTGAAGGTTTGAGTTTGACGAAACTCTCCAATTGTCCCCCCAAATGTCATAATTACGTGAATAATTTAAGTAACATGTTCAAGAAAACTGTAATACGTGTCAGTTAGATGCATGGCCTTCCCATTTTGTTTTTTGAAAAGGTCTGTTCAGTAGGAAAGGAAACAGACTGCATGGGTAAAAATTTTGGACTAAAAATACTGCAGCAACATTAAAAGAGAAATAGCCATGTTGTTTTTGGAAAACATATAAGTAGAAATCTTATCCCTTCGGAAAAGATTTAAACAAGGAAAAAATTGGAATTCAAAGTCGTGGATTTCAAGTTTAATAGTTTCAGAGATATTATCTTCGGAAACTTTCCTCATTATGCCGACTTCATAATGACTTGTATGTTGATACTGTATGTCCATAATGACTTGTATGCTAATATAACAACTTAACTGATGTCATTATGCGGTGATAATAGGTCACCATGACAACCCAGTCTTACTCATCTGAATTTATGACTTCATCATCTTGGCAAAATCTGGTGGCCATATTGCAAGCAATTTCATAGTTTAACTCTTTTCCAGCGGCACGAGACTTCTGTTATTTTACTCTTATTTTATTATATCCTTTTATTATTTCACTTATTATTTTACGCCAGACAATTTTACCCTTCAAAGGGAGAGCTCCCGACTAAGAAGAGTTAAGGCTCGTGGCTTCAAGGTCCCAAAAGACCTCTGTTGGAGAAACAGGAAATACTTTTTTATTCATGATTTAAACACCAATTCCGTGATAGAAATTATACTATTGGGCAAAACAATAGTACAATTATTTGTGTTACTTCTAAAACTAACAGAGTGGCTATGATCAAGAAGCACCTTTCTAAAACTGTTTCACTAAAATAGTCGTCGTTTTATTCAGCTACTCAGAATTCAATTCTTCCTGTTTAACTGCAAGTTATAGGTACTATCAATTATTTATGAAAATGTAAAATTGCATGAATATTCTAATCAGAGATCTTGAATGAAATATTCCGAATCTTATCATTTAGGTCTATTGGGGAAAACACTCTTAAATTGTAGCTCGTATTCTATTTAGTAAAACCGTCCTACAGAAACAATTGAATTGCGACAACTATGCATTTCTGGGAAAGAAGTCGTTGATAGCCAGTTGGGAGTAAGATTAATTACGGAATATGCGGTAGTGAATTGTATGTTCCCGTATGGGATAACGCATGGGGCATGAAGAATCATACACGCGATGGACATTGTAATGAATAACGCATCAATGCCGAAGTATAACAGTTTTGCTGTTACGTTGTATTCTCATATGTTTAATTATTAGTGACTTGCAAATGATTCACTGTAGAGCATGCACCCAGCATTACTAATACACCTGACAACATATTAGTTAATACAGGGTATTGTGGGGAATTCCAGTGGAAATTGTTTTATAGAAACCCTTTCAGTATTGTGCAAATAGCGGAGCAAACTTCGTCTTGTTAATCCCTTCGCCATAGAAGGTATTTAGCAGTTTTCAATGAGCTGTTATTCTTTACTTCTCATTTAAACCACTATAATTACATTGTTTTCACACTTCGATGTTTATATAATCGAGGAAAAGCTTGTTTGGCATTTACTAAACATAAGGAAAAGCAAAGAGTGAAAAAAGAAGATAAAAAATTACCATTCACGACTACTTGTTGCTGTCTGCAAGAGACGTCGATAACCTAAAGCGATGTGTGAACTCTGGTTATAAAACGCTAGAAACTGTGTCAACATTTTACAAACTCAATTTTCTTTTAAGTTACTTACCTTACTAAATAAGAAGCCGCAAAAATACCTTGTCAGCGACCACTTTCTTAATGCCTTCTGCAGCGTTAAATAACTATCTAGCGTTGAATAGACTTCTCCAGTAATATATTGTTTTCGGCAAAACTGACAAGAAGTGATTAAGTTCTGTCGAGCCAACAGTCATCAACGGTAATTTGATTTAAATTTAAGATGAGAACTGGCCCTTAGTGTTGCAACATGTAATACTTACTGATTGGAAACTGAAAAAAATGAAGTAAGAATAATAAATTATATTTGCTTCAGGCGACCATCCTTCGGTATCAACTTTCGTAAGTTTATGCCTCACATAATAGCAGGATTACCGCTCTTAGTGTTCCCGAAAAGCTGTTGGCGTATTAGTATAAGACCCCAAATGTCGATGCAGCTTGAGAGAATTTGTACTGACTATTTCGCGTTATTTCGTTTAAGTCACATATTCAAGAGGAACTTTTGGATAATTTCGACAAAAAATGATTTAGTAGCTGAGGGATGAAGCTATATAAAACTAGCAATGACCAACAAGCGTAAATATGAATATGACGAAGAGATCTTGACGTTGGTTGATAACAGGCACTTCAACATCTGGGTTTGAGTTGTACATCTGGTTCTTAAGACATGTTTGGGGATAGAAAATCAGAGAGCTTTGTTGTCTTTAATTTGCTAGGTCGACCTAGTTCCTCGAAGCAGCTTTTATTGCAAAAAAGACAAGAAACTAAACGTCGAAAACCATAGACTCTTTTGAACATATCAATTTCTTCTGAAAAAAATTCTGCCAAGGGTACCTCTAACTAAAAAATTTAAATGAGGCCGTGGAATGTTGTCTCTCAAAATCGTTTCACTAGAAATTTTGTGCAAGACTTTAAGCAAGTGAAATTTTAATCAAGGTCTGAACCCATTTTCTAAGAATGCGGGAGTAATCTGTCGATGACTAAGTGCTGTGAACATTACTGGAAAAGGCTGCTTTCGAAGATAGCAGTAAATATAAACATTCGAGTCAGTTAAGCCTTAACTGTACAATCAGAATTTGATAATCATTTTGGCGAGGATTTCACTAAACTTTCCAACTGCTTTCCCTCATTTTTTTCAAATTGCTTATTTATCTTAACTGGTAAATAGGCAGCCATGTATACTGAAATCTCGTGTCTCCTTTATCCATCAGGGTTCCAAACGTATTTAGATCGGTGCATGGGCTCTTACTTTGTGAATAGCGATTATATTTTTGCTTTGAAAATCCATCCCCAATATTATCTTGAAAACATCGTATTATCTAGTCGAGAAGACATTACATACAATACTTTACCTCGTGTCTCCAAATTGACGGTTTTTAAAATTATGGCGCCATTTGCTCACTTTATGTAAAGTTGTAAAATAGCCGATGTTTACTTGATGGAAAGGAATATGTAATAATATTTGACAATTTATTTGCATTTTTAAATTTATGCTAGCGTTTGCTTTGGCGCAGTACAAAACGTCATCACTAGCTAATTTAGACTATGTTCTTACAATACCGGTAAGAAGTCGTATCAGAATCAAATCATGCCGACACGATTCTGTTTCACATTATCGGTATCATTTTATACAGGAACGGGGTCCCGTTCATACAAAGCCGAAATGAAGAACGATTTTACTTTTACCGTTTACTTTATATGTGGTTGTAGTCCGTAACCAAGCTTCCGAAATGAAACTTTTCACGCCATTGGTCTTCCATTACAATGTTATTTTCAATGTTTTCTCACCAAGAGGATGATCTACCAGGCCTCGTCCAGACTCACTTTTAGCTTATTCGAGTCCAACTGTAGAGCGAGTGTCAGAATAAGTTGGGGTTTTTTTTTTGTTGTTTTTTTTTTTTTTGTAGTCTGTCGATCGCTTTTGCATCAAGATCAAGCTTGTATGCAATAAACTTCACAAACTAGGAAACACAGCTAGTGATCCCGTCACAACAATTGCCGTAATTTAAAATTCGCCTCGTATCTCGCTCTTTTTTTCTTCGACTTTTTTCATCATTTTATTTTTAATTATAAGGGGAGAAAATATGTTCGTATAAACATAACGGAATCGTCCCAGCGAGATGTTCACACGATGTAAGGCAAGTTGCCGTTTCGTTTCGGTTTCATGTGGTCCCGGTCAGAATTACGGATTAAAATCATTACTGTTAAGAATACGGTTCCACAGCATTTTATGTCGCTATTGTGTAAAAGCAAGGCCTGTTCGTGACGACATAGTTACACGTATCATTTCGTACCGGTATTGTGAACATATAAATACTTATTTCATCGGCTGAAGAGAAAGAGAAAGAGCTATTAGGTAATATCTGGACTGGTTATTTCAGTTCTTTATATTAAATATTTATTATCCGAGTGAGAGGTCGGTAAGGTAAAGTATATCTGCCTGAGATTAACGTATGATAAACAACCTCAACTACGGACCGAGTAAACGAGGTTAATAAGGAATTTATCATATGGCTTTCGGTTAGGTTTTTCCCCCATTTTTAATCGAGATTTTGTTGTAGGATGTCACTGTTTACCTTACCTCGAAGCTTTTTCCTCTTGCTTCTCAGTTGTTTCCACCAGTTAGTCATTTATTTGTCGCACTTTTACGCAATTAACTTTGAACAAAAGGAGTAATTGTGATCCAGCATACATAAAGTGCGAAAGTTTTCGGACGTGTTTTATTTCGGACAAAAACTTGTCCGAAAATAAAACGGTGTGAAATTTTTAGAACCTCATAAAATGCCATTTTTCTCTAAATATGACAAACTCATGAAAGTGACAGACAGATTCCGACAAGGTTTCAAACGACATGTATGACATTGTAATGCTACAGTGTGCTGAATTTCAGTTTTATTTTGGATTCAAAGTGCACACGTAACAAGACATAGCAAATAGTCGCTGCCCCCTTAAAAAAGACGGTTATTCTGTAGTATTTACGTTCAACCCTCAGTTTCCTCCTAGCCATCGCTTATCATAATACACTTCTTGCTGTTCATTACCAGAAAATATCCTATCATTAGCACCAACCTAAAACTCATTAAGGCAAAATATATTCATTTTAATGAGTCGTCATTCATTAACGCTTTTGACTCATTCATTTAAAATTTTTGCATAAAAAGTTACATTAATTAGCGTCGACAAGCAACCATTGGCATTAAAGGGCATTCAACAGCATCAACAGACGACGGACCATTAACTTAGGGATAATAAAATTTCAATTAGGCAAGATATTTCTCCGGTCTGTTGGAGGGTCGAATTAAAGTTGTATGGAATCCCGAAATGTATAAAAGATAATGAAATAAAACTATCATAATTCGTACATAAACTGATTTCGGTTAGACCGTTCGAACGTCTTCTATTTCGCAAATATGTCCATGACTGTTTTGCTTTTTTTCTCTTAGCCGACCACGTTCTATGTGTTCGGCTGAGACCTTTGAAGACTATCTTAACTCACAACAGTAAAATATTCTTTGTAGTGGGATAGAGAATAGTTCTATTCTACCTTTCTTGAACGTCTTAATTGATCGCACACACGGCTTTAAATCTCTGTTTATCGCAAGCCTACGTTTACCGGTTTGTTTATGTAAAATGCTCTACTTACCACGTTCTGCTCTGCTGAGACCTTTCAGAACTGTCTTAAATCACATCATTGAATTATGTAACTGAAGACAGTTGTCCAATCTATTGCTGGGACAAAATTGAATCTTAACATGCATTTTAGTTCACAGCGTTTTGTTAACACATCGACTTTCGCGTTCCAGAGAAAAAAAATTTGTTATTTTAAAATACTGCAGTACTGGACTGCATGAAAGCCTTGATCGGGAAGCTTTATTTAACCGCAAAACATTTTTTCTCTGGAACGCGAAAGTCGATGTGTTAACAAAACGCTGTGAACTAAAATGCATGTTAAGATTCAATTTTGTCCCAGCAATAGATTGGACAACTGTCTTCAGTTACATAATTCAATGATGTGATTTAAGACAGTTCTGAAAGGTCTCAGCAGAGCAGAACGTGGTAAGTAGAGCATTTTACATAAACAAACCGGTAAACGTAGGCTTGCGATAAACAGAGATTTAAAGCCGTGTGTGCGATCAATTAAGACGTTCAAGAAAGGTAGAATAGAACTATTCTCTATCCCACTACAAAGAATATTTTACTGTTGTGAGTTAAGATAGTCTTCAAAGGTCTCAGCCGAACACATAGAACGTGGTCGGCTAAGCGAAAAAAAGCAAAACAGTCATGGACATATTTGCGAAATAGAAGACGTTCGAACGGTCTAACCGAAATCAGTTTATGTACGAATTATGATAGTTTTATTTCATTATCTTTTATACATTTCGGGATTCCATACAACTTTAATTCGACCCTCCAACAGACCGGAGAAATATCTTGCCTAATTGAAATTTTATTATCCCTAAGTTAATGGTCCGTCGTCTGTTGATGCTGTTGAATGCCGCTTGATACAAATGGTTGTGTATCTACGCTAATGAATGTCACTTTCTATGCAAAAAATGGTAATTGAATGCGACAGAAGCGTTAATGAATGTAGACTGAATAAGATGAATGTCGTTTTGCGTTAACGACTTTGAGGTTGGTGTTAATGATATTATACTTTCTGGTAATGAACAGCAAAAGGTCTAGAACGTTGTACAACTACATGTATTAAAGTGGTCGTTTGCCCAAATTATCCCTGAATTTCTTCTCCGTTTAAACAGCGTGGCAAGTAAGCCTGCATTAGTCAGTACCACTGGGCACATTTGTGAGCAGTTATCGTTCCGACATTTCTCTCACATGCTGTAAGCAATAGCTGCTGTCGATATTCCCCTAAAGCAATTCCTTGACTTCTAGCTCTGTGTTTTCACTTGGATTGTCAGCACTTCAATGTGCGGGAGCACCGTCGTATATAAACACTACATGTTCGTCCGGATTCAGTCGTTGCCTTGTCTGCATTGAAAATTTGTTAAATCTTGGCCCATTCATACCCCCAACTATCGCTGAGGGTAGAACAAGGCCGTTAATTGGCGAAATGGCCAACGTTACAGTCACATTTCGACCTCGTTGGCCACAGACCTGTCTGTAAGCACGCTCGTCAATTGGTGCTCTACCGTGGTTTCTGGCAGTCCAAATGTTATACCCACATTCGTCAATGAAAATACAGTGCTGAACAAGTCCATTTGTTATAAACCAGTTTGCATACTCGATCCGCTTTTGAATTACGTCCGGTCTGTTTCTGTCAGTTGGAAGTGGTCTGGCTAACTTTACACGCCAAAGCATTCCATCAAGAGCTCTCGCCACCGTCCGGTCATGATCTGTAGGTTTTCTTGGTAAACGTTGTCGAAGCTCTTGGTTTATTTCTTTTAGAGTTAGAAGACAGTTTTCATTAATGATGTTGTTTAAACATTCTCTCATCTTAGCATCGATTCGGACATTGTTTGGGCCACCACGTGGAGTCTTTTCAACTCTGCCTTCTCTCACATATCTTGCTACAATGCTCCTGGCTGTTGACCTGTTTATTCCCAAGGCATCCGCTACCGTAAGGAAGTCTTCATGTGGGTTTTCGAAAGCCCTAACAAGTCTCTGGCGGTGCTCCGAACGAATTCTGTTTCTCCTATTTATTTCGGCCATTACAATACTTACTGGACAAATTGACATTTTACATATTTTTCCGTGATTGACATTTTATTTTCCCAAATGTATAGTAGAATGACGTTAATGGTCACCTGTTGGAACTAATGAATCCCATTTGTTGCAAATGGTCGCTTATATATCCTAATGAATGTCACTTTCTATGCAAAACCTTTAATTGAACCTGACAAAAGCATTAATGTGAGTCGATTGATTAAAATGAATACATTTTTGCGTTAATGAGTTTGAGGTTGGTGTTAATGATCGTATATTTCCTGGTAATGAACAGCAAAAGGTGTAATAGGAACTTCATCACTGTTTTCACTCTTTTCGTGTTCCTGCTGGTGGCCAGTCGACTTTGGACTGCTTTTAATCAACGGCAAATTAAAATTTTGCGTGATCAGATGTCTCAAGCGGCTCAGGTAACGGCGTTTGCTGTCGGCTGTCCTGAACGTCACTCGCAAGGCAATCTCTAACCCACCATTTGCAGTGGCGTAGTCAGACCTGGGCCCAGGTCCGGGTGTCAGCTACAAACATGAGCGTATCCCTAAACGTATTTGGCATATTCAACCAAAAATTCAAGATAAATTTTGAATAATTCGATATCAGCCCCTTTAGTTTGATTCACGAAGGAAATTTCGATACTTAATTTTCCGCACACGCTAAAAATTTGTGCAATTTGTTCTCATCAATGAGATATCACGTGGTTTAAAAATTAATTTGGAAGATCTGTACAAGTTTAACGCCAATCGGAGCCTTCGAATCCAACTCGGCCCCGCAGCCTAAAATACGAGAACAGCATCCTCAAAATGCAGGATATACCCATTAAGAGACTAGGCTTTGACAGATTGTGCTCGTAAAACTAGCACATTATGCTACTAGCACTGCTCCCCTTTTACTGAAATTGTGTCGGGAATTATGCTAGTTTTTTAAATTATGCTAATAATACTAAAAAAAAGAGCAAAAAAACATATGCTTTTTTATTGTTTCTTTAAATGATATACATGGTAACAGAAGTCGCGAAGTTGGTATTACTTAACCTAAACATGTTAAAAGAAATAAAACAGGTATTTGTTTGAAGCAGTTATAACTGTTAAAACTGTAACAGCAAGTAGTACAAGTAGAGCCAATACTATACTTTTTCGCACTGTTTAACGAACAAGTCTGTCCTTATCGCTTGTTTTACTGTAGCATAACACTAGCTTGCATTTAATCTACAAGGACATGATCTTGTAGGTCATTGAAGCATGACGGGAACAGAGAGAATGCTCTCTCAGCTGTAGAAGACGATGGCTGCACCAAAAGTACCTGTTTGACCGCTGCAGACGATCGAGGTAACTTTTCTGCATGGAGGCTCCACCACAGGACTTTCTCTTCTTCAGTGGCAACAACCACTCCATGTGCTGCAGCAAGGTACAGTATGTCTCAAAAGTGAGTACACCCTTCTGATTTTTAAGAAAAAGTAATTTTTTTCACAAATAAAACAGACATAATAAACAAGATCTTAGATGTAGTAATGTACAATCAATTGTAATCTTTTATTTATATTTAAATATTAGAAATATTTACACGCAACGTGTCTGTGGCTTGCTTTGTAAAATGGTACTGTTTCAAAAGTGATTACACCCCTGACAAGGTCATCTAAAAAAACCGTTTAATTTGGGGCTCTTTTGTCATTCTTAAATTATCACATAACGTATATCGTTGCATTTTGATAATAGTGAAACGCTTGATTACCTTCAGAGAGTATGTTAGCTTTCATAAATTGGTGATTTTATGCATATTTTTTGTACTTCGACCGTTTTGGTCATTGGGTTCAGTCATGGCACCACATGGTGAAGAATTGTCGCTTGATCTTAAGAAAACTATTATTTTAATGCATCAGGACAAGCAGGAATACATCAAAATAGCTAATACATTAAAACTCAGTAAAAGCACTGTGGCAAAAATTGTACAAAAGTATAAGAAGACTGGTACACTTGTAGCCGTGAATGGTCGTTCAGGTCGACCAAGAAAATTATCAGTCCTATCAGAGCGTTATGTGGCTACAGTGGTCGATCAAAATCCAAGGGAGAGTGCTCCCAATCTCGCTAACGTTGTCTCTGAGGCTACCGGTATTAGTGTTTCAACTTCAACTGTACGACGTACCCTCCATCAAGTAAACCTACACGGTAGACGACCTCGCAAGAAGCCTCTTTTAAAGCTGACACACAAACTAGCCGGTTTACAGTTTGCACAAGAGCACAGCGATAGGCCAATGTCATTTTGGGAGTCTATATTGTGGTCAGATGAGACCAAAATAAATCTTTTTGGTTCTGATGGCGCAAAAAATGTGTGGCGTCATCCTGGGGAAGAATACAACGAGAAAAACGTGGTACTTACCGTGAAACATAGTAGTGGCATCGTGATGGTTTGGGGTTGTACGAGTGACCAGGGTGTAGGTGAGCTTCATTTTATAGAAAACATCATGAATGCAGACATGTACTGCAAAATTTTGAATACAAAAATGATGCCATCCTTGATATGCTTTGGTAGAGGAAAAATTATTCAACATGATAATGACCCCAAGCATTCCGCTAGAGTCACATCTGCTTTTTTGAAGAAAAAGAAAGTAAAGGTACTTGATTGGCCGAGCATGTCACCCGACTTAAATCCTATTGAGCACTTTGGAATGTGCTCAAACCTAAAGTTGAACAACGCAAGCCCTCAAACATTGCGAAGCTAAGGGACGTTATTACCATAGGGTGGAAAAATATTGAACCAAGCATTTTCACTAGTCTAGTCCATTCAATGCCAAGGCACCAGGCAGCTGTTCTTAATAATCAAGGTTCACACACAAAGTATTGAAGGAATATTGACATAAAAAGAAGCTTTATACCCTGACCCTTGTAAGGGGTGTATTCACTTTTGAAATGGAACCATTTAACAAAATTAGCCATATATAACTTGTGTTTAAATATTTCTATTATCTCAATGTCAATAAAAGATCACAACTGATTGTATGTTACTATATTTAAGACCTTCGTTCTTATTTTTGTTGTATCTGTGAAAAAATTACTTTTTCTTAAAAATTACGAGGGGTGTACTCAATTTTGAGACATACTGTAGTTTGGGAGCTCCGTAATCAAATCGTTGATTCTTACGTCGTTGTTCAAAATCGGGAAAATTCGAAGAGCCTCGACATTGGCTGTTGTTGGCCTTAACCACTGCACAGCTACTGGACACATTATTCTGGCTACTTTAAATGCCCTGACGATTTCATAAAGTTCTACATTCAATTTACGTAGAAACCACTGAATTGCAGGATTAACAGTTGTCTTGGCCCTCTGTTCTAATGCTGCAGCCTGTTCCATAGGGTTTTCTCTTACGATCCCAGAAGAGACTGCACGAACATTGGGGAAGTGCGGAGCTTGGCAGGCTTCAGCGACAGTCTGCAATCGCTCATATCAAGAAAAGGCAAGCGGGCCATCCCCCTCCAAGTAATATGTGGACTTTACAAACTGCTCACCAATATCAACAACAGCAGCCAGTTCCAACTGAAGGTTAATCCAACCTTGTTCATCAGACAAAATATCTTGAATCTGTGCGACAATCTGTGGGGCAATGTTTTCGGCTGCTACCTGTTGAATGAATCCCCTCACATCGTCAAGCTGCACCAGCAGTTGTTGATATACTTCCCACTTGGACCACCACCGAGTCTCGCTGTAGGACTTTGGTTTGCGGCCTGTCTGCTCCTGCCATAAAAGCTTCGCTTTATGGCTGTGACTGAACATGCGGATCCATAAGTTGCTAAATTCCCGAAGTGTCGGAATCTGAAAGTGGTTGCCTACATTGTCTAACGTGTTTGAAAAGCAGACAACACTGGACACCTTTGGAAATATAGACTTGATCCGCTCCATGGCTGCTTGATTGACACTAACACCGTCTTTCATGACTGCAAGTAACAAGTTGTCTCTTATACCATAATCGACTCACAGACAATCGTTAAGAACATCAGCCATGCCTTCTGTATTAACAGCCTTTTCACAAATGTCTTTGTTAATCAGACGTTGTTGAATGCTCCAGTCGTCGTCAAGAAAACGGACGGTAATGACAATTTCTTCGCCTTGCCTTGTACTCCCGTCAAAAATGAGAGAAAGATCTCGGGTGTCATGATCACAAGATGGTGAGGCAATTTCTCGCTTCAGTTGGTCTACCTCTTTCTTAATGATGAGTGGAATATACTGCCTCAAGTTGGTGCTATGAGTTAATCGATATCCATGCTTCTCGAGTAGAGGTCGAAGTTTGTCCACCTTATAGACAGGAACACTGGTCTTTAAAACGTCCTCAAGCACTTCAACACGAAATGCACGTTCGTTCATTGGCAGTGTACTGTCCTGTACTTGTTTATTCTCGGATGCTTGAAATACCTCAATAATACTTCTTTCTCTCAATTTTGATTTGGAGAGTTTTCCTTTTCCCGTGTTATGTTTCTTCGAATTAATATGGTTCCTTAAAATGCTTTTCTTTGTTGATACACGCTCTTTGCATGCACTGCAAAACAGCTTGCTTTCTCGTGTGGTGAGATTTTCATTCAGAAATTGTGCTACACGATCATGCAAACTTAAATTTTTCGCATCAGATTTTCCTCTTTTTCCATATTTCCCTCCAGTTGATCTCACAGTTCGTTGTCGGGTTATTTCAGCTCTTCCTGGACAACTGAATGTTCCTGCCACTTCGTTTTCACGTTCTAAATCACTGCCATCACTCTAAGCCGCCATCGTGGTGGTTAAACAAACAGCACCACAGCAGTACCGCCGTACAGCCCACGGCGGTGGGTCATCCTGAGTAGGGACTGGTTACGAAACTACAAACATCCCTATGTTCTTTGACGCCGATTAAGAGTAAATTCTGATGATAAACTCTTTCAGTATAGAAAAATGACCAATTTAATGCTTCAGAAGAAGCAGAAAATGATAATTACGCTAGCCGTACTTTTTTCGGAAAAATTGTGAAAATTATGCTCATAATTGCAAATTATGCCAAAAAATTGTGCCAGCACAATCTATCAAAGCCTATCAGAGACCGAAGAATTCAAAAATTTTCCAGAGGGTATGCCCCTGGACCCCCCTAATTAATATGCTTCCCTGGCCCGGGCATCACAGATTCTCTGGCTACGCCACTGGCCATTTGGATCAGGGAGATGGGCGATATTTTTCATTTTCGACTGCTCCTTTGACTGTTCCTCCGTCGACTAAGAGAAACGAAACATATCTTAATGTTTCTTGTGGAATATGGACACAAACATCTGCTACTAACTTTGATTTGGTCTTCGTCATCCAAGCGACAGCATAAGGGTCAACCATTAACGCGGGAGTATTTCTTTCTTTCTGGTCGTATAGTTATTGTCCTCTCTTTGGATTGCATCAGACAATTTTCCGTAAACATTCCAACCCCTACTAGCAAACAAGTGCAAGAAAACTCCGTCCATTTTGAACGAAGAGTAAACTGTTGCTATAGCTTTGCAAACTTACTCACTGGCAATGTGTGTTGCCAAGCCATCATTAAATTGGCATCCGATTCCCGCGTAGGAACTTGGGGCGTCGTTAGACTGGCTTTCGGGAATTCAGCTCCGAACGTTTTTTGATGAGCCCCTAATGGTTTAACAACTTTATCAGGCTAAGAGGATTGAAGATACTTCATCAAAATGTCAATAGTTTGATTAACAAGATAAATTATATTCGTCTTTTATTTCAGTAAACATATAAAAACATACATATTTTGGGTATGACTGTAAAAGCCATTGAAATAAACATATTACAAAAAAGTCATGGTCGAAGGGTATACCATAATAAGGAAAGATCGGTCTACTTGAACTAGCGGAGGAGTGTGTATGTACAAAAGAAATGATCTCAACTGGCAAGAACAACCAGATTTGCAAAGTAGTGGTATTTGAAGCGTTACAGAATGAGATATTTATTCAGAAATCAGTCAATTCAACTATGCACGTTAAATCGTCCACCTGACTCATCAAAGCTTTGAATGACTGTGAATCAAAGTTTGATGACATGGTCAGTACCTCCGTGGCTGATGGCAAAGAAGTAATAATATTAGGTAACCTAAACTGCGATTATCTATTACCATCAGATTATTAATTCCATTAAAAACTGTATCAAGTTAAATGGTTTAAAGCAGGTAATAAAACAACCTACTAGAAGGACGCCTGAATCCGAAACATTGATTGACATTATTGCAACTACCCACGAACAATATTTTTTGAAACAGATTGTTTATTCAAACTGGTTCAGTGATCATGATCTTATCAGTACAGTAAGAAAAATGAATTGCAGAAGATTTCAGCCTCGTAAGATTTTCACTAGAAACTTTTCAAGATACAGCAAAGAATCTTTTAAGTCTGACCTTAGACAGACTTGTTGGGAAAATATTATTGACAGTCCCACAGATATAAACGAACCTTGAACTCATTAAAGTGTCATCTGATAGCAATTATGGACAAACATACGCCTATGATACAAAAAATGGTGAGAGAGGTCGTGATTGCCCATGCTTAACCACTGAAATAAGGTCCAAAATAAGGAAACGAGATTTTCTTCTCAAGAAAGCAAAAAGAAGTGGAATGGCTGTTGACGGGATAGCATGTAAAAAGTTACGTAACTCCGTCACCGATGCCATAAGAAAAAGCAAAGCAATTTTCAACAGGTCGCTTCTCAACGAAAACATTAATTCACTCATATTATTTTCGAATCAAATCAAAAAGTGTTACCCCTCAAATAAAGGGAAACTGATGAATAGCACAGTTTTCGATATAGAAGGAACCATAACGTCTGATAAAACTCTGTTGCCAGAGGTTTCCGTACATATTTTACTAATGTCGGCAAAATACTGCAGATGTCCTTGGTAGCCTTATGCAATACAGTATGGAAAATTCATGACCAAGAAAAACTATTGAAGGAAATTAATCCGGAAGATGTACATTTTTCGTTTGAAAAAAATTCTGAGACAACTAAAAGCTTCTAAAGCTGAAGGTTATGACAATATCCAAACATCAGTGATTAAAGATGGTGCAGAAGAAATTGCAGTTCCTCTAGGCTATCTTATTAATTCATGCTTGGAACAATCAGTCTTCTCTCAGATTGAAAAATGCGCAAAAATCAGCCCTGTGCATAAATCTGGCAAACGGTCGTCCGTGGACAATTACAGACCGTATCAGCTCTGCCCGTCCTATCAAAGGTGTTTGAAATAGTCGTCCAAAAACAACTGTGCGTGTACCAATACCTAGAAAAGAATTCTTTTCCATCTTCGAACCAGTTTGCTTTCAGGAAAAACAGATCAACCCAACATCCTGTGACATACCTCTCAGACTATATAAAAGAACATATGGACCTCGGAGAATTAACTGAAGCAGTGTTTATCGACCTAGATCACGGTCGTCTACTTTCAAACCTTTCAAGCTATGGCATCAGAGATGGAGAACTGGCATGGTTTGAGGAGTTCTTTCAACAAATTGTTTTCTACCTGTTCGGAAGAAAACAATTTGTTGAATTTGAATCGGCAATCTCTGAAAAGCAAACTGTTATTGCTGGTGTATCGCAAGGATCAGTTCTTGGCCCTCTGCTCTTTGTACTTATTAACTACTTATTAACGATATCGACTTACAACTGCAGAAATGTAAAATCTTTTTGTACGCAGGCAACATAGTAATCTTTGCATCGGACAAGACCTGTGAAACTATTGAGTCAAATTTAAACTCTGATCTCTTCAATCTCGCGAGATGGTTCTCTGACAATAAGCTTGTCCTAAATCTTAAGAAAGACAAAACCGAATTTGTGTTATATGGAACCAATAAACTAAGTAAATCACGGAAAGGACATGTAAAAATAAACGGAATCAGTATAAACGAGGCAAAATCTTTCGAATCTTTGCGTGTAGAAATGGACAAGTGACTCAATTACAGCAAATATATTGATAGAACCATCAAAAAGGCCTCCACAAGAGTCAAACTATTATTACGCCTCCGTCAGAGTATTCGTTCATGTATTGCCGAGATAATTTACAAAATTATGATAGAATCAACTCTCCGTTATTGTAACAATCAATTTCTTGGCATATCAAATGCCGCAGCATCCAGATTTCGACAAGCTCAAGACCGTGCTTTAAAAATCGTATAACGCAGAAATGCAATTTTAAACCGTTGGTGCCCAATAGCAAAAGTCAGGAAACAACACTCAGCACAAGAAGCTTTTTAAATATTTAAATGGACTCGTGCCTGAAAAACGTAAAGGCATCTTTGAAAACTTCTCCCACCCGAAAGAAACAAGAGGAAATAACTCAAAACTGAAGCTATCAAGAGTAAGAACAAAATCTCGTCGCAAAATGTTTTCGTTTCAAGGAATACTAATTTTTAATGAACAACCAGAAGACGTGAGGAATGAAACATTCTTTCTGATTTTTAAGCAGAAGTGTAGAAAAGTTTTTTATGGAAACTGACTAGCGTATTTTTGGAACTTTTGTTCTAATTTAATTAGGAATTGTATTTTAGACATGTATGGTGTAAACAGCAATTAAGCATATAGGGTTAATTATTATAATTTTATTTACTTTCACAGCTAGCATTGTTTAGCTGATCAAGTTAATCTGTATAAATATTGTACATTATTATTATTATTATTATCATTATCACTATTATTATTATGACGTAATGTTGCAGCCAAGTGTTTCTCACTTACTTTCCCAAATACAACTAAGGGCCTAAAGAAGGACAAGATTATTGAAATACATGTTAGCATTATGCTGTCATTTAGTTTTCAAGTAGTTAACGGATCAAGTAATACACCTTTCGCTGTTTGTTACCAGAAAATATACTATCATTAACGCCAACCTCAATCTCATTAACGCAAAAATACATTCATTCTACCCATTCAAAATTTACTGGGTAGGTACGCAACCATTTGGATCGAAGGGCATTCTATAGCGCCAACAGACGACCATCAACACCATTCTACTATACATAAGGGATAATAAAATTTCAATTAGGCAAGACATTTCTCTCGAGACATTCACTTTCTCAGAAAGTGTCGATCGTCGAGTTTTTGAAACTGTTTTGTTTTGAAATGCATCTCTCAGTGTCCATCCACGTTTTACTTGCTGCCTCATAAAACATTCTGCAGCCTTATCTTTGGCTTTTTCAAATAGTACTCGATTGTCATACATCAGTTTTTGTACGGCCATTTTTCAAATGGTTCAAACAAGGACGACAAATTCATTTCAAATCCTTCCCTAGATCTAAAGTACGTTGCAGGAATTCTTCGACAATTGTACACGCATCCGTTTTCTTATCTGAGCTCCTCAGACTGATTCTATGTCCATGCTTCACAACATTTTCCCCATCCTTTTTTTCAAGTCTTTGTAACATATTATACAAATATCGTTTGATTAAGGGGACAGAAAGTCCGTCACTTTAACAGAATTGCTTTTGTTCGCTGTAACAACTATTCTGTGTCGATAGTCTCAGAGTAACCGACTTAAAATCACTGAAGTGTCGTAACAGTTCCATGCGAAAAAAACAAATATACTCCCCCCTTGGTATGCCATGTGACGCATTATAAGCAAACACTTTTCATTGGCTACGTCTCATCATAAAGAGGTGCCGCTACTGTTGAGTTTTGGACAGACATGAACTTCCGGTGTTCGTATTCGACAAGTCTCTCTCTCCCTTCTCTTCCCCTCACCCCTTCCGCTTTTCCGTGTGATACCGCAGACCATGGACATCGTGCGACGACACAGAGAGAGACTTGGAGCAAGTCTAGTTCAGTGAACTCTAAAAAGACTGGAACGATAACTCGAGGTGGAATTTTGAAGCCAAAAATGGCGGATATGGAGGCCGCCATGTACGTCAAACCCATTTAAGAACTGGAAACTAGATCATTATGAGGAGTAAAACTACTTGATAGAGTTATACTTTTCTCAGGAAATAATAGTATAAGAAGGGCTTTTGTCTCATGCCATTCATAGAAATAATTGTCGTTGGAATGTTGAATTATTTGACAAAGAAAGGAAAAGTTCGAGTGAAAAACCTCGCGGAAATTTTTGGTTTTCTTATTTTTCTTTGTTACCCTGAGGGTTTTGACCATCTATCGCTGAGATATATCAAGTAATTTGTCAGAACTACCTATTTACCTATTTTTCAGTTAGAGGGGTGCTAATTGTAATAGTTAAAATGAGCAGCAAAGTTGTGAAAAACAACATCTTCGACAACATCCATTGATTTGCGCCTCTCGCCACTCCTTTTTCGTTCGGCAGAGCAAAAATTTTTAATCGAATTTGTAAAAAAGCCTCGAAAACAATCCTGAAAGTTAAAAATACGAAGTTTATTTCCTTACAAGTTGAACAGCAAGGAAATATGCCGTTGAGATGTGTCGTCTACGGGTGCAAAAACGAGCAAAGAAAGTGCGACAACGCAGAAAACGAGCAAACTAAAGAGAACAAGATGTACATCGCATTTCACAGGTGGGAGCAGTTTATATAAAGGTTCAAAAAAGTTGCGTTGGTTCATTTTTCAGCGGAATTGAAAATATAAAAAATAAACTCGACTTGGCTGTGCATAAATAAATTATTAAAGAACATTCATCTAGCAAACAGACGGTTTCGATACTTATCTTGTTAGTCTCTGATCGTTTGGCATTCGCCATCAGAAAGTTTTGAAGCTGTTCACCAGATTGAAGTTAGTTTACTTAAAAGTTCTTTCTGTAAATGTTTCATTTTTACGTTCATGTTACTTTACTTGACAATAAAATAAATTTGCATTCGATTTCCTAAACCTACCCTCTTCGCTCGTTTGGACGTACATGTCTGCCCCCAGGGGCTTGTAAATTTGGCTTCATCCAGTCATAAGGCCGGGCAAAAGGAGTTATCGTTCCAGTCTTTTTATAGAGTTCACTGGTCTAGTTGAGCTTGAGCCTGAGGAACAATCTGAGGACCCTTTCACAAACCTTGACTAAAGGGCATGATGGAAGCAACTAGTATTTATTCAATTTATGATATGACATTCATCAAATTCACCAAAAACATTTTCTTTACGTAATGTAAAGAAAATGTTTTTAGTGAATTTATGTTGAACTTATGTTGAACGTTGCTGCGAGCCATCAGGCGAGCAGCAACACTAATCTTGCAACTGAGGTACGTTGGGCTATCTGTGTGTTTGAATACCAGTAAAATTCTCGATTTGAGGATTTCGATATGTTGGAATAATTTTGAGTGCCTGTAATCGTATGGTCAGCGGCACGCAGTACGTCCTTCATTGCATGTAGAAGCTCAGCTTGTTTGTCAGTGTTAGGTAAGTCTCTTATAATGTCCAGCTCAACTTTATTCGTAAATGGAAGTATTCATCAAGGTCACGAACGATTTAGTGATATTTCAATTTTAAGACAGTGTCCTTTTATGAGGTTTTCGACCTTGTTCTTTGCTCAATTAGTGGCAGTTCGTCAGTAGACGACCCACACAGTCGACCAGATCCTCACACATGGAGACCTCATGTACCTGAAGGCTCTTGAAAACGAACTCATCCCAGATATAGCGATGCTGTATCTTAACTTGGATATACCTACCTCGCAGCATTTCACTTTTTGTAAGAAATAGCACGTCTTCAAGAATATTGCGTAACAACGTTCACAATTAACTTAGATGTCACATTTCACATTAGTTTTTAAAAATTTGCATCATGAGCATTGTTAAATAATATGCTTTGTTGTTTATCCAAAACTATATGAGATTCAAATACAGTAAAATCTTTATTAAGCGGAACCCCAATTGAACGTACACCCCTTACTAAGCGGACACTAGCTCGTGTCCCGAAATTTTCATCCTATATTTACCTTTATTAATTCAGGAAACTGTTAAAAAGTGATGTCAGATTATGTGTTATCCGCGATCAAGGTCCTCCCTGTTCTTGTGCATAACTGTTCACAATGAAATTCTTCTTTCGTTTAATTCTTCAGCCACCCACATGAAAATGTGCATGTCTCCACGAGTTCGATATTCGCAAGGAATCTCTGAGCCATATCCTGTACCCTTGTTTACTCTCTTGCCAGAATTACTAAGTTGATCTCTTTAAAAACTTGATCACATATAATGACGTTAGCTTAAGAAGATGCTCAACCACTTCTTCGTGTTCACAGTTAATCTCCGTGGGATGTTTAAGTGGCGCTGTGTTGGAGCTTTCCTTCTTTCTTAACCAATATGTAAGAGCTAAAGCCCGAGAACGGAGGCTTTACGCCAGATACATCAGGCTGTATCAGGCGTAAAGCCGACGTTCAAGGGCTTTAACTAACTTATTTCATGATAAGATGCCTTTTCTAACAAAAGGATTTCATTTGGGAAAACACGTTTTTGACATGTGAATGTACAGGGTGTCCCAAAAAAACCGAAACTTTTGAAATCACCAATAACAATTTAATTGTTAGAATTTGAATGCCTTAGCACTCTGTTGGTCCCCACGAGTGCATAAATGATTGATATAAGTAATTTTATACATAATGAAGCTGTCTAAAATAGTAAAATGTTGTTAGTACGCAGAATGGCCTTTATTAATGTTTAAACTCGTACCTGCGTTTAAATACTTCCTGACGTTGCTCAAAATTGTGCTTGGCGCAGGTGGATTTCGATCTGGAAACCTTTGTTGAAAAGCGTTTCGCACTTCCGTTGTACTTTGGGTACGCATATAATTTATCACAATAAAAACTCTTTGTTCTGTGGTCAGTTGTACCATTTTCTTTCGAAGCGATGACAGGACTAATTTGAATTTTATCATTTTCACAAAGTTTTTCTCTGTTAGAATTTTATAATTTGCTTTAAATTCCCACGGGCAAAAAATCGCGCACTTTACAAGGCGATTTTCTTACCTAAATTTTAATACATGCACCTTGTCAATATTTTACGCATCATTACGTTCAGCTTTTTCGTAGGGCATTCAAATTTTAACAATAAGTGATTTTAATAGTTTTCGTTGTTTTTGGGATACCCTGTATAAACATTGGACTGAAATAAAATGGTTGATTGGCATTTAACAAAAAGTTAATGTATTTGCTAAAAGGATTTTACAAGTAGTGATTTTTAATATCAATCCAGTTTTTTTACTGGAGGGCGTCTTACAAATGATCAGAGTTATTTGCATTTGGTCGAGTCGCAAGTAAGGAGGCTATGAATTAAAAAGTTTATCACGTCATGTTTTCGGACCAAAATATTCGCTCTGAATTTCATTGAAATGAAAGAACTTTTGCTGATATTGCAAACGACGAATCAATTAAACACGGGAAAAGATGACAATTTGTCAATAAATACTTTCAAAGATGAGAGGAACATTTCATTTGTGATGGACGAAGAGCTGGAGAAATGGAAGGGGTCGAGGATTATTGCAAATACTAAGATCATGTCTGCTTGGGGAGTTCGTTGTTGGGCTGAATTAGCAGGCGTATGTAATGTGAAATCTAAATCCGTTAAAGAATAGTTTACCGATCAATATGGGAAGAACCACTTTCAGTGAGATTAAGAAATCTTATCAAACTTACAATATTAAGAGGAAATTCCTGTTGTTTTTGAGAAGTGTACATTTTTCATTTCGAAGGATTTTCACGTATTTTCAGAAGGAAAAATTCAAAGTTGTTAGAGTTGGTGTAAGTAACGTTAAAATCTTAAATGGTGTGCAGAGGAATTATACATTTAGTCAAAGTGAGTTTAGTAAATTAAATAAGGTTTCGAACTATAAATTCAAGGGATGTATATGATTTCCTAGGGATGTATACATATACAGCCCTGGGAAGCTCAGCATACATCCCTTGAATTTATATTCTCAAACTCATTAATAATTCATGGCCTAACTAACCAATCAGACGAACATATTTGGTCATGTGCATGTGTTTTGAAACCCCGGTAAAGGTCGCGTAAACTGAATTCATAATTAAGATATCAGATAATAAACGGCTCTTACTTAGAACCGTTTATTACCACATTTCTTAATTATAAATTCAAAATAGACGATTGAGAAGCTATTTCATAAACTCGTGTCTCGTGTTTTACCAGGATTTACAAACACTCGAGAACAACAAAAATCACTCGGCCTACGGCCTCGTGATTTTCATTATCCTCTCATATTTTACAAACATGATTGAACAATCAAAATCACTCGGTTCACGGCCTCGTGACTTTCATTGTTCTGTCGTGTTTGGAAACCCTGGTAAAACACTCGCACTCGTTTATGAAATATTACATACAATATTATACTTAATTCATCAGCCCCACTCTTCCCTGCTGAATATCAAATTCCCTCCCCGGGCTATCAGTCGCTCGATTGCTTAACGAGTATGCAAGCTAAATAAAGGATCATGAATAACAAAGAAATGCCGTCAATCATGAAATAATGCGCAATGTAAACGAACCTCTATTAAGCGGGCACCCTCTATTAAGCGGACACCCTCTATTAAGCGGACACAATGAAAGATCCCGAGGGTCTCCATTTAACAGAGATTTCACTGTAAACATTCTTTCATTACTGTCCGAAATTTTGTCCGAAATGAAAAACTAAGCGTCGGAAGATTTCACGCCCGAATTAAACCGTCCGAAATTTTTCGAGCCGATATTTTCCCACTTAATATATCTTATTATTCGGACTTTTTCATTACAAATGCTCAGGTCTAGTTTTTACCAGTGATATAAGCATAAGCATAACGACATACTCAAGCATACCCTTCACGGTCAATTGAACTCTGTCTTTTCCAGTGCAGATTAGGGATTAACCAACCATGAAGCACTTACTGCACTTGCATATGTCGTTATGCTTTTGCTTATATCGTTAGTGAAAATCAGACCTTAATTCTCCTCAAATTTCATTAAAATCAGCCAGAAGATTTTCCCGCCAAAACTTACCGGTCCGGAGTAAAAAGCGTATTGGACCGGCCTAATATCGTAAAATATCGGACCGTTCAGCGACCAGTCATACAATGTCAGCATGCGTTTTTTGGCTCAATATTGTGTTACAGGAGAGTCAAGCACTGTTCACGATTCGAACCAGGGACTCGGACCTGAATTGCACTCGAGTCGCAGGATTTTGTGAGTTGCGACTTGGCTCGGACTTGCTTCAATTGACTTGAGACTTGACTTGGGGTTTAGTGTCTTGTTGTTTGGGACTTACGGCCGACTTGAACTTGAGAGCATTGACAATGCAACCAAACATGCAGTGAAAAACCAGAGAAATTAATCGGCAAGAAAGCATGGCCAGCCGATAGTTTGAAAAAGTATAAGACAAAACATATATCGAAAATAATCATCTTGTAAAACTCAAGATATGAGTAAAAAATAATAAAACAAAACAAGATAGAATGTTGAAATAGTAATATTTCGAATTTATTACAAATTCAAATCAAGTGACTTGAATTAAATAACAGCGGTCGTTTTGTCTTATAATCGGCAAGACTAACTGCCTTGTCAAGAATAAATAAAGTTAGACAATTTATTGATCTCATTTTGAAACAAGCAAAACTGTTTACTATCTTTGATGTTCGTTGGCAGTCGGATGGTTCTGATTTAAAAGGTTTTAATCCCGATGTCTTACTACTACCTACCTTTTATGACCATTATTTCCGTACGGGAGATTTATATATAGATGAAATGAACCAGCAACAAGCGACCACCATGCAAAATGTGAAACCATTTCAACTTATAGCGATATGAAGATGAACTACGAGAAGTAATGTGATAGTACGTCACGAGTTTAACCCTCTGTTTGCTATAATTAGATATCCATGACAACTAAAGTTTCTTGAAGAACAGACTTTGAAGTCCAGTAGGTGAAAATAAAAGGTTTAAAAAAACGAACTTATTTTGTGTTCCTGGGTGAATTTCCTTATTTTAATAATATTTTGACATTTACCTAATTACAGTGGAACCCCGTTAATACGACCACCGTTGGGCCGAAAAAGTTTGGTCGTATTAACGGGGTGGTCGTATTAAAGGGGGTGGATCAGATACGTAACAAATGTTTTTTTAAATGACGTCATGGCAAACGGAGTCAGATTTCAATTAGCATAACGCTAAAACCGCAAAATAATCCACAAATAAATTTTATTAACTGAACACAACTCAACAAAATTAACCAAATGAGATGAATAACCTTGATAATAAGCCCCTATATTAGTTATTTAAATTTCTATAGGTATAAAAAAATCTGTAAGCTTCCGTTGGTTTTTCCGACACTAAAGTCAATCGGTTTGAGCTTGGCAGATTACTCTGGCAAACTCATTGGCCGGTTTTGAATTTCCTTTCTTTTCGAGAAAATCCAAAGCATCCTACATTGAGTATATTGCCTGCCGTTTTCATTTACAATTTGAAGACATGATGACTAGTCAAAGTGCTTATACACAAAGCTGCGAAGCGTGTTCGGACAAAAGGTAATAAATCAGGAAAATCCTCGAGACATGCGTGAAAATTTTGCATTGATTAAATTAGAAAAAGTGTGAAATATGGATCAATGACAGATTCGGCGCTTTTCATAGCCTGCGCGTGCATACACTCGTATTTCCACCGGTAACGTCGAAGAAGTCATGTCTGGCCCGATGGAAAATATTTCTAGCACAAAAGTAATCGAAGTTCCTTCTTGGATAAGGGGATATCATGTTTACAAAGAATACTGGAGAATCAAGATTGATGAAGCTCTTGAACTAAAGCACGAACACGACAATGAACAAGACAAGAACGCTATTGCGGTGATAAAGGAGATGTAGTTGGTCACATTCCAAGGGCACTAGCTTCTACAAATCATGGAAATGGGATAGTTCGCCATTTTTTAGCAAAGAGCGGCAGTGAAGCAGAAGCTAAAGTTATTGGAACAGCTGTCAATCGGGGCGGGGGATATGGAATGGAGATTCCATGCATTTACAAATTTATGGAGCAGGAAAAGAACATTGACTGGCTGAGCAAATTGCTGGACATCCCGAATAACCTATCCGTTAGAGTCGAAATGGAATGTGGCCAAACGAGAACAGCAGAGGATAGTGGCAGAAAAAAGGTAAGAAAACGATAAAACGACCCAAAAACATATTTAATCACGTTCTATCTGTTTGATAAAAATTAAAATGAATATTGAAAACGTTTAAGTGTTAATTATTTGCCGTATGTGTAATTGATTAAGATAACTATACACCGCATATCAGAATTTGATATCAAAAAAGGCATTACTCAACACGTTGAGTGGTCGTATTAAACGGTAGGGGACATCTAAATATGGTCGTTGGTCGTATTAACGAGGTGGTCGTATTAACGAGGTTTTCACATAAGAAAAAAAATTAGCTCTTATTCGGAAAAAAAAAAGTGGTCGTATTAACGGGGTGGTCGTATGGCGGGGTTCCACTGTACCTATATTTCTTTTGGGGAAATAAAACATTTTATAATGTCTTGAATGAAGAGAACGGCAGACGCTCTGTCAAGCTGCATTTCAGTGAATACTTCAACTAAATTTCGTCAGTAGTGTCTGCCTGTTAAAACTTTTAAAAACGCGTTAAAATCCTATCGCAAGCAACTTCTTTTAAGTGGCAACAACAAGCACTTACCTTGTACTGAACCACTGTTTTGTGTCCTCATGTTGTTATGGTTTCATAATTCCATTTAGCCAAAGAAATTTCAAAAAAAGCCATTACCGTCGTGAGACGATCAAATCATTCTCAAGTTTGTTGTCATTAAAATATAAAGACCACTTTTAAATGGCAACTGGGTTGGTCGTATTATGATACAACAGCTGCAAGCATCTATGGTAATAACTTAGGCATTCTACATGCCTTCTCATTAGGCTGATGTGGGAGATCGATATACCGATAAATATCGTTTGTTTTTTTTTTAATATCAATTAGTCGGTTTTTTAATTTACAAAACATCGATGCACTGAAATCTACGATATTATCGGTATTTCGCGTAGGCTACAACCGATTATCGGTGTTTCTTTGCTTGTTGACCAACAACTGTGAAATTGATGACGAAGACCGCCTGCTAAACAATGCTGCTGAGAGTAAAGAAAAGAATCTAGTGAATTTGCCGACTTACGTTTCAAATAATCGAAATTCGTATCTACATGACACCACGTGTTGTCCCGCTTTTAATTCATCCCGTTTTTAAATTGTTTCGGTTAAAGTCGTGTAAACATATTCAGCCCGTAAGTTACCGTAACGCGAGTGCGTGAAAGAGCTGTCTCCTTGTTTTGTTTTACACGTTCCAAACATATGTTTGCATGTTTTAAATTAGAGCTAGATTTACGATTTCTTTGGTAAAATGATTTTCTTGTGATACTTTTGGTTTGGTTAAAAAATTGGACTTAATATTCATTAAATTTCAATCTCGGCGAAATATCGATATATCGGTATAATCGATATTTTTTTCCGGTATTGGTATTCCGTTCTTTTTGAATACCGCATCAGCTCAGCTTGGCGACGAGAGTCAGTAGACTTGAGACTTGCTTTCAAAAGACTTATGAATTGACTAGGTAATAGTTCTCAAAGACTGAGATTTACTTGAGACTTGAAATGAAGGACTTACAGACAAGTCTAGAGTAAGGTTCCTTCTCGTTTTATGGAAAAGCGCTGGCATTATATTTTAACGTTTTGGCGGCAGGGGCGGATCCAAGCTAAAATCTAACTGGGGCACTGGAGTACACAAAGTTAAGGAGATCCAAGGGTATACTCCTCTGGAAAATTTTGAGTTGCTAGAACCTCTAAAATAATTCAATGATCACCCACGAACATCACTTCGAACGACCCTGAACACTTTGAAAATTATTCACGTCAATATTTATTGTATTAATTATAACTCACTGATTTTTGGTATAAATTAACATTCTTAATTACGAAAATCTGACTGGGGCAAATGCATCCTTTACATCCGTTTCGATCCAACTCTGAGTGGTGTCTAATGACTGTTCAAGTAATGTTAAGTATTTAGTTAATGATTTTGGTTCGGGTGTGTAGACATAAGATACCAGGTATGAAGTAAGGAGAGTTGGGTACGGGGAGCAGGATTTGATAAGATTTTATCCAGTGGCGTAACGGACTATGGTCAGGGTTAGAGCAACTCCTAAGGGCCCCCAATCTCTAAGGAGACCCCGATGAATCTGTGAAGACAATTGAGTTTAAAGTCTTGAAATATATATCGATACTGAAGGAGGTAACGGGGGCCCCGAAACGAAAATGTCCTATGGGCCCCTAGTACTTCTGTTACGCCACTGATTTTATCCTGTGATATTAGAAATACGTCTGCCATGCAACGTATCTACTTCTGCGCGCCGGCTTAACGTGTAGGTGATAGGCTTTGATAGATTGTGCACGTAAAACTAGCACATTATGCTACTAGCACTGCTCCCCTTCTACTGAAATTGTGTCGGGAATTATGCTAGTTTTTTTTAAATTATACTAATAATACTAAAAAAAAGAGCAAAAAAACATATGCTTTTTTATTGTTTCTTTAAATGGTATACATGGTAACAGAAGTCGCGAAGTTGGTATTACTTAACCTAAACATGTTAAAAGAAATAAAACAGGTATTTGTTTGAAGCAGTTATAACTGTTAAAACTGTAACAGCAAGTAGTACAAGTAGAGCCAATACTATACTTTTTCGCACTGTTTAACGAACAAGTCTGTCCTTATCGCTTGTTTTACTGTAGCATAACACTAGCTTGCATTTAATCTACAAGGACATGATCTTGTAGGTCACTGAAGCATGACGAGAACGGAGAGAATGCTCTCTCAGCTGTAGAAGACGATGGCTGCACCAAAAGTACCTGTTTGACCGCTGCAGACGATCGAGGTAACTTTTCTGCATGGAGGCTCCACCACAGGACTTTCTCTTCTTCAGTGGCAACAACCACTCCATGTGCTGCAGCAAGGTAGTTTGGGAGCTCCGTAATCAAATCGTTGATAGTTACGTCGCTGTTCAAAAACGGAAAAATACGAAGAGCCTCGACATTGGCTGTTGTTGGCCTTAACCACTGCACAGCTACTGGACACATTATTCTGGCTACTTTAAATGCCCTGACGATTTCATAAAGTTCTACATTCAATTTACTTAGGAACCACTGAATTGCAACATTAACAGTTGTCTTGGCCCTCTGTTCTAATGCTGCAGCCTGTTCCATAGGGTTTTCTCTTACGATCCCAGAAGAGACTGCACGAACATTGGGGAAGTGCGGAGCTTGGCAGGCTTCAGCGACAGTCTGCAATCGCTCATATCAAGAAAAGGCGAGCGAGCCATCCCCCTCCAAGTAATATGTGGACTTTACAAACTGCTCACCAATATCAACAACAGCAGCCAGTTCCAACTGAAGGTTAATCCAACCTTGTTCATCAGACAAAATATCTTGAATCTGTGCGACAATCTGTGGGGCAATGTTTTCGGCTGCTACCTGTTGAATCAATTCCCTCACATCGTCAAGCTGCACCAGCAGTTGTTGATATACTTCCAACTTGGACCACCACCGAGTCTCGCTGTAGGACTTTGGTTTGCGGCCTGTCTGCTCCTGCCATAAAATCTTCGCTTTATGGCTGTGACTGAACATGCGGATCCATAAGTTGCTAAATTCCCGAAGTGTCGGCATCTGAAAGTGGTTGCCTACATTGTCTGGCGTGTTTGAAAAGCAGACAACACTGAACACCTTTGGAAATATAAACTTGATCCACTCCATGGCTGCTTGATTGACACTAGCACCGTCTTTCATGACTGCAAGTAACAAGTTGTCTCTTATACCATAATCGACTCACAGACAATCGTTAAGAACATCAGCCAAGCCTTGTGTATTAACAGCTTTTTCACAAATGTCTATCTTAATCAGACGTTGTTGAATGCTCCAGCGTCGTCAAGAAAACGGACGGTAATGACAATTTCTTCGCCTTGCCTTGTACTCCCGTCAAAAATGAGAGAAAGATCTCGGGTGTCACGATCACAAGATGGTGAGGCAATTTCTCGCTTCAGTTGGTCTACCTCTTTCTGCATGATGAGTGGAATATACTGCCTCAAGTTGGTGCTATGAGTTAATCGATATCCATGCTTCTCGAGTAGAGGTCGAAGTTTGTCCACCTTATAGACAGGAACACTGGTCTTTAAAAAGTCCTCAACACTTCAACACGAAATGCACGTTCGTTCATTGACAGTGTACTGTCCTGTACTTGTTTATTCTCGGATGCTTGAAATACCTCAATAATACTTCTTTCTCTCAATTTTGATTTGGAGAGTTTTCCTTTTCCCGTGTTATGTTTCTTCGAATTAATATGGTTCCTTAAAATGCTTTTCTTTGTTGATACATGCTCTTTGCACGCACTGCAAAACAGCTTGCTTTCTCGTATGGTGAGATTTTCATTCAGAAATTGTGCTACACGATCATGCAAACTTAAATTTTTCGCATCAGATTTTCCTCTTTTTCCATATTTCCCTCCAGTTGATCTTACAGTTCGTTGTCGGGTTATTTCAGCTCTTCCTGGACCACTGAATGTTCCTGTCACTTCGTCTTCACGTTCTAAATCACTGCCGTCACTCTAAGTCACCATCGTGGTGGTTAAACAAACAGCACCACAGCAGTACAGCAGTACAGCCGTACAGCCCGCCGGCTGCGGGTCATCCTGAGTAGGGACTGGTTACGAAACTATAAACATCCCTATGTTCTTTGACGCCGATTAAGAGTAAATTCTGATGATAAACTCTTTCAGTATAGAAAAAATGACCAATTTAATGCTTCAGAAGAAGCAAAAAATGATAATTATGCTAGCAGTGCTTTTTTCTGAAAAACCGTGGAGATTATGCTCATAATTGCAAATTATGCCAAAAAATTGTGCTAGCACAATCTATCAAAGCCTAGTAGGTGAAACAGAGGTCGAAAATGAGAAAATATGCACAAAACCTGTATAGACCACTTGCACTCATATGCTAAACAACCCGTCTGGAGGACCACTTCAAAACTCCACCCTTCAACAGATCGAATAATTATGCATATTATTTTTTTAGAGGTATTTTTCCTCCAACAGAGTAATAAATGGAAGTAGTCTATTAACCCTACCTAGACCGGGCTTTTTCTGGTCTTTTGGGGTTGGGGGTTGGGGCGGAAAGTGCCCATCATCAATATTAGCTGTAGGATAATGTCTTTTTAACAGGATGACGGTATGCAAAATCCAAGTAGATGATACAACTCTGTTGTCATGGCAACAAATTCTGACCTAATTTTTGACGTCATCAGTCGTAAAAACCTCAAAATTTAAGAACTTCAAAAATTTCCTTTTCCAGAATTATTTCTCACTTCTCTGTTGACCAGGTTGAATTAGTGTAGGTAATAGCATGATATTGAGTGCAATTTGGAAAAAAAACACGCACGAGTGACTTATTTAAAGACAACCAAAATAGCATGCACGAGTGCTATTTGAGGTCTTTGACAAACTCAGGAGTGCGTGTTTTTCCAAATTGTACGAGAAATCATGCTATTACCAATTATTAGTATAATTACACAGATGATTATCGAAAATCCCGTGGTAATTGCCTAGAAACCTACGTTATAAATCTCAATAATCACCTGCAGGTGATTACAGTGAACTCTATAAAAAGACTGGAACGATAACTCGAGTTGGAATTTTGAAGCCAAAAATGGCGGATATGGAAGCTGCCATGCACACGTCAAACCCAGTCGTTTCAGTGGAAAATGTATGACGATTAAATCTTCAATTTACTGGAGTAAAAATTTTGCCAGGTAAATAATGAAGAATACAGTACATACCTCAATGATACAGCTTTTGTCAACCTACAATAGCAAAAAGGATGAATTATATAGCAAAAAAGAGCAAAATTTGAGTTCGAAACTGCGAGGAACTTTCAGGTTGTTTTTATTTTTCAACGCTGTTCTGAGAGATTAAGGATTTTAAGCCAAAGATTCAGCTAGTTCAACCTTATACCTTGTCTCGAACTTAGTTTTCAAGCTCGTCAAGTTTAATGCTAAAGAATAAACCAACAATTTAATTGGTAAAACTTCAAGCTCACTGCTCCTCAGTGTTTTCACATGTCTCCCCAGTCGCCTTTTAAGAAAAACACTAGATATCATTGATCTAAACCAGGTTACCAATATTTGTAATTTTACTTTTTTCTATTTGTTTTAGGTATAGACGTAGGTCAAGTTTCAGATTAGACTAGAGTAATGGTTAGGGTAAGATTTAGCGTTCGGTCTGAATTATTTTCAGATTTATCAATGGTTAATTTTTGGCTAACCTGGTTTAAGTCGATGTGATTTAGTGCGAACGCGTTTTGTTAAGGAGGGCAAAAAACATGAGAAAAAACATGAAAAAGGAAGAAATCTGAGGTAAAAAAAAAACACACACATTTAAACGAGAGAAAGAGCAACGTACCGAATCTTTTAAGGTTTGGAATCAACTACCTTCGGATTTTAGAGTATGTGAACTCATACACGACCAATGAAGACCTGAAACACGGTGAAATATTAGGTTCAAAATTAAAGTAAACAATACATCACCAACAACTGCCCCTATTTTGATAAATATGAAAAAATAGGTCAATGTTTCATGTTTAAAAATCAACAGAGTATTTACAAGAACAATTAAAGTAAGGTTTGTCCACTTTGACACAAAAAATATGTGAAAATACACATTATGAAGAATTATTGCAAGTTTGAAGTTGTTCACATCGAAAAATGTTAGGTTAGGGTTTACAAGAATGGAACAGGATAAAGCTACGATATTAAAATAATGCCCGTAATTTTTGATATCAAAATCTTCGAAAACCAAAGCATGAAACGCCAAAAAATACAAAGAAAAACAAGAAAAACCCTGTACTTTCGCCACGTGTTTCAGGTCAAATTTTGCTATAATTTGGCAAATAATTCACACACATACTGGTTTATCATTACGTGTTCTAAAACAATTGTGCTTCCAGAAATCGATAATTTCCTTGTCGGCTACTGTGCTGTGTTTTGCACAATGTTTTGCACACTTCAGACGTGCATGGCATCCTCCAGTGGCCGGAACTTTGGCTTTATTGAATCATAAGGCCTGGCATAAGGAGTTATCGTTCCAGTCTGTTTATAGAGTTCACTGGGTGATTATAAAAGTGAAGGCTCAGAAACAAGATGGCGGCTACCTTTGTAAATGTTACCAAGAAGATTTAAAAAGTGCCAGTTCACTACTTTCCTTCAAATAATTACCTGTGTAATTATACTAAAACAATTATTCGCCTCAGGCTCAGTGAATATTATTGAATAATCTCCTCAACTTCGTCTCGGGGATTATCCAACAATATTCACTTCGCCTGAGGCGAATAATTGTTAAATGATACACATAAAAAGTAGTTACAGCACCAATTACAAACAGCGACTCACACTAGAAAGCTGGTATACGAACTTAGAACAAGAAACATTAAACCGATCACAACAATTACCGGGACTTTACAAACGACTAATTCACAAATTCAAACGTGCGAACAACCAATAGACTAACACTTCGACAACTGATAATTAACACCTACACAACCACACCCATTGCTATTTACAAACTATCACACCTCCATGACTAATACGACCGCCCACTTATGACGCAAGAACCAGATACAAATACAGGCGAACCTGACATTTACTCTCCTTTTGACTCCGAAGATGACCGCCGCCAAGGCTGTCGAAACGTCAGTCACTTCTACCAACAGTCTTTCTGAAGTCTACACTAACCTGGACGATCAACTTCCACAAATATGTCAAAAAGTAGTACAGTGCCCAAAAAAAGTAATTCAGTGCAAATTACTGAATTACCTTCTTTCGGCACTGTGTTACCTTGAAACTGCACTGCTCTTAGCCAATCAGTTTCGAGAAAAGTTTTCATTTATATTATCATGTTAATAAATTAATTTCTCTTTACCACGACGTGTTTATTTTCTTTAATGGTGGTATTGAGAAGAACTGCCATTGAGTTACCAGTTTTTAAGTAACAATCTGTTTTCATGCAACAAAAATTTTGAAACATCATGAAATTGACTCATAATGACTCTTACTGTCTCTTAGCCATTTGGTGTTACTATAATAATAAAGACATTTCCATAAATAAAAACATTTAACACTCCATGGAAGCCGCCATCTTGGATTACCCACGGTACACTGGTGATCTTAACTTGTAAGCGATTGCTAACTATTGTAACCATAATTTTGTTAAAAGAAGAACATATTGTTGCGGTCTTGTAACCAAAATATAACTCAAAATATAATGGAAAGGAAACCCTTAAGAAAATGCAGAGTTAAAATTCAGTGTTAGTAGGTGTTCTAAAATTTCAGCTCAGTAACATTAATTCTTGTTGAGATATAAAAATTTAAATTCACGGTGGGCACTTTCCGCCACCAGTTTAGAAAGGTTTACAACAGGTGCTCACAGTTGTATACGAAAGTTCTCCATCTGGGTTACAATAATATAAATCATAACTACCTTGAAAGCAAACCACTGTGCTCAGTTATTAAAGAAGAAAATATAATAATGGCTAGTCAGTTAAAATTTGATGGCCACTATGCTTTATCAGTTAAAAGAGCAAATGGTGTCCTAACTACATTGGTCTTGTACATCAATCCGAGTCCATTGCACTACTTTAATCTTCAGTTTTCGTTTGGGTTGGCTTGAAAAACATTCCCAGCCACAGAAAAAGTATCCAACGAAATATCACCAGACAAATTTTATATAATCGAGCATATACAAGGTTTCAAAATTGTTGTACGGACTAAGAAGTGAGCTAAATTGTCCAAAGATGGTAAACTGACGCTAAAAAGAGGACAAGCACTTGTCTCAAAAAGCAATCTTTCAAGATCGATTTATCAGGTTTCTCGTTAGCATAGTATTTTTATGAAAAATATAACCAGTAATTCAGTTTGATTTTGTCGAAATATATTTGAAATTCTTAAACCTGTTTGTCTTTTGAGGAGAGATTTTTTGTTTTCAAAAACTCTCCAGGAAAGTGTAAAAATTCGCGTAGGAGACTAGAACTGACGTACAAAAACGGCCCTCCATGGGTTGGCCAGTTAGCTTTTTAGTTATGGAAACAGAGTTCACTGATCTGAACACATATCCTGCATTATGTAATAACCAGAAGATGAATATTTCGGAAACATAGTGGAACCTGTAGTAACTGTTAAACTTTCAAATTTCTCAAAACAAAACTGCGTCAACTGTGATGCTACTTGAAAATCTCACCGTTGCAAGTTTTGTTCCAAATTTTTAGTTGCATTTTCTTATGCTTTTTCTTTCTTTAACTGTCAAATGAAAACGTACTCATCTTGTATAACAATTTAAGGCATGCGCGATATGAAAATTGCAATTTTAGTCATAGATACCATTTAGAGTAGACCCGAGGGTTTAGAGTTTCTATGCCTATGATCAAGATCATCAACCTTGTTCAAGATTAAGCTACGTTGGCATTAGACGTACATACGCATTGCGTACTAATTTTCTAAGACAAATCCGGATTCCTGGGCAGTTTAACGTATACTATCAAAAGTTATAACACAAAAATTATAAAATTTTAAGAGATTTCAGAACTTTTCTTAGTACACTTCTTTTAATGACAGCTGTTGATAATTGGGAAATTACTGCCCAAATGGTATCGAGATGAAGTTACTATTAAGCCAGCAGCATCATCGAAAGATCGATTTCCACTTCAGGCATAGAGAACAATAACCTACCAATCCACTGACCTTGACAACTACGCATGCTCAGCGAATACGCACAGTTTCCTTTCCGCTAAGGTAAATCTGAAATGGAAAACGGGCTAAAAACAAATCAACACTTGAAACTAATTATGAAGAATTGAGAGAAAAGAATTAGCGATGTTTTTCATTCAAATGATATTTTAATAGACTGAACGATTCTTTTCGATGCTTGTTAACAATTCTTGATAATTTAAGGACTTCTTGCCTATTTTATAAGTACTTTCTAAACAAAAATCAAAAATATTTAACTAACAGAACGCTGAATAAAAAGCAGGTTTTTAAGTATGATAGGCTGTACATGAAGGTAAAGGTCTGATGATGAAATTTTAAGATTTTTTTTTTAGCATAGAGCTTTCGTATTACCAAAACACAATTCTAGAGAAGGCTATTTCTATTTCACATTGCTGCCAAAGTGAAACTATCCGATATTTAAAAATAATTACTAGCAAATTTTATTTTTGAAAAGATGACTGTATATAGCAACAGGTATGAACAGCCTTTCATGTACAGGATGTAGCATTTGCTTAATATTTACAAGCAACAAACGTCCTAGTCTCTCGACTGTTGATTAAGAGACATTTGAATACAATTATTAAAACGGGAATAAAGATTCCAACCTCTCCTCCTCAAAAGCTGTACAAATCCTGTTAAAAAGAACAGCTCGTGTTTCGAACAGTTCTTAACAATAAATACGAGCCTCATAGGAATAAGTTACTCGATAAACTTTATACGTTATGGTTTAGTATGCTAAATTGCCCATCGGACGCTTTTCTAACTAACTCTATACAAAATTTCGAATACGATATCTCATTCTTCATATGTAGGCCTAATTTTCATGGAATTTCGTGGAATGCACAGCTATTCTTCAAAAACAAAAATTCTAACACCAGTCAGTCTTACACTGTTGAAACGTGGAACACCATTAAGGATTTGGCTTTACTGCACACTTTACAATTTGTTGGGGTTTTTTGGGTTTTTTTATTACAAATATCTATCTCTAGAGAGTGAGAGATGTTTTTTATTCAAAGTACGGTTAGAATGGGAAATTCTCCCCTGATTTTGAATAATGGAAATTAGTAATATTTCTTGAATTAAAAAATTCCCCTACTAGTTCAAAGGCCAGCGTTTTAACGTCGCTCACTGTAAGACTGGGTTTCGTCTGTGTACTAGTATTTCAAAAATTGTAACAGAACGTGCTGTATTATCTATACATTCTAATGTGTAGCCCGACTTCGTCAAAAGATGACTAGCTTGATCCCGGATTAGTGAAAAAATAGAGAAAAACCCCGACAGTGAACAATATTCGAATAAAACTTAAATGAGCTGTGATGAATGCCTGTACAAGCTATATAAATTCAAAGAGGTTTCAACGATTCAATCAACGAATTCTGACTTTTGAGAAGAACGCAAGAGGGAGAGTTGACGTTCGTTTCCATTGACTTATATCATGATTTCAGCAAGGTTTTTAATCTAACAGTGTTTAATGCAGGAATTCTGTTAGGTATTCGAGGTCTGTTTTCACGAACTGCATGAGAATTCCAAAAGGTTTTATAAGCGAGTTTCGAGAATACTGATACAGAAAGTTGAGGTTTGTACTCGTTAAACCGTGCATAGTTTTGATCTAACAAACAAGTCAACTAAAATATGCGAAAATAAAACCGATTAAATTTTAATCCAGGATTAGAGTCAATCGCCTTTTGAATTACCGGGACTTGGTAGCGTAATTATAATTAGGAACAATCGTAGAAAACTAGGGAGACTGCGGCGCTTCATATTGTAGATGCGCTATAATAACCTGCTATAAGACAAATGTAGGAAATTTAACAAAGCAAATGTAACACAAGTTTTAAAGTGACGCCAAGGTTTTATCAATTTTTTTTAATGTTTTGTTTGGCGTAATTCTAGTCATAAAAAAGATATCAGTATAATAAGAAAGCTTCACGTGCTTTACGCAAATCTGAGTTTCTGTTTCCATCGTCATGCACAACGTCATTGCCAGAACGTAATGCACGCGCGACCGTCACCATTTCATCCGATTCACTGACCGCCTTTCCAAGGCATTTTTGATATTTAGTGGTTTAAATATCGTGATCCACTGTTCAATTTTCCCACAACCGGAAAGTAAAGCACGAGGTAACTTTTCACAAGCAGAAGTCCCTCCTCGCAATCGCTTTTTGAGGCACATTACCAAGTTTCAACATAACTTCGACATAACCCAGAACCAAGCATCTTCAAGATAAATTGACTGCTAAACGACAAACCGGCTTTATCTACGAATCAACAGATTTTTTTTATCTTAGTTCCACCAGTCGTTGGAACGACCACCCATATTACCAGGATTATGGCGGGGAGCATAACCGTAGACACCATATCCAAAACCAGCAGCAGCACCACCACCCCCATAACCAGTTCCATAGTTGGCACCATAGCCAGCACCATACGGCTGCCCATAGCCATGAGAGTTGCCCATATAACCACCACCCCCACGATTGGACTGTTGGCGATAATCCCTGGAACCAAATGCGCTGTTCCCAGAGCTGAAGTTATGACAGAAAAAAAGTAAGATAAATAAACTGGTTCTCCCTAATCTAGAGACCGACTAACTATAAATAACGAGTAAGGTCTTACCGTCGGTAATTCTTGCGGGATCCACTGCTTTGGACCTCACTGGCCATCGATTCCAACCAACTGGGCACTTCTTGTTTTGCTTCCATTAAAATTTGAACGAGGACTTTGCAGATGTTCCTGTTCCGTTCGTTAAAGAACGATGTCGCCAAACCTACAAAGAATTACCAACTGTTTCAGAAACCAGTATCAGAGTGAAAACATTTATCACGCGAATCAGTGATATTAACAACAATCAGTACAATGTCATACTAGGTCATTTATTCCAAACTGTCCTAAAGTCAATTTGATAAATACAGCGGATTTGAAGAATCAACATTGTACTCTCAATTAGATCTGACTGAAAACAACGATCTAAGAAAATAACTTGGGGCAGCAACCAACTACCGCTTATAAAGTTGTAGGAGAAGGAGAAGGAGAAAGAGAAGTGGAGAAGGAGAAAGATTAAGAATTAAAGTATTAATGTGATTAGCAGAAGCCGAAGAAGACAAATAATCTGGCCGGGATTCACAATCCACTAAGAAAATTCTCCGACAGCCTCATTTTATAAACTTTTTAATTCGAGTTGCCCTAGTCGAAACTCAGACGAAACGTTTTATGGTTCGGTACAGGCGTTGAAATATTTTCCTATCAGAACGAATTAAAGAGAACAGTTCAGTAGTAATAGTTCCGAGAAATAAGTAAAAACCTTGGACTAAACATGCAACGCCAAAACTACTTATGTTTTACGATACATTTTTCTTTTTAAACTTCCGGGAATTGTTTCGCGACAAAACAACACTACCACAGAGCACAAACCTGTATTCCCCACTCGTCCAGTACGACCAATTCGATGAACATACTCCTCGATGTCGCTTGGTAAGTCAAAATTTATGACATGTTTTACATTCGGGATATCCAGTCCGCGGGCAGCCACCTGAATTATAAGAAAGTATTACATTTCATTGTCAAACTCAAATCCTAAAAAACGTTTCGGAGCTGTCAGAAATCTTTCGAAACATGTAATTTCCTGAACTATTACCTGCCCATAACAGTAGTGCTTACCTCATATAACTGCCTTGATAATTATGAGCGAGGATGATTCCATCATTAATAGTAATAAATAATGTGAGATTGTTTGAGCAAACACAGTACTCTCACAAGTTTTACGTATATCGTCTGATATGAATGAACATTTTAGGAGAAAATTAAGGTAATGGTCTGCTTAATTAATGCGCTCTCCAAACAAGTCTCAGTTAGGATTTCCTTTATGCTTTCCTACTCAATTATTGAGTTTTAGAACGTAACATCAAGAACTCTCGGTTACGATTATTGTCAGTCTTTTCTTACATTTACGAGTTTGAGGGCGAAGGATTCAACTAGACATCCCTCATCAATTATGTGAGCTGCATCTAATTGTTGACAAAATTCCTCATCTCATTGTAATCATTATCTTGCTGTTACAATCAGCGATGTTTGAGATTAAGCACCCATCTCGCTACAAAACGTTCCAAGGTGACCAGTACATTAAGAAGACATAAATCTTATCTTGCTTCTGTCCCTACTCCATATTCCCAAAGCAAGATCGTCAGGATATAACCCCTTATTTGCTTCAAACTTATTTCTGCAAATCGATTCCTTGTGATCCAAGTGCAACGTCTGTAAGAAATTGTATTTGGCACACGTTTTCATTTCAGACCGAGCGACGACGAAACGAAGTCTGTAAGAAATTACGATAAAATTTGGTCTTTTCTCTACTTCCCAAGTTCGCAGTATGTTCGGTAGATTTCTAGCTTATGAGAAGCGTACATATTCGGCTTTACTTACAGGTTTGTTCGTGCTAAGTCAGGTTGCATATACTGTAGATTTAGTCATATCCAAATACTTCCAACATTTTCAAAACAATGAAAATTATCACTCCGTTAAAGGTTTGTTTTCATGGTATCTAATCAGATCAACATATCACATGTAACGTAACGGACAAATGATACGACCAAGACTCACACTACGGCTGACATCAGGCCTAGATAAACGAGCGGCGACTTCATCTTGAAAACCAACGACTAATAAAATCATCATTCACAATTTATGTATTCGTTATATCACTCTTCGCACCCATTTTGGACGTCGTACCCGACTGGTGACGATCGACTCATGCCTTGGACTTGGACTAAGTTAATTCAAGTGGACGAAATGAAGACGACAGTCGATCGACAAATTTAATTGCTTTGAATTAAACTTATCAAATTAAATTCATAGATTGTGAGACGTGTATTAAGTATTCGAAACCTTCATCAATGATTTGACCTGAACTGTGAAGTGCTGAACAAAACACTTTCGTTCTGTTTCAATCTTAAAACGCATGATTTTCGACATCTTTATCGCATTATTTTTCCCGTTTTCACCGTTTTACAATGAAGCGCGTCAATTTAAAGAGAAAAAAAGTAGTCAATCGTTTGCAAACCGTCACGTTCTGGTTTATGTGAAAACAAACAACACTGATGCCTCTTGCTTGGGTGTTAACAGATATTCGGTACCTAGTTACCTGTGTCGTTGTGGACACATCGATTGAGACTTTAAGTTGTCACCGATGCCATAATTTCGATCTGATGAAATGGTTCCCATACCTGTTTCCCTAGCTTTTTTAAAGCTCACCCGAGAGTTGAATCATTGGAATAACTGTGCAGGTTTATTCAATGCCACTGACAAAAAAATGGTACATCATTTAGAAATATTCGCTATACGTTTTCCATTATTTTTACATGGAGCCAATTGAAAATTTTTGACGCCCTAAATTGACTAAATCCACCCGTTTGAATCAGATTGACCGAACATTTTGTTTGAGCAATTCTTTTTCTGTCTCATTGTTCAAAAGTTGCTCTCATCGTCTACTTGTTTTTACGTTTATAATTCAAGTTCATTTCGACATGTGTAAATAAAGGAATAGATCGGCGAAACCATCCAGCGATATTTGGATAAAGTTCGTTCTAAATTTGGATAAAGAACAGTCCGTTCTAAAACCATTTTTCCTTAGCAAATGAGAACGTTCAATTACTTCAATTGTACAACTTCCAAACTATCATTGTCTTCAAAATCTAAACAAAAGAGTTTAAAACTTTCATTTCGATGGACAGTAAATAATTTATCGAGAAGTTCAATGCACAGTCCGCTTTTACATTTCACTCATCATTTCCAGTTCATCTTTTCGAACTGGCTCCTCAAAATATGTATGAACCGCAACTGGCTTACATAGTATGTGCATTTAAATTATTAACACGAATCTTTGGTTTCCCTCTGTAAAAATCTGCGGATTGAATGTCGATGTTCAGCTGTATACCACCTGTGCAATTTACCAAGTGAAGCTACGATTGCGCACGTTTTTAATATCACAAATTTAACGACAGCTGCCCTTGTTACTTACCGCAGTTGCCACAAGGATTGGGGTTCTTCCGCTTCGGAAAGAATGCAATGATTCTTCCCGTTCCCTTTGAGAACGATCTCCGTGAATTGATGTAGCTGGGTATTTTTCCCCGTACAAGAAATCTTCTAACGCATCTGCTCCTTTTTTCGTTTCAACAAAGACTAACGTAAGAGATTCCGGACCTGAAAAGAATTCAGAAAAAAAATTGAAACAAATAAATATATATAAGAACAGTTAAACTTTGTATTTCACGTTTCAGGGATCAATCCCTTCCACACATGTTAGGGTCTTATGACATAATTCAGCTTTTGCTGTTCATTACTAGAAAATATACTATCATTAATGCTAATCTCAAACTCATTAACGCAAAAATACATTCATTTTACTGAATCCACATTCACTAGCCTAGATACGCAACCATTTGAATCGAAGGGCATTCCATAGTGCCAACAGACGACCATTAACACCATTCTGCTGTACATTAGGGATAAAATTTTAATTAGGCAAGATATTTCCCTTGCTCATCTATTCGTATTCGCAGCACTTCACCTTCTGAAACTTACCAATTTCCGTTTGTCACATTTCATAATCAGCCAATACCGATTCCGACTATATCTCGGTTTTCTTATACACTACCGCGTTGTTATTTGCAGAGGCTTAAGCTGCGAAAAGCCATTACAAAAATTGAAGAACACCTTGCGTTCTCTCGCAACTGCATTGTCATTTCTTGTTCTTTCAACAGCTCACTTATTTATTGTCACTTTAGTTTCCCAAAATATTTCAGCGACCGTGAACGATTTGAAACTCGTCAGTAGAGCGCGCTATGAGAAACAAAACGTTAAGGAGCGTGCGGCTTTGTGTCTTAACGTTCTCAAAATTCAGTTTATCACAATCGGTAAATAATGGATAATCGCCCCGATTCCGATTGTCTGGCCGACTATCAATCAAACGCTTATTATTCTTGCCTAATCTTGGCATGAACACCATAAAACGTCCGTTTTCATGTTACTTGTGGTTTGAGAGCTCAATCTCCGTTCGAAAATCTGTTTCTATCACGTCAAATGGAAATAAAAGTTTTGAAAATCGAAACTTCAAAACTTCATTTAACACGCCACCCTGTATGCGTTTTCTGGAGTCAATTCCATGCCTATTTTAAGAGGACGGAGGTCACGTGTTTCATTACTCCACGTGACCCATTGTCAGACAAACAGTGCACGAAAGTATGTGGGCAAGACATACCTCAACTACAACAATCATACCAGCTCTGATGACTTTATAAGGCTCTCTATCCAACATACCTGATGCATTTAGTAGGTCCAAAAGGAAAGACCTTTTATCCGAATCATCAACCCAAACGATCTTCTGGGTGATATTCTCACTCGTTGAACCGACTCGTCCAACGGCTAAGAAAATGTAGTTGTGCAGGAAATCGCGTGCAAGTATCTGAAATGATCACAAAATATTTATCGTAGGTAGCTCTGCTAGAAGAACGACTTGCAAAACCTTATGTATCGTCGCATTTGTAATTTTCAAATTTGGCTTTACTTTCTATTTTACCTTATATTTACATTCGAATTTGTAATTTTGAGTAACTTACCTGGATCTCTTTCGGGAATGTTGCACTGAACATAAGGGTTTGCCGATCACCAACTTTAGGCATTGTATCTTGTTCAACTATTCTTCTGATTTGCGGCTCGAATCCCATGTCAAGCATCCGATCAGCCTCATCCAGCACAAGAAATCTAAAGAGAAGTATATATAAATTGTTGTCATCAGACATGACAACTCCATTCTTTTTGCAATTCAGTTGACTCTTCACTTTGGAACGCAAACACATTTCTTTACAATCTACACCTAATCAAGTGGCGCAAAATAAAAACTGCCAACAGATGGAAGACATTGTCGTTAAACAACAATCATAATTATTCATTCGTTGTTCATATTGTTTTCTTTCTGTTTATCGTAAAAACTAACGCTTGCGAAATGTAAATTTACAGACAGTAAGGAAAATATGGAAGATTCTTTTCAAAAACATCCCTTAGGTTTACCATCAGTGAAGTCGAAATGTATTGAAACTGTCAGTTCATCTAAAACTAGTTTCCGTAACTTTCGACCACACCACACATTATCGTGGCAGCATGTGGGCGCTTGGTGTTATTGCAGATGAGAAGTGGACGTTCGTTAAGTTCGGTAACTCAGAAAATCGGATCTTAACCCCAGGTGGGGATCGAACTAGCATATATGAAGGTTACGGCTGCCACATAAGCAGCATATAAGTCGAACCCCTTCGTCTTCCATCTGGTTCCCGGCAGCTCAATGGTTAAAGCACCGGATCTTACAGTTTTGGGTTCGATCCTCGACTTGGACTTACAATACGTTTTTCTGAGTAAATGAGCTTCCAGTCTGTTTGTAATTTCTCTCCAACAAAATATTGTTTTAATCAGTTTACTTGTCAGTAGTGTTGGCAGTTTACAATGGATTCCACCTAATGGCCAGGCGAATAAGAGAAATGTCAAACATGGATCGATGAAGCGAAAGTTCTTCGCAAGTCTCCGCCGAGTATTACTACATGAAAAATCATCTTTACGGCTTTTTCGCTGGGAGTTGCATTCACAAATCTAAATTTTCACTGACATTACCATCGTCATATAGACTGCATTCCCATCTACAGGCCTCGCACGGTAGTCAACAAAGCCCTGGATTAGATTCCTAGGGTCGTGGCTTAAATTCCCTATTTAAGCTTAATGCTTAAAGGCTTAAGCAACATACTAAACAAACGATTTATGGGCCGCAAGATCAGTAAAACAACAGTCAAAAAAGTATTTCTTACTTGCAGACATCCAAGCCAATCTTCCCCCGATCAAGCATGTCCACCAATCTACCAGGCGTGGCGACAAGGAGATGACACCCCCGGTCCAAATCACGCATCTGCTGGCCAACGTCCGCTCCACCATACACGACAGCTGGTCGGACATGGGATCGGTAAGCAAACTATCAATAACATGAGACATGAGTCGTAAAAGTAGAATTCTGGTTTAGTTGCGCTGAGGGTCTCGAACAAATGGTCAAAAGTTTAATTACCGAAATTGAAGACAAAGTAATAAACTTTCGGGCGAAGGATCTTAGAGTGAAATGTGAAGTGAAGTAGAACGCGAGGTTTTCATATGAAAGTCATGTGATACAAAAGTGACCAGTCAAAATGAGAATATCGATAACAAGCCCGTTAATGTTATGTTAATTATAGGATACGAATATGGATAAGAGAATGTTACACAACTTGTTGAACTATTTGTGTTAAACACCAATGAAATGTTTGAACCTCTGCGCTTTCCCTAACCCCGAGGAATAACTACACTTGTTGGGTTGTCAGGAAATGAAGAATGTGTCGACACACCTGAAGTAACATAATACCAAGTGTTCTGAAGTTCACTTCGACAAAATCTGCAGTGGTAAAACACAATATGGGAACTGGACGACAAGACTCAAGCGAGAATTGCCATCATTTAACGCTTGTAACAAACATTGTTTTTCAAGAGATACCAAAAAGCATAATGCAGTTGCCAGGAATTTCAGGACTGCAAGAACGAAATGGCTCTTATTTACTTTTCGCCGATAAAACGCCATCGCAAGCGTACTAGTTTGCAAGTTTCATTCCCGTCAGAGGCGAAATCTCCATATGCTCTGAGATTCGCGTATGAAAATGCTGGCGCGTTTGGCCGAAATACAACGCTCTGCAGCATTGACACGAGTATTTATAAGTAATACGCGACCTCATCAGCTTGGGAATTCGGTCTTTGAAAGAAAAGAAACATGACAGTCGTCTGCCTGACTGGAAGATGAAACGCACGGTAACGTGTGGAAAACCAGAGGAACATAGTTTCGCAATTTGAGTTCGTGTCAATGCTGCAGCGCGTTGTATTTCGGCCAAACGCGCCAGCATTTTCATACGCGAATCTCAGAGCATATGGAGGTTTCGCCTCTGACGGGAATGAAACTTGCAACGAATTCCCTTTCAAGCGCTCTTGCCCATGCACATCAATCTCGTCACCACATCTCTGCTGATGATTTCACTATCATCTCTTCCTGTCGTTCAAACTCCAACTTTGAGCTCCTCCTACGAGAGAGCTTACTTATATCGAAATTTAGACCCTCTCTCAACGAAAACATCTCATCCATACCCCTTTTCTTTATTTTAGTTCTACGCGGTCCTCTTTTCACTTCACTTCATTTCATCTCTATTTCCTGTCACCCTACATCTTGTCACTTTAATCCTATTGTTTAGCTCTCATGTAACTTATTATCACTTGTAAATAGATATATAGGTTTTAGTCACATTTGTAATCAGTCACTCTGAAGATGTTGCACGTCCGCAACGAAACGTTAGTAAAGTTGTTTTAAATACTTTGTGTTCTATTTCTGTCATTATGCCTCTCCATATAAAAATCATGAGCTGGGCTCTCATTTTTATATTACGTCTACGTTTTCCGCCAGGAAAATCAATAGCCGCAATATATCTTACTTTTCGAAAACTTTGCAGTATCTTTATGGAGATTTTCGAGATGAAAGTTAGAAACTTTGCGTTTTTCCTTGGCATGGCCGGGAGAAAAAACGCTGGTAACTACTTACTGGAAATGACGTCCAAGTAGGAAAAACTGAAAACGTAGTAAGTGATTTCTGTAGCGTAAGGTTAGGTTTCTGTTTAAACAAATTGGGTTTTTGTTTCGAAGAATTGCTCAAAACTGTTTGGAAACAGGCAAAAACTCTTTCAGGCATGTCCTCTTCCTCCTCGAGTACGGATTATAGCCAAAAAAGACTCGGGGACAGATGTTATTCAGGTCCAAGGGGATGTACGACCAATTTCGTAACCAAGTGAAGGAATCAATGACGGTGACGACTGTGTTCATCCTTACGAGGGATAGCCTTTGGCAGACGAAGAATGGATGTCCCGTCACAACGAAGAAAGGATTGCGCAAGAAAAGCGCTTAGAAGTATTTCGGAGTAGGTTTGAACGGTCAGAAACAGTAGATAGCTGGTACGTGACACGGCCATTACCTTTCTCTTAAGCCTTGAAATATATCAATATATCAACACAACCCCAAGTAAGCGGAGAACCAGGCAGCAATCGCAATCTTAGAATAAATTATCTTTAAGGACAGAGTTTCCAAAGGTCTGAAGTCTCAGGTTATCTATACTTTTACGTGTCAATACTGTACAGCATTGTATGAGTCGACTCATCATTTACATACACGAGTCTCAGATCATTAGGAATCTCTACCCTTACTGGTAAAAAACGTGTTAATCTTTCACCGTCTAGTGTGCTCTCATCTTTCCGAAACTGGCAACTCTGCAGCTCTTCATGATTTTAAAATTCTATCTTCTAGCTCGTCAGCCCCTCAACTTCTGATGAAAGAAAGACTCAATTTCTAAGCTTACAACTTTTGTTTTTTTCTTAGCAATTTACATTTCCGACTACCAAACATCCTGTCACAGAACACTTAAGTTATCTATTTACTCATTGTAAACTGTCATTTTATCCCTACTCGGATGATGTTGCTTGATGCGAAGAAACGTTAGCGCACTTAAAACTATTTTTTTCTAATAATGGCTTCCGTGTATTGTGCTGGGCACCAACAAGTATTGTAAGATTACGATTCCGGCATGGTTCCCCGCTTACTAGGGATTGTGTTGAAATGTTGATACGTTTGAAATGTTAATACATTTCAAGGTTGAAGAGGAAAGTTATGACAGTCTCACGTACTAGTTATCCACTGTTTCAGCATTGTTTCTTTATTTGGTTGCGTAGTTGGTCGTGTATCCCCTCTTCGACCTGAATGACGTCTGTCTCTGAAGTCTTTTTGGCTATAATCCGCACTCCAGGAAGAAGACGTGCTTTAAAGTGCTTCTGCCTGATGCCCAACAATTCTGAGCAATTCTTCAAAACAAAAATCGAGTTTATAGAACAGAAATCTAACCTTGTGCTATATGAATTACTCACTGCTGTATTCAGTACTTCCAACTTTGACGTCATTTCAAGAAAGTAGTAACCAGTGTGTTTTCGCCCGGCCATGCAAAGGAAAAACCGCAAAATTGCAAACTTTCACCTCAAAAACCTCCACGAAGACGAAATTTTCGAAAAGTAAAATATCACATTTTTGATCGGAAAAATCCAACGATTCCGAATATATAACATCCCCACACGTGAAGTACGCACTTTAAAAGAAAAAATCAAAGACGAAAAAAAAAAAAAAAAAAACCCAAACAAAAAACAAACAAACAACTAAGACCGGGATAATCCTGATTCGAAACATGTTTGGGCAGATCAAAATCCTTTCTTCCTTCCCCTCACGGAAATTGAAATTAATTGGGACAACGCATAACTGAAGATAACTAACCTTTTTTGCCTCGTCGAGGATTTGAAGGGCAAGTTCACGTGTAGGCGCAAGAATAAGTGCAATAGGAAACTGTTTTCTCCTTCCAAGATGTTTGACCTGACAAAGGAGAAAAATCTTTGATGCATTAAAAAAGCAAACAAACAAGAAAACAGCTTTAAATAAACGCATGGCCCAGTGGCGGACACTTCAGGAAATATTGGGGGGGGACGAATACCGAAGGCACGAGCCTTCTAGGGGTTCTGGGGGTACGCTCCCCCAGAAAATTAGAAATTTAGAATACTGTTTCTTGTTTGTTTTTAAACAATGTCATTTTGTTCTGTTATGTTGATTGTTCGTTGTTGTCATTGTGCTTCCTTTTCTTAAAATGAAGACCTCCTTGTGCTTCCATTTTTCAAAATGAAAGCTTTAGCTGAAATTATTGGGGGGGCCATCGCCCCCCTCGCCCCCCTAGTGTCCGCCACTGGCATGGCCTACGGCACACAAACTCACAGGAGTCCGAGCCACAGCGCAATGTGCACATGGAAAATTGTTCCAACAATACTTTGGAGCCGACTGATCTCATATATTCGTCGACAAGTGGTACATGCTAGCCCAGTCAGTAAAGGTCGTCTGGCCAGTATTACAAAGACTTTAAATGCCAAAAAATTCTATGCCTTGGTAATAAAACCTATAAACAGTAGAACTAGTCATTTGACTGGTACTCGAGTGCTCCTGAAGTCCTTTCTAGTATTCTAGACAAGGATTTTGGTCCACAGTTAGAATGACCTCAATGGTCGTTTGAATTATGGATTAACTTCCATAAACTATCAATCAAGCAGAGTATACCTTTGGGCTACACTTGACAAACTGTTTCAATCCTACCTTACTTGATCGGAGTGAGTCCGTCATGACCTAGTCTAACCTAACCATGTGGACCTGACTGGATTTAACCAAAACCGACCTACCCAGACCTTATCAGCCTCGGATTTAATCTTGACCGGATCTGATTTGACAAAGCTGAGGTCCGATCCTAACTGCCCACGCAAAGCGAAAAGAATATGCAAGAATCTCACACGAGATCAGTCTTAAATCAACGAGAACACAAACATTACAAACGCTAGTTTTCCATAACAAGATGAATACTTACATCTGGTGGTGGGGGTGGTCCTTCCTCATATATTCTGCTTAAGATGGGAATGAGGAAAGCAGCTGTTTTACCAGATCCTAAAAAAGTTAATGATAATAATAATAATAATAATAATAATAATAATAATAGCTACAATAACTGTAACAACTTCAACAGCAAAAACGGCAACTATTGCAACCATAAGAATAAAGAACCCATTAATAACAGCATATCTATTTATCATTTTTATCATTATTATCATTTTTATCATTATCCAATATATTATTATTATTATTATTTCAATCTTTGATAACTCAGTTTTGATCGTATACTGGTAACTTCCCATTGAGATCGAGTTGCAATAAGCATCCAAGGATCACAAGGGCATTTTCAGTTCTTTGCAAGTCTCTAGGACCTTCCTTAATATTCTCGCTGTCCCAAGTATTGCGGTTTTCTGGATATGTTCTGCCTTTATCTTCATTCCGATTTTCTCAATCCATTTGTCAAGTCTTTTTGGTATCGTTCCAAGGGCTCTAACAACAACTGGTATCACTTCCACTTTTCTCATGGACCATATCCTTACTATTTCTCGCTTCAAGCCCTGGTATTTCCCTACTTTTTCTCTTTCCTTTTCTGCCACTCTATTATCCCCTGGCATTGCAATATCAATGATTTTATACACTTCCTCTTCTTTCTCCACAATTACTACGTCTGGTATTGTCGCTTCGATTACATTGCATGCTGAAATCCCACAGCACTTTACTTCTATCCGTTCCTAATACACTGCTTGGCTGGTGTTCAAACCATTTATCTGCTCGATCCAATTCATCCAATCTAAGCAGTTCCCAGTGAATAATTCTGGCTACATTGTAGTGTATCTTTTTATACTCTCTCTGCGCAAGTTTACTGTGTTCACTCACCAAGTGACTCACATGCTCACCTTACTCATTACACATTCGGCATAATGGAGATTACAGTTTTTTCAATGTGAAACTTTACATAATTGGTTCTCAGAGAATACTCCGGAGCAGCAAAAATTAGCGTTTCTGTTCCTGCCTTTAAATCCGACTTTTATCCAGTCCCAAGCTCTATCTTTATCTACACCTCTTTCTTCCAGCTCACTCACTTGCAGATGTAATTTCCTAAGAAGTGGTCATGACTTATGAACAAAGGTCCCCAGGTTAATATCCTCTCATTCAGTTTCAAACATCAAGCACTTTCCTTAGTATTCTACATCTAACTCTCCCTAGTAATGTGGTTTTCTGCATAAGTTCCACTCTCGCTTCAACGCCAATTTTCTTCAGCCACAATTATGTCCTGTTCGTAATTGTTCCCAATGCTCCTACTACCACCAGGGAATCACTTCGACTTTCTTCATTTTCCACAACCTTGCAACTTCCATTCGAAATTCTTGATATTTTTCTATTTTTTCTTGTTCCTTTGCATTCACCCTGCTATCGTTGGGCACTGCTAGATCTATTCTTTTACAAATCCTTTCTTGCTTTTCTACTATCACTACGTCCGGCCTTCTCTCTATAACCTTGTCACACTGTATGTTAAAATCCCATAATAGTTTGATCTACTCCGACTCCACCACTCCTTGAGGTTGGTGTTCATACCATATTTCTGCCCTCGTAAGTTTGCATTTTCCACAAGTATTCCAATGTATTATTCTTGCTAATTTATCACGTCTCCTTTTGTATTCTTTCTGTGCTAACATGCTGCATTCACTTGTGATAGAAGTCACACTTTCTCCTTTTTTCAGCACATCCTACGTAATGGAGATTCACCACTTTTATCAATTTTAAATTTGACGTAATTTGTACGTAACACCTGCTCCTCTAAAGCACATATCAGCGCCTCTGTATCCACTTTTATATCGGCTTTCCTCAGCCACTTCCACATTTCCCGTTTATCAACGCCTTCCCCCATTTCCCTGAAACTGGCCACGCATAACCTTGTCTTTCCATGCCTTTTCTATTTCCTCTATTCTCTTTTTCTTATACTCATCCTTATCAACACAATAATCAACATCAATCACTCCAATTTAACCTCTTCCAATAGTTTCTCCACACAATTTTTCACATACCAGCACAAATTATTCTCCTCGCTCCAAATACAATTCTCGCAGCTGATCAGTCCTCTTCCTCTTTCTCTTCGTACGTAAATCCGGTCAATATCGCTTTTCGGATGTAATGTTCCATACATTATCATTTTTCTTGTTTTTCTGTCGAACTTCTGTACTTCTTCCTTATTCCATTTAACCAAGCCTACTCTGTACCTTAGCACCGATATAGCCCATGTATTTATTGCCACTATTTTGTTTTTACAGATCATTTTCACCTTCAGTACAAATTTGACTCTTCTTATGTACTTTTTTCCAAATTTCACTTTCATCTCACTTTCCTCAATCTTATCCGTTTTCAGTATTCCCAGATATTTGTATACATCTTCTTCTATTGGCCTCATGATCTGTCGGTCCGGCAGCACTACTCCTTCTGTTGCAACCACCTTTCCTCTTTTCAAAATCACACACCCACACTTCTTTAGTCCAAACTCCACTCCCACATCCATACTGAACTTATTTATGTACAGAATTAATCAAGGAGTCGATATGGTTCTCCGTCTTCCCAAATAGTTTAAGGTCATCCATATATAATTAATGGTTATTCCTAAATTGTTTCTTCCCCTGTTCATTTCCATTTCCTACTTTCCTCAAAACGAGGGTCAGTGGTATCATCCTCAGTACAAATATTAATGGTGACAAACCGTCTACTTGAAAAATCCCTCTCCTTATTCGTACTTCGCCCAGCTTCTCACCATATCCTGTTAATTCCACTCTTCAGGTTTTCATACTCTCATCCAGAATGTTATGGAAGTTGTTTGCTACGCCAAGCATTTGCATACATTTCTTGATTCACGAATGCGGAACCATAATGTAAACCTTTAGAGAGTCTATCTACGCCATTGCTAATTTAATGTGTCTTCGCTTACAATCTCTCAATATAGTCTTGTCAATTAACAGTTGGTCTTTCGTTCCCCAACTATTTCTTCGGCACTCTTTCTATTCTTCAGGCATTACATTATTCACTTCGTGAAAATTATGTGCTTTCTGCAATGATGCCAGTCAGTAGTTTCCACAAAAGTGGTATGCATGATATGGGTTTATAGTTATCCACCACATTTTCTTTTGCTGGATCCTTTAAACAGAAAGCTGTTCTCCCAAAGGTCATCCACTAGGGCAGTGTCATTCTACAGTTCAAGATGCCATCCAGTTGCACTGCTATTCTCTCATGTAGCGATGTCAACTTCTTAAACCAAACCCCTTGTACCCGATCTGATTGGGGGGCTTTCCACAATGGGATTTTTCGACGCTGCATCTTCACTACTTCTCTTGTAATAACTATATCTTCCTGTACTGCCCTGCTCTCTTCCTTCATTTCTCCAATTCATTCAGCGTTTTCGTTAAGCTTCTTGTCGTTGTCCCATACACCACTCCAAAACCGTTTACTTTCTTCTGCATCGGGCCTTATCCCTTCCTAACATTTCCATTCAGCTCCTGGTAAATTCTTTTTGGTCTGTCGTAAACGTACGGTTTTGTTTGTACTGGTGTATCCGTAGCTGGTATCTTTTAATCTTTTCTGTCTTCGCCTTCAACCTTTGTTTTAATTCTTCCATAACCGTTGTTAATCCCTTCTTCTTTATCCAATATCTCCTTTGTAAGTCGGTGTACTTCACCACGTCTTTCAACTGGTTCTTTCTTTTTCTTTCTAGAATAGTTATATCTCGTCTTAAAACCTTAATATCACCTTTGATTTTTCTCTTAAAGCAAAGTTCATTTTTCTGTGCATCCTTCCTTTGTTCCTTAAGCCCTAATTCCTTTGCTGCATACACAGTGACTGTTTTTATCAAGTTATTAGTATCCGTTATACTGTTTGTCGTAATATATTGAATGACTCAATCAACTTTCTGCGTTACATTATTCAGCTTACTTCCGTCCACTTTTTTTAAAAGATATTCGCCCTCCAAATTTTTTCCGCTTCATTATGTCCATGAGCTACGTCAGAATTTCTTGCTCCTCATTATTCAGATCATTGTTTTCATCGAGCAAGGTCTCGCTATCCGCCACGTCAATATTTCCATCTACCATCTGTTCTTCCATTCGTCCTTCCGTCTGATTTTCCACCTGTTCTCTCTGTTCATTGTCGTCTGCTGTCCCCTCTGTCGTTTCCTTATCCTTCTCCATCAACATCTTTCTCTTAATAGCCTCAAGTTCCACTTCCGTTAACCATCCATTTTTCCTAATCGCTACAGCTTGGTCGTACATTTTCGGTTCCGTAGTTTTGAACAAACCTATGTCATCATTATTATATTTAATTATTATTATTATTATTATTATTATTATTATTATTATTAAACATTTTAATTGGTATAAAAGCGTTTTTAAGGTGTTTTATAGAAGACATCAGTCGTTGCTATCTATTATTATCAATATTATCTTCACTATCATTATCTAACTTATCCATCATGGTGGCGGGATAAATGAGTGGACGAAACAAGATTTGGAGGTAACGGTGAAGACACCCGGAAAACTGCTGGGGATATCCAGAAGTCACCACTCACATAATGTAGACAGGCTGTGTATAAATTGAAGTGATGGAGGACGAGAACAAATGAACTTGAAAGACAAGTATGTAAATCTGACTTTAAGTGAAGATATAAATAACACGATGAAATACGTTACTGAAAGTCTTTAAGAAGAGTTGTTGAAGGTGAAAAATATACGTATATGCTGGTGAAGGAGGAAAGTGGAAATGCAACAAGAATGAATTTAAAGATTCCCGGAAAAGACCCAATGCACCTTACAAAACCATAAGAGCGACACGCTATGTATCGTCGTCAGGGTATTGGTTTGCGGAAGGCGTAACTAAGAAAGAAACAGATGGTGTGATAATACAAGACCAGATCATACAGACAAGATATGTCAGGAACCTCATTGACCAGTAAGATACACGTATCTCTGCAAGTAGCATAATGTTCGGAGAACGTGACGAGAGCAGTTCACACATTGTGCCAAAGTGCCCCAAACTAGCGCAGGGTCGACTTTAGAACTGGTGACATGTTGGAATGGAAAAGCCGCAAGTTATTTTTCTAATTATTTTCAATTGAGAACTCATGATATTCATGATTATGACACTAGAAATAAGAACAAATTAGTTATTGATAGAATTAAATTAGAGTCGACCAAAAGAGCTTTTTATAAGGGAGCAAGTCTTTTTAATGATTATTTATAATTTTGAATTTGTTCATTATTTTTAATTTGTTTCAGTTTATTTGAACTTTTATTTTGTATTTTATATATATATATATTTTTTGTATATTTTTAATTATTTATGTATTGATACAGGACCCATATTGATAGCAGTTTTTATAACTGAAATGGCTATCCTGTAAAAATGTTATTAATAATAATAATAATAATAATAATAATAATAATAATAATGCTGTCCTTAGTTGGGTGGTGTGCGAGTTGTAATTATAATAATAATAATAATAATAAATGCCAATAAGCAACACCAGCCAGTGGCTCTCATGGCTTCTGATCTCAACTGATTGGGAGTGCTAACATGTACATGTTTTGTCTCGGTGCAATAAATGGGCTACATCAAATATCCAGTCCAGTACCACAGATTTGCGTGCCAGTTGTTTGACCTTAACCGGTTGAGCATGTTCCTTTTGGGCTGGTACTCAGTGCATCTCTGATCATGGATGGGAGTAGTGGGGGAGCATCACGGCTAGGTGTTGGGAGGGAAGTTTGTGGTTGATATCTTCATACTAGGATACTAGGGTGGATTGATCAAGCATAAGCTTCTCTCATCCAGGGACCATTTTAGCGGGATGGGCTACCCGACCTGGAGGTATTCCTCATAGGGCCTCACCTGCAAGGTCATGCGTTGTTTTCTTTTAGTTACACCATATCACGCACATTTAGCTGTGATGCATATGCCTGGTGTACTCTTATCAGACTGGTTGTCATGATAGGCATATTGGGCTTCGTATATATCAATAAAGGAAGTGTGAAGAATATTCGAAAATGACGAATTGGCGAAATAAATTGTAGGAACGGTGCAAAAGACGGTACTGATGGATAGCGAAACGATACTAAGAAAGATACTTTCAGGCTTAATTCAATATGTAGAAAACTAACATGTTTGTCTGTAGGGTGGATTAAAGTGGGATTAGCCCAGTTTGAATTACCTGCTATCAACCAATACTACCAAACAATCAAACCTGACTATCTTCTGTCCTACTTCTGTTTATTGTGTTAAAAGAACTGTTGTAAAGGGACAGAAAAATTTGGTGTCCCTGTTATTAGGCTGTTGATCAATAGCGATTTGTAGCAATCATATTTAACAATAATAATAATAATAATAATAATAATAATAATCTAATAATCTTTATTAAGAATCTATCAGTTAATCATACAATTAAAAAGTTGTTCCAATTGACGAAAAGATTAAAATGTACCGACTTAAAAACTGTTCATTTACATTTCATTATATTAAAAATTTATGTATATTAATTATAATTATGTATACATAAAATTTTAATAATAATATTATTATTAATAATAATAATATTATTATTAATGATAATAATAATAATGATAATAATAATATGGGCAGTGGAGTAGGACAAGCACAGCTTCAGCCTACTACGGGAATGTGGACCCTCCCGCCCACCAGAGTCCGGGGTGGCACCTTTGGCAAGTGCCAGCAACCCCTTAGCCAAGGGTAGATAAGACTCTTTAGCCTTGGATGGCAACTTATAAAGGAGAAGGAAACTCTGACATAAAACCAGAAGTAGGTAGGCACGACATTGATTCGGAGCCAGTGGCCTCCATAAAACGAGCAGGCTTTAATGAGATGACCTAGGGAGTGGCATCCCTGCCTTGCCGGCTGGGTAGACAGGTAGCCGAAAGCTTCAGCTTGCCTTAATTGGCTCGCAGCTGCAAGTACTCTACCTTCAGGTGTTGGCACAGCCCAAGGACTAGAAGAAAATCTGTGCAGCAGGCTGATGCCCCTGACCTTAGTTGGTTGAGGATGAACCAGCCTTAAATGCTGAAACAGATCTGCACTAGTCTAAGAATAAAACAACATTTAAACTTAACCCTTGCAGTGGCACGCCTAAACTGACCTTAAGTGGTTGGAAGTGCAAGAGTGTATTGTTAAGGTCAAACTGGATATACGCATTGGGGAGTACTTTCAGGGACGTTAAAGGGCTGTACATCCCTTACTCGTGCCTGACTGGATAAGTTGGGCGAGTAAGAGCTGGCCCGGTGGGTGTTTCTTAAAATCCAAATTAATGGTAAAATTTCCTTTCCCCACAAGTTCTCTGAAATGTGGAATGTCTGTTGCGGCCTTACCTGGCGGGATGCTGGGAGCCCGTAGCAGGCTGAGACCCCTTCCATTGTCTTTAGTTGGGTGGTGTGTGAGTTGTAATAATAATAATAATAATAATAATAATAATAATAATAATAATAATAATAATAATAATAATAAGTGATAAAACAGGCATAGCGAAAAAAATGATCACACGGTCGCGAGAAGTGTTCGATTCGTTTGAAACCAATTCGTGAGTACACCGTTCATTTTTACCTGTCTGTGCACATGCCATTAAATCCCGAGCACCCTTGATTATGGGAATGGCATACTTCTGCACCGGAGTAGGTTTTGAATACTGACACAACTAAAATGAAAAACGAATATTCAACGAATATTTGGCATTTGCACTCGACCACATGAAATGCAGTTTCCATTTAATGAAGGAAATTTTCGAGTGTCAGAATCTTACATTGTATTTTAGGACCTTACCGAGACCAGCTGCGAAAAATGCGAACTGTCAATTGTACCTCAAGCTGGGAATCGAAGCAGTGATTGCCAAGCGACTATTTTGGCTACAGTTCTGTATTTATAAAGCTGGTAATGCCGATGGAGTGAAGACGTACGTTAACGAATATTTGGTATTTACACTAGATCACTTGAAATAGAGTTAAACTAAAAAAATTTCCTTCACAAAATACAAACTGAGTTTAAAAAAAGATTGCATGAAAAAGGCTTAACGTACAACTGGTCTTGACCCAAACATAATGATAAATATGAGACCTACTCACAGCTATGTTATTTGTGATTACTTCCCCCAGGTCACTGCACTCCTCAAACTAAAATTTGCAAAAAAAGAAAGTTACAACACAGCAGAACATTATGTTAGCTGCGATGATTACTGGTCACCCGAACAACATTTACGACAAAAACACCTTAATTACCTTTCAGTGGAGGACCTGTATTCCTTCTTTAATTGCCTGCGTAATTTTAATACGACTTTTTGTCTGTGTTGTGCTCGAAAAAACTATGCCTGGTTTGGTACGAAAATCTTATAAGGCAAAGTATTAATCATAAGGTATGACTGAGCGATTTCGCTCACGGATAGCATTATTATTCAAGACTTCGATTCTATTTAGCCACCGTGAACGTACATAATTTTCATAAACGCGAACAAGAACATGGAATTAGTGTCCGGACCCTATACTATTCCAGTTCTTTTCAAGTCATAGGGAATTATGAACTCTCTTACTTGGTCCATACTGAACTGGGAAACATAATTTTATGAAATTTTTATTAAATTGATTGTGAACATTTAGCACCGTTTTTCACGCCCAGTGATTCTTGTTTCTAGGCCACTGACTTTAGCAGTCGTCAAATGATCTTACCGAAGCAAAATCAGTCATAGGAGAAAAGGTTCGACGTCCAGATATCGGATAGTGGTTACTTAAATCCATATCTGAAACGTTATGCTTCTGAAACAAAATTCCCTGCTTTTTATGATTTCTGTGGCCATAAAACCATTTCTTCAGTATATCGGCAATTGATTCACCAGGCGGAAATGGCAATCGTAAAAGGAATACTAATGCCCAACATAATATTCTAGGAATAGCCATAACCGCAAGTATAAAGTTTAAAGGTTTTAATTCAGTATGTCGTTTCGTTGCTGAACGTGAATTCTCTGAAGATGTTGCGCATTCAGCAAAGAAACGTCAGACTGCATTAAAACCTTTAAACTTTATACTTGTGGTTATGGCTGTTCTAAGAATATCATCATTATTATGCTGGGCATTAATATTCCTTTTATCATAAAACCATATTTCAGAATTTTAAAACTTTATGATTTTTATGACCAGTGCGAACCCTGCTTTTAGAACACCTAGTAGCCTCAGCCTTCCTAATCTGTTATTCTCCCTGACTGATTCAGAAAGTTGTTGACAAGTGAAACTCGCACACGCATATGTATTTCAAGGCCAGGTTCAAAATTAATGACTTTTCAGGAATAGTTTCCAATGTTTACCAGGCTTTTTCCCAAAGCTGCTGAAAAACCTATTCACCTTTCCAGAACATACCATTCACTCACAAATGATATTTCATTAACCACTTACGTTTTCTATGTGTGTCGGGCATTTATCTCCCGTGGCTTCTACTGGGATATCTTCGTATTTATCAAAATTGATCCCGGTGTTGGAGCCTGCATACAGTTCCCTATAATACCAAAAATACAGGTCCAGGACAAAAAAATTCTTAACTAGACAAGCAGAACAGTTTCAGGTGTAAATTTAAATATTTTATACCTCATCGAAATAATCAAAATAAACTGCTTAGACAGTTTAGGGTATAAAATCCACTTTACATTCAAATTTATTAACTATTAATCATTTCCTCTAGAATTTCCGTCATACACACCGCATATTCATATAAAGAGGGGTACAACGATTCAAAGCAAGCCAGATTCAAGAAAAACTATGGAAGTATAGTCACGGTCACTGGCTTGGTATGTTTTCACTACAGTGAAAGTTAGTGGTGATTGAAAAGTCGGAGTAAACTGGTGATTAAAAAGTCGGAGTAAACAACTCACCAAGGTAAGTTGTGTCATAATTATGGCAATAGTGACCCCACCGGTTGATTTGATGCGATATCAATGAAAAATGAAATTCTATTCACTACAGTACCTTTCCAAACGCTCATTCCTTGGTAAAAGTTTTGACCATTCTTCTGCTGGAGGAAGAGACATCCAAGGATCTGTGAGATATTGAACGAAAAACGATCATATCGTTTAGTTATGAGTGTACCGCACCACACGTATACACCACCGTAACCATAAATTTCGAGATTTTCCCGAAGAACATGAGGAATATAATTTAATTTCTACATTTCTTCGCGTTACTGTCAATACTGTACATTTAACTTAATTGCCTCCCCCAACAAACACCCCCCCACGAAAAATCCTTCGTTTATTCGCGAATATGAAATAAGTATTTTTCCCGACATCACAACCAGGATACAATATAACTCATAAACTCTTGGTCTTTCTACCCTTTTGACCGCTGCCTAAGTATTTTTCTCGACAAGATCTTTTCTCCTCCCATTAACAATATCACTGTCCCTAAACGTGTTGTCTATTTCTGCCTTCCTTTTACCGGTGCTCATTCTTTACAAATCCGAACCAAGCTCATCAAACTTGTTTCTTCCTGCTTCTCTCAAATAGACCTTCGTGTCATATTAAAACCTGGTAAACGTCTTTCTACCTTCTTCCAGTTCAAAGACCCTATTCCCAAGTAGTGATTGACCGATAATCGGAATCGGAATCGGACCGATTATTGCGTTATCGGTAGACAATCGGAATCGGTTAAAGTTCCTGTATTTCCCGATTACAACCGATTAATATGGAAATAAAACAACTCTTCAGATGTTGCCAAATTGGCATCGTTTTCATCAGTTTCTTCTACGGTCAGCAGCGAGATGCGCGCGTGTATTTGTCTATCACCAGTCTGTCACTTACACAATCTTATAATGCAATGTGAAATAGATAAAATTACAAAAATAATCGGATGTTGATCGTCAGTTCGGCTTGAGCAACCTTCAGATGTCTACTGAAAATTCTTCGACGGATTTCTAGATGAATGGCTTTCTTTTAAATAAATACAAATTGGTATTTAAGACACTATTGTGTGAGTAGGAAATATTTCCTTCACTGCTCAACACAACCGGAAATAAAGATTTGTTGTTTGCTTTATCCAAGTCTTTTCAAAACGTCTGCAAGTTGCACGTCGGCTAGCACTGGAACACAGAATGCTCTAGCTGTGCTGTTGTTATTGATTGCTAGTGTCGCGCCAGATGACAAGGCGTCAGCGAGTCTGGCCAGAAAATTACTTTTTAAAAAAAAAACAAAAACCTGTTAAAAGTATTTTGCTATTTCTCCTATTAACAAGTTGAAGCGTGTACAAGTCTCTTATGCAAAGCTACTAACTTAGCAGTGGGTTAAAATTTATTTTACCATGTGAAGGAATTGTGTTTTCTTACAAGTTTTTGGCCAAGGAAGCCATTTAAAGTTGTTTACGCCAGTTTTGCGTGCAGAATGAATGACGTCATTGGACTCGTTTTGATAATCGGAATCAGAATCGGAATCGGACCGATTATGACTTGAAACAATCGGTAATCGGTAATTTCCGATTGTGGCATGATCGGTCAATCATTATTCCCAAGTTTCTGAAATCGTATGTAGTTTATCAATTTAAGTGTCAATGCTGCGCAGCGTTGTATATTGGGCAAACACGCCGTCACCTACACACGCGTATTTCAGAACACAAGGGAATTTCGCCTTTGACTGGCAAGAAAGTTTCATATCCTTCACGTTCTAGCATTCTTACACATTCAACCCGAACTAGCCACTCCACCTCCTTTCATGACTTCTCTATTCCTTCCTCTTGCAATTCACCCCTTGAATTACTTATCAGAGAAAGTCTCCTCATCAATAAACATAAACCTTCTCTTAATGAAAACATCACTTCCGTTCCGCTTGCCTTATTTTAATTCCCTCCTTCCTCTACTTGTTTCGTCTCATCTTTCACCTCCCTTATTCTCATTGGCTTTAATCCAAATGTGATACCTTTTGTAATTATAAATATCTTAATATTTCCATCTGTAATTACTTTGAAAATGTTGCGCGTCGGCAACGAAACGTCAGTGAACTTCTATTAAACTTTATTCGTGTGTTTCTGTCTATTCCTGAATGATGACATTACATCTCCGAATTTTGAGCTGGGCTCTCATCTTCATTTTACGTCTAAGATTTCCGCCCAGTAAATCTCTAGCGAACATTTTAACTAACACATTGCTTTGCATAACATCACAATTTACATCTGCAACTGGTTTGCAGTGTACCCGTACATGCGTTTGTTAAAATTGGAATGTAATGGTTTCTTGGTTGAAGTAAAAGACGCTAAGATCTAACGAAGCGTGGCTGACGTAGTTATCAAGTCAAAGAGGCTCACTTAATTCTAGCCTGAGGTCTTATAGTACATGTGTTTAAAGTACAATTACACCATTTAAGATCGAAAAGCAAGAATAAGCAAAATAAATTCTACTTTCAATTGCCAGGCGGAACCACACAACAGCAGATTTTTTACGTTTCTGACGTTTTCTACGTAAAGCATTAAGTCCCGCACAAAAACAAAACAAATTTGGCTCTTAACCAATTCCTTAGAGTACTATTTCAATGAAGAGAAAAAATTCCTAGAAATAAAGTTTCTTCAAACATGTTGCTTTGACAATTATCAGAAAAACTAGTGAAAATATAACACTTATATTTTCTGGGTAAGTGAAAAAGATCGGTGATTTAAAGCAGATCACGTTTCCTTCTGACCTTATGACAGTACCTGTATGTAACTTGATGAGAACCTCTTGGTATGATCACAGTATGTCATTTACTCTACCATACCAGAATCAATACAACTAGTCAACATGCACTATTCTTTAACAATATGGGTGAATTCAAACAAACCTTTTGGAGCATCAAAGTTTCTTTCTTTGTATCCACCACCACCACTTCGACGACCACCGTATCCACCACCGTAACTGTTTCTCCCACCACCATAATTGTTTCCACGATCATAATTAGAGGATCGGTAATATCCTTTAAATGTAATAAAAATACTTTTGGTTAACTGGTGAGCACCAAACCGTATTCCATGAACCGTGCAGTAACCTCCGTTCGACGTCAGCATGCAGCCACAGACAAGTCTACAATCATCATATGATTCTGGTTGGACACCTGTGCTGGTTGTTATTTCGTGCAGACGATAAATGCCACGGTAAGGGGAAATGACAGTACTTTCCAATTTGCTGCTTCTGCTTTATGCACAATGAATGAATCTACCGTATGGGGACCAAAATCTTTTTCCTCACAAATTCACAGATATCGAGCAGTATTATCGGAGGACTTATAATTACTTTTATAAAAGTCATTAAGAATTGATGAGGGTATTACAAAGGAGAATCATTACTGTGTCTTTACATGTCATAAAGACACGCTCACTTTTCTCAAATTTTGTCAGCTTAGAAAACACAAATTTCCAAACTTTCTTCGCAAATTAGCGCATTAATTGGTTCGTTTTATATGACAATCAAAACAACTTCTCAAGCTTGTTAACACTTCATGAGTGTATTATTCAATTACACGCATGAGCGAACTTGAAATACCATGGAAGTGCTGCGTAGGAGACTTGAACTGTTTTTTCCAGTCCATGCACTTGAAATACGACTTTACATAATCAGCCTATTCATAGATACACTCGTTACTAATACACTAATTGATTTTGTCAATATAATGATTTTCAGAAGTCATTCAAAGGCATCCAATTCGGACATGACCGGGTTTGCAAGTACTCGGAATTCGTCCAGTCCGAGGCAAAGAACGAATTCCTCGTACTTGAAAGCCTGGTCTACTCTTCACTGTCGGCCTTTAAATATTACTTGCAATACGTACTTTATCGACTGTAAAACACTTAGCTATCGCCTAGCCAGCCTAAAAATAACTTTTACAGGGGTGTCTGACAAAATGCCAAGAAGTTAGTGCTGGACATATTTGAATAAGTGTTCGAGAATCTAACGTTTAAACTCTATAACGGATTTTGCGATATCAAACTCGACAATGTAGTCAAAGTGTACATGTATATGAACGACTGTGCCAACTCCTCCAAATAAATCTGTAATCTTCTTACTCATAATGGTTTATTAACGACGTGATTTGCGGAATTTGGCGCAAATAACATTATTTACACAAGAATGCGCGATTATCTGGTAACAAACAACGACACGAAGGCACTGAGTAAGTATTGTAGGTCGTAGTAAAATGGCCTGGAAACGATCTTAACCTAATTTTGTGTCCAGACTACCCTAACCAGGTTGGGTATGTGGATATGATGACTGGGTCGAAATGATGAAACAAAACAACAACAAACCATGAAAATTGAACAATCAAGAAATTGATCAATCCTGTTCCCGGTCACTTTGATCGTGACCGAACGCTTATTTTCAGGTTTGGCCAAGTGTTTTGAAAATGATAAAGCACTTCTGCTCGCTTTTTGAACATTATTTGAAGCATAATCCGCAAATGCAACCGTATATAATACTCAAAAGAAAATTTGTTTGCTCATTACATATTTACTTCCAAAATTACTGAAAGCAATTCTAATTGGTGGGGTTCAAATTACGAATTCATAACGTGCAACTGCCAAATGTAGTGAAGCAGTAAGAAGAGCTGAGAGTGAAATAAAATCTTAAATTTCTGTTACACATTTCTACAGGTATTAGCGATGTTATAGTGCATCGAGAGTTTTATCATTATGATGCATAAGAGCTAAACAAAATTTTGGATGACAATGCAAACGCATCTGCTAATTGTACATGTCAGATACCAGAAAGTAAAATGTGATAGTTACATATATATTGTTCATGACACTATCATGAACAGTACATACTATTACAGTAGGCATCATTTGCTCACTATTTGATATTGTGTACCATAATGACTGCAGTCTATTACCAAAACTAATTTATAAGTTTTTGAGCTCTCAACCAAAGGGTTTAGAAAATAGTTTTCATTAATTTTTGCTGTTCAAAACAGACACGTCCCATCAATAAGTATGTAAACAAATCTTTCAGAAGTAATAGTTGAAGAAATAACTTATTTTACCCAATCTTCACAAACAATAATGCAATACAAATAAACCTACCTCGTCCACCTCTGTTACCATACCCATCTTGGGAAACCTCACGAAAATTACTTCCACCACCTCTACCACCACGAAGATGAGGAGGAATGTAAGCTATAAAACAAACAAACGAAAAAAGTTAGAGTAAGTTACAGTTCATTTACTCATTAATGAGTAGGGCCCATCCTCTTTAATGAGCAATTTGAAAATCAACTGGCATTAGCTAGAGCAAAATGATAAAGTATGACCTTGCCCTCACTGAGTTAAGGAGATGGAAGTGAACTCATTCAGGGGCAGGGCCCATCCCTTTGATGAGAAAAAAACATTTGTCAGAGCAAAATGACATGGTGCACCAGGAATTAAATTAATATTTTTGGAGGGGCACAAAAGATCTTGAGTGGGTACAAAAGTTAGGTCCTACAGCACTTACGGCAGCAAATTTGGTGTACTGTCTGCATGTATTTTATCTTATTTTATTTCCATAAAATGCAGGCAGGTGAGCTGAACACAACATATCTATGATCAGCAGTCCAATAGTTTTATTATACAATATTATCAATAGTTTATTATACAATAGTTTATTAAAATCAATGCAGTGTATACCTTTTTGCAATCAAGGTGCCAGAATTGCATTGAACAGAAACTTTCTGGAAAATGCACTGATATTTTGCTATTGAAGCTTATTTAAACAGGGATAATTCAGCAAAAAGGCAGAATCACCAATTTTTTGGGGGGGCTGGGCATGCCAAATTTTTGGGTGAGCTTTTGCCCACTTGGACCACACCTTGTTGCTGCCACTAAAGTGCATCCTTGCCCCTCAATGGGTTAAAAACTACATTTTAGTCACAATAAAAGCAGCACTTAACCATAATTCACAGGATTACAAAAAAGTCGAATATTTGAATTTGTTAATTTGGTAAGATTTCTTGCATCAGTTTTGGCCATCCAACACCACTTAAAGAAAACTGAAAAGGAGCAAACTGCACACAGTCTTTAATGGGCAATTTTTAGGACATTCAAATATTCTCAAATTAATTACATCTTTTGCTGTTCATTACCAGAAAATATGCTATTCTTAATGCCAACTTGAAACTCATTAACACAAAAATACCTGTACATTCATTTTATTCAATCGACATTCACTAGCATAGATAGACAATTTCCATATATTTGCATGCAATATGTGATTTGCATTGAAAGGCATTCTATAGTGCCAACAGATGACCATTAACAGTATTCTACTATGCATTAGGGATAATAAAATTTCAACTAGGCAAGATATTTCTCTTGCATAATACCACAGAAGTTGATACTGTTGGTCCTGCAGAATCTTGAGCTCAACAGAAAATGAACAATGACAAGAAATCTCTAGATCATTCACTGGCAGCAGGACAACTTTCTTCCAACAGAAACAGATTGGAAGCACAATGAGAGTTCTTACTAGGTTCAACAATGTAGGGAAGTACAGCAGAGAATGAAATTGCAATAACACAATGAAGGAAAAAACCACTCTATGTACACTACACTTCTCATAAACATGGTCACAGTGGATTATCATCAAACATATTCCAGTTATGCATCATGAACACCAAGTGGGCAACAGAAAAATTAGGATTTGTACACTAAAGTGTATCACTATTAGATTTTTTTTTTTGGAACAGAATGTTTTAATCCTCTCAACATACCAAGCCATTTTGATTATTATTCCCTAATTTAAGGTATCTCTGTTGAGTGTACCTAATTTTTGCCTAAAAGTAGAATATCTGCATTGCACAGCATCTCATATGAGTGATGCCACTGGCACCCCCAAATTCTAAGGCCTCTTTTGAGAAACCTTGAGTGGGGATCCAATGTTACGCACTTAGGGTTGAAAGGCACGTCAAGAAATCAACCTATTAAGTGTAAAATATGACAACATGTGAGACAATGGGGACTGAGCAGGTTATTGCTGGCAACAAAGACATCATTTCCAGACCACTATTTAGCATTAAAGAATTTTTTGCTTGTTTTCTTTATATTATCACCATAATTTTTTAGTTTTTAAATGGTCATTAAGTCCTATACCGGTGTAAGGGAACTTTTATGTAATACAGTGGAACCTGAGTTTTGTGACCCCTATGTTTAGCAACCACCTGTCATATCCAACCACTATTTTTGGCATGGATGATTCATAGTTTATTTTTAGTCACGATGAGCGACCACCTGTCAAATGCGACCAGTAACCAGTCTTATGTGTCCCTAAATTTCAATATACCTGGAACAAAGAACCATAATTGTTGCTTGTTTCTCAGAACTATGTTTTTGAACTAATAATTCTGATATATTGGGTAAAATTCGGAAAAAAAACAAAATTTTTCCGGCAACCTAGCATGTTGTTTTGATCCTGCCCAATAACAACTTTGTTGCACATAAATTATCACTCTGTGTTAAGTGACACTGCATAATGTGTTAGGTGTGAAAACACTTTTATTCAATCAACACTCGCTCCCTCTGTCAGAAAGACAGACGGAGCGAGTGTTTGTCTCTTGGCACAGAGTCTGACTGGGAGGAACAGCTGATCAATCGGGCCATTTCTGGTTTCAAATTGGACAAAGATGACAAGGATGAGAACAACATGACCGTAGTTTCAGTCTGCAAAGTGGCAAAAATGGTGGAGGCACTTTAATGGTTTGGCTGCAAGTACAATAAGCCAGAAATTGTGGACACCACACTTGACATTGGGCAGTCAGTAATGGAAATAGAATTTGAGAAACAAAAACAAGCAACACAATCTCTTATTACTAATTTTTTTCACTAAATAAGACTCAAAATTTTATGTTTTTGAAAACATTTTACAATTCAAAAGGCTGTGTGAATAATTCCACTCCTTGTATCAAAAATATCGTGTATTAGTGTGAACACATTTGCATGAAATCTTCAGTTGATGATGTCATTCTGAAACCTGTCTTAGCAACCACCTGTCATTTGCAACCACTTTTTCCGGACAAAAGGGGCGGTTGCAAAACTCAGGTTCCACTGTATAAAGATGAAAGCCCAGCTAAGGATTTTTATATGGAGAGCTATAACGACAGAAAAAACACAAACTATTTGAAACAATTTTACTGACATTTCATTGTCAATGTGCAACATCTTCAGAGTGACTATTTACAAGTGTGACAAAATCTATACATCTATTTACACGTGATGATATGTAACATGAGAACTAACCAACAGGATCCCATTGGTTAGTTCTCATGTTGCTTATCATCATGTGTAAATAGATACAAACATTTTGTCACACTTGTAAATAGTCACTCTGAAGATGTTGTACGCCCACAACAAAACATTAAAGTTGTTTTAAATAGTTTGTGCTTCTTCTGTCATCATGGCTCTCCATATAAAAACCCTGAGCTAGGCTCTCATCTTTATATTATGTCTATGTTTTCTACCCAGAAAATCAATAGCCATGATTTTAAGGGAACTTTTACACTAGGGGGGATAAAATGTTATGCTGGGGGCCCATGGAGAAGGCTGGAGGGGCCATGGCCCATCCAGCTAGTATGTTAAATTAGGCCATGGCATATCCATTTTAACAAACTTGAAACATTTGACCTGATAGATTTATTTGGTTTCCTGGGGATGATGACGTTGTACCAAAAAACCTGTCTCCAGTACCAGGATTTGAATTAAAGTAACAATTTGCGATTCATAATCCACAAATCAACTTACAACCTTCACAAACTGAATTTTAGAAAATTTGAGCAAAATCATAAATCAAGATTTTCTGATTTGGCTGTTGTACTGTTATGTAATAGTTGTGATAATATGGTACATTTGGTGAGCAATGTGTTTTGTGATCACATAGTGACTGCATACTTAATGTACTTGTATTAGGAATTCACCATATCTCTTTGTAAAATTGTTATTGTCTCCACCACATTTGCCTGGTATACAAACTTTTTTGTGTGTAATTATTCTGCCCAATAAACATGCTGAAGGAAGCCAATGCAAATACTGTGAAGTGTGAAAATAATTTGAATTTGATGTGTTGGAAAAAGTGTGGAATGAATGATTTCATGAATGGCTTATGTGAAGAATGCTCAATGCAACAGGTTATATCTCACTTTTAAATACTGATCTATGGCTTGAAGCAATTGATTTGTCAGTTAATAGCCTCATTATACAAATACCAAGAAAAACACCAAAAACTAGATGAAAGCTTACCAGTACTTAGAAAATAAAATTACTTATGAGAACTGTCATAGAGGACAAGATATTTCTGCTTAATACTTGTAAATGAACCTGCATATGCATAAAATTCTGTTTTTGTTGTTTTTGAGATAGTAATATACATTTCATAATTGAGCTTTCATAAATGCTGAAAAATCACAAATCATTTTTCAATAATTGATTTAAACCCTGAGTATATGGTTTAATTACCAGCAGCATTATCAATGAGAAAAAATGGTAGGTGCAATAAATTATGTTCACCAGATCAGGTTTCCATGACTGGTGAGTATCACCTCTTTTCTCTTAAAAAAGCAGTGGTCTTATTTTAGATAAGCAACTTATTGTAATCATAAATTATTTTTCCAAAACTAAGCATGCATTAGATATTTTGCATTAACTTGCAAAATATCTAACCTTTGATTCAACAAAATTTTGCAAATTCTACTGTGCAAGAACACTGGTGGCAAATATCCATCCTTTCTACTTTGTGCATGCTGTAATATAAACTGAGATATCTGAAGCCAATGCAACAACAGCTAAACATGTATCTTGTTCCAAACAAAGGCCACCATTTCCCCTTAATTTTGCATTTCTATCTTGAGCCCAAATATCTGACACCCCCATTTTTCAAATGTTGTTAAGCCGGGTTTCCACAAAATCATTTCAATTGCTAGGATTGCAGCAGTTGTGATGATCACTTAAAAAGTGAAGTCAATGATCATAGGGAAACCATGTTTACAGCTTTCCAAATTTTAATGATCACAATTGTTGAGAGTACAACTTCCATATGATTGCCAAGGTTCTTTGTAACAACTGATGCAGTAATACCGTATTTCCCAGCATATAAGCCGATTTTCTAGGACCCAAAATTGATGTCTAAAAGTCAACCTCGACTTATACGAAGGGTCATGAAATTAAGCAAAATTACAGATCAGATATACTAGTTCCAGTCCTCTTGAAGACAAAGGAACAGTTAACCCTTCCGACAACCACATCACCATGGAACAATTTCATGAACTTTTCAATCAGTTTGATGATAGCAATGAAGAGTTTGAGGGATTTTGATGCACAGACATTTTAATATCCAATGTTTATTCATCTACAAGACTAGTATACTAAAATATTTCATGTAAAGTAAATTGTAAGTAGCTTTAGTAAATACCGGTACTGTATATGTAGTTTTTCTACATGAAAATAAGCTCTTATTGATTAAAAAAATATGCTTTAAAAGATTTGCCACATTATCAACATTTCTGTGAACACTATTCTGTGTCTGGTAACTACTTATTTTGACAGACTTGACTTATACATGGGGTATTGTAAAAATCGTGATATTTCGGACAAAAAATAAGGGGTTGACTTATATCCTGGGTCAACTTGTACACCAGGAAATATGGTAATTATAGAAACCAGGCTTTTGCCTTTGTTAGATAATGCAGTCATTTTGTTGCTGTTGGCAAAAATGAAGAAACCTAATTGTTCTACCACTGGCAAATAGGAATACAAACAATTCTTTTATAGCAGTCAATCAAAAAACCAAAAGAGTTGTATCTTTTCATACTTTCTTGATTTCATTTTTATAGAAGTTTAGTGATGCAGTCCAATCTATAGTAATCTGACATGTACAATTTATGACAAAATGCAGGGTTCAAATTAAGAATTTAAAAGTGCATTGTGAAAACATTCTGCAAGCCAGAAGAAACCACTGTCCTTCAGAAAGGCTTGACCAATCTGGTTTATACCAGGTGGCACAATAAACAAGATGTCAGAGTGCTCTCAAGCAACACCTGTCCAAAGGAATCTGATGTTCCTATTCAGCATTGGCAAAGAAACACCCCTGGGCCAGAAATTGTAAATAAACCTGAAGTAATTGTAATTTACAACAATATGGGCAGTGTTGATCTTTCTGATCAACTCTGTTCATATTATTCACTTGCATGTACTTTGCACAAGTGGTACAAGTACATATTTTATATTTTGTTGGATCTTGCCATTGGCAATGCATATATTTTAGAAAAGGAACTTCAAAGTGAAACCTGAGACCATCACTGGATTTCCAGGTCAAATTGGTGAAGGATTTGATTAGTGGATTTTGTAGTTGTTCTTCTGTTGTCAAGCGGACTTTACAAGCAGCTGCTTGAGCAATCATTGCTCCAGAGAATGTGAACAAAACCCTTCAACATGAAAATTGAAGGAAGAAGCAGTACATGTATTGTAAGAAGGTTGAAAGAAAAATTCCAAAGGACAATGCCTGGAGACCAGTTACAAGTGCATGCAATGTGACTTGGCATTTTGTAAAGATCCCTACTTTCTTTTACATCATAGTTAGCCAAACTGTAGATATATTTTCGTCAATAATTTTGAAATAGTATTTAATTAATTATTTGAGTATTTTACAGTGTGAAATTATCGAAACTGATAGCTTGATTCTGACTGGTGTATTCACAATGGTGGTAAATTCAAACATGCTGTTGTCAATGTATCATTAAAAATGTACTTATTCTGTCTAAAGCATCAATGTAAGTGTAAAATTTATTTTTTGGTTATCACTGGTAAAGAAAAGGTTATGTGGAGAGGGCGTGACTGCGGCACAAATAGTAGCTGAATGAAAAATGCTTGCCCAGACACATTACAAGAATTGGAGACAGTACAAAGTGGCAATAGGCATTCATTGGCAACTATGCAAGGCATTTTACTTGGAACATGGTGAGAAATGGTGCACCCACAAAGCAGAAAGAATCCTTGAAAATGTAATAGTGAAAGTTATGTGGGACATGAAACTCCTAACCGACAAAGAAATCAAATTCTCAAAACCAGATATAGTTGTAATTGCTCAGGATAAAAAGTCTTGTTTGTTGATAGATGTTGCATGTCCATCTGACATGAGGTTGATTGAAAGAGAATGAAAAGATTGAGAAATACTAGGACCTCCAAAGAGAAATCAGACAGATATGGCACTGTTGAGACATACAAATAATTATGGTAGTAATACATGCATTGGGAACTGTATCAAAAAGATTTGATGACTGCATAAACAGAATTGAGATAGATGTAAACTTCATTTTATTGCAGAATGTTTATTGGGAACAGCAAGAATTTTGAGGAAGGTTCTAGATGCCCGAGGTTATGGGAAATAACTTGATATCTAGTAACTTTTGTCCAGCAATAACATCAGAAGGCTAAGAAAAGTCAGTGATAAAAAAATAATATAATAATAGTAAGTTATTTAATAACTAACCAAGATTTTCAAAATGATGAGAAAAAAACATCTGGCATAAGCCAAAGTTAAAGGATTTAAAGAAGACCAGATTTGGACCAAAAAAGGTTAATTGTTTTACAAAATATTTCTTCTAAATGTATTCCCTTTTTTTGTTTGTTTCTAATTTATTTCGTTTTCTGAATCATAAAAAATATTGAGATAAAATAATACTTGCAACATTGCCTCCACAATAGTTAACATTATTTCAAAAAAGGAAATAATAAAATAATGTTCAGGGAAGGATTCTTCATTCCTACACAAAGCGAGCCGAAAATAATTGTACAGTATTTTCTACAAATCACTTGCCTTCCCAAGCCTAATATATCGCTCAACGATTTTGAAGTAAAATAAAAAATACCCACGCATGCCTTCAAAATCATTCGACGACCGCAGGGGTCCAGCTGTCAAAAATGCCTCGTCTGTTTGAGGACAATCAGCTTTGGTCAAAAACAGTGTAACTTGAATAAGCGATTCCACAATCCCAAGCCCATGTGAATGTAAAGTAACTGAACTGTGTCACTGCTAAGAAACTAATTTCTTTTCCTAAATAATAAACAACTATATTTTGATGACAGTTCACCTGCTGGGTGCCAAGTAACAATTGTCTGTGTACAACAAACCATATTGCAGAATTTATAACGAAGTTAATTACTTCTCACCAAAATTTCGCACAATTTCAACGCAAAATTCAATATCCCAGTCATTCAGAGATGGTGTCCTTGGTATTGGAAGGAAAGAAGGCTATGTATACTCTAATCTACTTACTTTTCTCAGAAGTATTTGGGTTGACGGGGCTCCTTGGTGAACCGCCGGCGTTCAAGTCTAGTCCAGCAAACTATGAATCAAGCAACAATGCATCTTAAATATCAAACAGCAGCTTAAGTAAAGGATTCAAGGCAAACAATTATTGCCTTTAGAAAACTCCCATGTGAAAAAAATAACAGAACAAAAAAGCTCTGAGATACGCATTTCCCTACCCAAGCCAAACAAAATGATCAAGAAAACTGTTTGGCAAGGCTAATTTCTCGTATTCTTCCGAGAAATCTCGAACACCATACATGAAACGAACTACTTACTCGCTGATCTAGACTTCGGTTAGATCCTTGGGCAACATGACTCATCACTGAACTGATAAATAAAGAAAATTATCGGTTGGTTCTCTTGATTGTTAAACAAGCAAACTGAAAATTCATTCACGATGAGCCTTCGAGCAGCTGACGTCAGTTGCTTGGCACGTGTTTAAAATCTCACCCCAGGTCTCCCCAGTTTCCACGAGGTTACGTAAGCGAGTAAATTCAGGCTCAACTGCTCAAATGCTGAGAACAAGCTGGGATTGACGTTTGATATGAGGTTTTTTCCTTAGAAGTTAGTTTTCTTTCCAACTTTTCTTCTTAAAACATAACCCATGATGGAAATTCAAATATTATATAATAAGCAGGGATTAACGAGCTGGGGAGCGGTGGTCAATTGGCCCCTTTTTTGGCAACTTTACTTAGGTTTCCAATTGCGAGTGGTCACCGAAAAACTGAACAAACATCTTTATTGAGCGAAAAGCTGTAAAGTGTACAGCACGTTAACCATACCTGCTAAGAACCACGAGGGAAACCCGCGTTTTTTTGTTATTGTATTCTTACACATTTTGACAACTATAAAGGTTAGAGTCTACACGTGGTGGCAGCGCGGTCGTGAATATTTTCAATGTTTTAGCCAAAATATCACTATTAAAGATATCTACGCCATAAGCAGGGGATCTCTACCACTGGAAATGGCAATGTTCGCACATTTACCGGTGCCCAAACCACTAAATATCCATTCGGCCGAAGCTGCCGAAGAATGGAAACATTGCCGGATGAACTCCAGAGAGATCGTATACTTTTTGGAATAACTGATTGCACCGTCCAGTGGCGTAGGAAACTGGTTGAACTAAGGAGGGCCGGGAACAGAGTTTTATTTCAGGGTGAGCAAAAAACACTTTGCTTCAAAATGTATGCAAGATAAACGATTTCACATCCCTGAAGAAAGTTTCGTTAAACAAGTTGACGAGGAAACTGATCATGGCAGTGAAATATTCCAAATAACCAGTGTAAATGTTTTAGATGACTTTCAGCTGGTTACTTTGAAAATCAAGAATGGCAACTGTATACGGTTCTAACTTGATACTGGTGCTCAATGCAACGTACTGCCACTACATATTTACAAAGCTGCAACAAAGGATGTATAAATAGAAAACATGACAACCGTGTCAACATCATCTATTATTAGCTATGGAGGAGCCCGCCACCCAGTAATAGGACAAGTGAAGCTGAAAGTTTGGCGAGGAAACTACTCTTGCTTCTTGATGTGTAACCTAGTTGAAGGAAACTCATTCCGACCAATTTTGGGCCGACGAGCCTGTCTTGGAATGAAGCTTGTCGATGTTTTGGATAACGACGCCATGTAACCCTCCAGTATTGAAGATAAAGCTGCTGTCTATACTACAAAGTCATCGCCTCTTTCAAAGGAAGAAATCGTGATGAAATTCCCAGAAGTATTTCAAGAAGAAATTGGATTGATTGAGGGAGAGTACAACGTCAAACTCGACCCTGCTGCAAGAGCAGTCCAACACGCGCCTAGACGAGTTCAAGTCGCGATTTGAGAGAAAGTTAAGGAGTCTTTGGATGAATTGGTCAAAAAAAAAGTCATAGCAGAAGTCACACGGCCAACAGATTGGATATCTAGCATGGTTGTGGTCCCAAAGAAGAATGGAAAACTTCGAATATGTCTAGACCAAAAGATTTAAATCCCGCTATTCTGCGCTAGCACTACCCTCTTCCAGTAATAGAAGATATCGCTACACGATCACATGGAGCGAAAACCTTCTCAGTTCTTGATGTAGCCAATGGGTTTTGGCACGTAAAACTCAGTGAACAATCGCCTTACTTAACCACGTTCCACACCCCATTTGGACGTTACAGATGGTTGCGTATGCCATTTGGACTGTCGTCTGCCCCGGAAATATTTCAACGAAGAATGCACGAATTAATCGAAGGTCTGACAGGAATTGAGGTCATTGCACATGATTTTGTGATAGTTGGTTACGGTGATACACAAGAAGTAGCAACAGCATCACATGATCAAAGATTGCCTTTTTGGAACGCTGCAAAGAGCGTGGGATTAAGCTAGCACCAGAGGAGATGAAACTGCACCGCTCAAGTGTACCATTCATAGGACAAATCGCTTCTGCAGAAGAACTGCGTCCAGATCCTGCCAAAGTAAAAGCAATAAACAGAATACCTAAACCAAGCGACGTGTGAGCCATACAGCGACTGCTAGGCCTTGCACAATATCTTGCTAAATTTTTGCCTAAGCTGTCAGATATTACGAAGCCTCTGCGCGATCTAACCCTGCAAGGAGCCACCTCGAACTCGACCAAGAAACATGAAGCATCATTTCAAGCTCTAAAGAAAGCAGTTACTGAAGCCCCAGTTTTGCAGTACTATTCGCTTGACAAAGAAGTAACCGTACAGTGCGACGCCTCCCAGTCAGGACTCGGTGTTGCCCTTTTACAAAATGGTCATCCTATTGCTTTCGCATCACGTGCTTTAACGCCAACTGAGCGCAAATATGCGCAAATCGAGAAAGAGATGCTCCCTATCCTGTACGCATGTGAACGCTTTGATGCATATATCTATGGTCGTGATATCATCACAGTCGAGGAAGACCACAAGCCTTTGGAATCAATTTTCCGAAAGAATCTTTGCCTTGCACCCAAACGATTACAACGCATGATGATCCGATTACAGAACTACAACCTTAACGTTGTTTACACTAAGGGTTCCACACTGTATCTAGCCGATACCTTGAGTCGAGCGTACTTCCCACTGGATGAACGCATTGAAAGCATCAACGCTTTGGAAGCAGTTGACCACACCGAAGCCCTACCGGTGAGCCATACACTTCTCGACCAAATCAAGAAAGCAAACGAAACCGACACAGTGATGAAGAAGCTAGCAGAAACGATCCAGTACCATTGGCCAAATAACAAGAAAGACGTCAGTAGTGAAATACGTGCTTATTGGGATGTAAGAGACCAAATGACCATTCAAGATTCATTAATTTTCAAAAGGCAACAGCTCGTTGTACCTTCAACTCTTCGAGGAGAGCTTATGAAAATTGCTCATGCCAGCCACATTGGTATAGAAGCATGCCAACGCCGCATTCGTGATACACTCTACTGGCCTCGAATGAACTCAGAGTTCAAAGAATACATGTTGAAATGTGACATTTGCTTACGACACAGCAGTGCACAACAGAAAGAGCCACTTCTCCAACACGAAGTACCAGCCCGACCTTGGACAAAAGTCGCAGATGATCTTTGCGATTTCGATCACAGACAGCTGCGAGTAGTCGTTGATTATATATATACTTTAGCAACTACATCGAAGTTGAGCGCCTAACTTCTACAACGTTAACTAGTGTCATCAAAGTTTTGAAAGCAATGTTCTCTCGTTTTGGAATTCCAGATACCATAGTATCTGACAATGGTCCACAATTTAGCTCTGTCGAATTTGCTACATTTTGCCAGAAATGGTCAATCGAACATGTGACATCATCCCCACACTATCTACAAAGCAATGGAAAAGCCGAGAATGCTGTGAAAACGGTTAAAAAACTGTTCAACAAATGCAAATCATCGGGCCAGTCAGAATATCTTGCACTCCTGGACTGGCGTAATACTCCGAATGAGGGGATGAAGACATCACCACCACAAAGACTAACGGGAGGACGTTGCAAAGCACTACTATTGACACCGACTACCCTTCTACAACCTCTTTACAATACAAGGTATGACGAGCTGGCACCTCTTAAAGAGAAGAAGAAACAGCGTCACCATTATGATAAGCATGCCAAACCCCTTAAACCACTGCGGCCAGGAGATTCAGTATGGCTTCGCTTGCCTGGACAATCGACGTGGTCACAAGGGACATGTAAACAACAAGTGGCATCACATTCTTATCACGTTGAATCGAACGGCAACATTTACAGACGAAATCACCGTGATTTGAAGAAAATCAAACCAGACCCACTACTAGAAATGACCGCACTACGAAATAATGAACAAACTACTGTCTCCTACTCCATACCCAGAAGATCTAGCCGTATCTCCAAGCCACCCGAACGCTGCACTCGAACCTGTTAGAACACTGAACTGAATGACAGATTTGAGATATGAATTAGTTACCATTGTTAATATTACTCTTGAATGTTATTGCTCTTGTTCCTTAATGTAAAGACTTAATATTTGTTGAAAGAAGGGAGATGTAACGTGTACAGCACGTTAACCATACGTGCTAAGAACCACGCGAGAAACCCGCGTTTTTTGTTATTGTATTCTTACACATTTTGACAATTATAAAGGTTAGACTGTTAGAGCCTACACAAAAGGAATTTGAAATGTTACCCCTCCCCTCCCCAACTGATTTTCGTTCGTTATTTTTGCCCTCCGCATTTTGAAACATCGCTCCGCGGGCCTTGGTAAGGGAACCTATAGGGAAGATAAATGACTGTCACTGCATTTAACCAGTGGCGTAACTACACCCGGGCCTACCCGGGCCTTTTCCCCGGGTGAAACCTGATTGTGCCCGGGTGAAATATTGCTGACAAATCTACCTCACATTTAGCAAAGTATGGAGTATGGTCACTACAAAGATTAAATATAATTATTCTGTTTACCTAAAGTCCACGTATTAGCTTAATTTCCACATAAACGTTAATTATTTCGTAAAAATATGTCTTTGCAAGATGAAGTAAAAAACAATGTGTCAGTGGGCGCTGATGAGTAAAATGTTTAAGTGTAAATATGGCGGCAAGGCAATTGTTCGATTGTTGTGAAATGAACCCGAATAAAAAGAGGACAGAGAGTGGTAACACCGAGCCCGAGTCAAGCGAGCCTAGGGTGATGTCGAGAAGCCAGAGGAAACACAATAATAATAGCAGTAGTAATAGCAATAGTGGTAATAATAATAATAATAATAATAATAATAAATTCTTTATTTATACTGTTACAAAATCCCATCAGCAAAGCTGGAATTAACGGGAGAACAGTGAACAAAACATAAATTAACTAAATTGAATAAATAACCTAAATTAATCTATTAACTACAAATATGAGAATCTTTGTCACTGTCTAAGAGATACATATAAATAGAACTTTTAAAACTAGTGATAGAAGTCATGTCTAAAAATAGAGGGTAAAGAGTTCCAGTCTTTCACACCGGAATATTTGAACGTAGATTGACCGATAGCACTTTTAACCTTTGGAAGATCTAGCAACGTTTTATCTCGCAATTCCCTACTATGACTATTTCGTCTAAATTTGAAAGTATCCCTTAGTTGCTCAGGACTGTTTAAGTTATGTAATAATTTAAAAATAGTTACAAATCTTAAAAAACGTTGTCTGCTGTGCAATGACAACAATTTTAACTCGTTTCGCACTTCTTGTGTACATTTAGACCTTCCGTGATGAAGAATGATTCTCATGGCACGATTCAGCAACTTTTCGACCTTTTTGGTTAAAGATGAGCCACACTCATGCCACACAATGGAACCATAGTCCAATGCAGGTAGTATAGTTTGTTTATAGATTCGGAGTAAAATAGCCTTGGGTAAGAATGAAGATATGTGATTCAATAAGCCAAGTTTTGGATATATTCGATGACATAGCTTGTTTTCATGTTGATCCCACGAAAGGATATTAGTGATGCGGACACCGAGGTAATCAAAGGTAATGACTTCGTCGACCAAGTCGTAATTCAAATAAATTCTGATCTTGTTGGCCTTTTTTATGGCTTGGCGCGATCCAATTACCATCGTTTTGGTCTTTTTGACATTGGCTATCATTTTGTTTTTGGCCAACCATTTTTCAACAATTTTTAGGTCGAGGTTCATATTTGACTGTGCTTCATCGAGATTAGTGTGGGAACAATGCGCTTCAGTGTCATCGGCATAAATCGATGAAATAAGAATAGAAATTAGAATAGATGAAACTATGCACAATCGAATTAAAAAGTAGACAAAACAACAAAGGGCCCAACACAGAGCTCTGTGGGACCCCGTTTGTAAGTGGTAGTGACTCGGACTGAACATCATTACAAACCACATACTGTTGTTTGTCGGTGAGATATGAACAGAACCAATTTGTCTCCACCTCACCAAAACCATATTTTCTTAGCCTGTTCAAAAGAACACGATGATCAATAACATCAAACGCCTTTCGTAGATCTAGAAAGATTACTACAGAGTATTGTTTTTGGTCCACGGCTGATTTCAAAGAGTCAATTACATGTATTAAAGCTGTGGTAGTCGAGCTGTGCTTGGTATATGCATACTGATTTAGTTCTTGAAAGGTTTGAAACTCCTTGTCATGATCCTGTATTTAATTGTTAACACATGATTCACATACCTTTGAAAGGCACGGTAGAATTGATATAGGTCTGTAATTGTCCCGGTTTGTTTTAAGATTTCCCTTAAAGATGCATGAAATTCTTGCAATTTTCCAGTTATTCGGAAATATTCCGGTTTCCAGTGAATTGTTAACAATACAAGATACGCTCTGAGAGATACCTCTTGCAGATATCTTGAGAACCTTGGCCGGAATATTGTCACTGTCAGTAGCTTTGTTGGGTTTTAAATTAATTAACTGTTCATATATTTCATCTTCCGTTGTTGGATGGAACTTAAAAGTGATCCGTGAAGATAAAGGTTGTGATCCCTCAGGGTCTGAAAACTGTGATGAAGGTGAAATATTGCTGGAAATGTCATACATGGATGATAAATTTTGGGTAGTCAGCAGTTTAGTGGCGATGGATGTAAAATACGAATTCAAAGAGTTACTAATACCTTTAGGATCAATAATATCAACGTCGTCAACAGTAAGTTTTTCAATTTTTGAAGGTTTATTTTTGGTTGGTAAAACCTTTTTCATTACTTTCCAGAAAGCTTTGGGATCACCTGTGAAGACATCCAATTGACGTTGAAAATAATCCATTCTTGCTTTGCGCACAACACTAGTTACACGGTTCCGAAGACGTTTATAAATATGAAAATCGACCACCGATTTGCTTTTCAATGCTTTCTTGCGTGCTCTGTCTCTGTTTCGCATTAATAATAATATATCTTTATTTATCCATGGATGAGTATTTTTCCTAATTCGCTTTCGTTTCGGTGGAAAAAACTGATCTATTATTGGGGTAAACAGTTTCTCCCAAACATAAAGTTTGTCGTTTGGATCATCAAAAACATTCATCAGATTCCAAGGTGCTTTCTGAAGGGAATTGAGTAAATCTTCGTGATTTCCATAGTAATAGCAGTTAGTACAGAAGTGTTATTGGGTTCAAGTACTGCAAAACATCTTGAGGGGCGTGCCCCGTGCCTTTTGCTAGCAATGTGATAACTAAAAAACTACCAGGAAATGTTGACACCTGTGCCCATGTTGTGCCCACATAACAGTTGCTTTCTGGCTACGCAGCTGCATTTAACTGTTTTCCGTGGGGATTCATTAAACTTTTTACGCTAAAAATGTCTCATGTGTACATCTTCAAACTATAAGAACAAGGTTTTTCCTGCTTCTAACATGGTAGTGGATTCAATAATATGATTTCCTCGTGCGGTGTGCCAATCCGAATTATATTGTATAATCTAACGTTTCTGGGTTCAACCCGTTTATCAAGAAGCATAATTCAAAATGATGAACCTCTAATTATGCAAATCATCCCGGAATAATAATGGGAATATAGCACATTAAAACGAATCACTGAGGTGTTCTTAGCCACAGAGCTGTCCTATTTATAAGTCTAAAAATCTTGTGTAGCAGTAGCATTACTTATAAAACAGCTATATCAATTAATTTCCATTACTTTAACCTTAATATCTTCTATTCCCTCATTCCTTGATAAAAATTACCATGCAATTGCTCAACCGCGATGCCTCTCTGACCCCTTCCAAACCGTTTTATGCTACTCCTATGGTTACTGATCTTTTTCGAAAGATGTTGCTGTACTTTCCTAGTATATATCTTCAAACGTCTCTGGGAAGTAATTATCAAGTAAATCGCCCCTGCCGAGTCGCAATCAAAAAATAATTAATATGGGATCATGATAGATGAATGCTCGTCAAGCTAATACTTCAGAAAAACGATTTAAGACGGGAATCAAACCCGCAACCTTTAATGACCAGAGAGACGGTCAAACAATTGAGCTACCAAGCCTCAAATGGCGAGTTAGGGTGCAAGTTCGACATATGTGCTTCCTATGTGACAGCCACAAAATCATTAACATATCGGCTGTAATCATTAACATAAGGCAACACGTAAACGGTAAGAATTAGGGTTAGGATTAAGGTTAGGATTAGGGTTAGGATTAGGGCTAGGATTAAGGTTTGGATTAGGGTTAGGATATCAAGTAAATAAAGTACTTAATTTTCCAGTCCCAGTCTCCACACTGAAACCTGGTCTCAGTGGATACATTCTAGTATCAACTATTTAGTAACAAGGTCGCCAAACTCCTAGTGAATTGAATCTCTAGACTAGAGATTGTGAGATAACGTTATATTCACTCTTTCCCAGCGGCATAAGACTTCTATCATTTTACTCTGGCTAACGCCAGACGATTTTACTCGTCAAGGGGAGAGCTCCCGCCTTGAAAGAGTTAATCCTTAGCAGCTAATTTAATGTTCTTTTCTGTGCAATTATGTCAGTTCTTCCAGCCTCGTTCAATAACAACCATTTTTAACTTTCGAACGGTTGACCAACCGGGAAACTTGATGTTAAAGGCTTAATTATTAACACAAGAGTTATCTCCGATAGGCAAACTTAAATACAAATATTTACAGAAGAATAAGGAAAATTTCAATCGCGCAAGAAGATAAGCAGGGCCACCGAGAGATTTTGTGGGGCCCGGGACAAAATATTGATTTGGGGCCCTTGATGACGTCATATATGTAATAAGCCTCCGTCCTTGGGGCACCCGTCTTTGGGGCCTCCGTCCCCCTTTTGGGGCTCCAACGCTCTGAAACGCTGTTTCCCTGCATTTTGAGGGTAGTAACTAGGGCTTTCCACAAGTTGCCCAAGATTTTCCAGAAAGTTGCCCGTAATTCCTCAAAAACTTGCTCAAAAGTTGCTCAAAAACACCAGAATGTTGCTTTTTCTGTAACGAAAGTTGCTCTCTTCCTTTATTGGGTGTGAAGCAAAAATATGCAAATTATACAACAAATGTAAGATTTCTAAGCATTTTCGTGCAATTTTGCGGTGTAACCAGCGTTGCTAAATAACTTTCTTCTCATTTAAAACCAAAAAATGTACTTATGAGTGTTAAGACTACACATGAAGAATTCTAACCAATTTCATGCAATTTAACTGCAATCAGAGTTGTTAAAAACAAGTAAACTTGTCCTCAAATCCAACTTTTGTTTTACCAGTACATAGAGTTACACATCATTTCAAAGGCACTGACTGGCAACAAAAACTCAACGTTTATCTGCCTAGATGTGAGCAATCTAGTATCAAACGTATGAAGAGATAACTTATTTAGTGGCTCTCAAATAAATGTTGTCTTGAATGTTTCTCCCTTATGCATGGCTTTGCAAACAACAACACTGACATGTAGCTCATCAAGGTAAGACACATCGCTTGTTTCCAATATACCTCAGCATGACCGATGCCTCAACGGTTTCTTCTAATGCTGCATCCTGCTGCTTTGAAAACGTATTCTGAAGGATACTAAAGACACGTTCCGCTGAGGCTGAGCTTGGTTGAGTCAGCAAAATCTTCTTTACAGCTGCTGACCAGTTTGGAAGAGCCCGTTCTTGTCTTGACCACCACTGCACTTTTCCCTCTTCTGATTCAACAACTGCACCAATCAGCAACGGCAAGATAGTGAGGAAGCTAATGTAGAAACCCGGTAATTGTAGTATCATTGTTCAGAGAGGAAAAATGCTTTAACTCCTCAACTGAAGTAGCAGTGGGGTGTAGTGTCTGTACTTGCACTGGACAGCACAATGTGGCAGCTTGGAATGCACGTACCGTTGTATGGAATTTGCCACTGAATCTATGCTGATAAAACCTGAACCCTGGGTTTATGCAAGCCTTGCCATGAGTAACAAGCTGGTTATACAGTGGCAAATTCCCACCAGCACGCTCACGAGCTTTTGCCTCAGTGTTGGGATAAGATTCCACAGCTACTGCATGGGCTAATGCAGATAATCGCTCATTAGCAACTAAAAGCGAGAGGACCGTCTCCTTCAAGATAATATGTTACTGAAACAAAGTGCTGGCCAGCATCAATCATTGCAGCAAGTTCAATTTCTAAGTCACGAGCACTGATTGGGTCATAAAAGAACTCCAAGAGATGCCTTTGACAAAAAGGAGCCAAGTTTTCATTTTCTCTGAGAAAAAGCTCTACATTCCCAAAATACTGCATCACTAGATTCAGGTCTTCCCACTTACTCCACCACCTCGTTTCTGAGCTTAGACGCATTGCAGTACCTGTACGTGTTTTCCATGCTATGCGGGCAGATTGACTGAGAGAGAACATGGAGTTCCAGTACCTAGAAAATGTGTCCAGTACACCAAATTTGAAGTGCTTTCCGACATTGTCAATAGTGAAGTAGATGAACGATCTTCAAGCTCGATACTCAGAAAATGATATCTGAGCCCCAGACGGGGATCGAACCCGCAACCTTCTGATGACCGGTTAGACGCTCTAACCATTGAGCTACCGAGACTCAGATGGCGAGCTAAGTTGCAAATTCGATATATATATGTGCGACCTAAGCGGAAGCCACTATCACTATCATTATCAATATATAGTGGCTTCCGCTTAGGTCGCACATATATATATCGAATTTGCAACTTAGCTCGCCATCTGAGTCTCGGTAGCTCAATGGTTAGAGCGTCTAACCGGTCATCAGAAGGTTGCGGGTTCGATCCCCGTCTGGGGCTCAGATATCATTTTCTGAGTATCGAGCTTGAAGATCGTTCATCTACTTCAATATATCCAAGCTCTCATGTTTCCTAAACATCAAATTGTCAATAGTGTGAGAAAAACATGTAACATTAAACATGTTGGGAAAGAAAAAACTAACTTGACGTAGAGCAGCTTCATTCGCTGCTGTGCCACCTCTCATTGATGCCAAGAGTTGATCAGGACGAATCATGCACTCAACAGCCAGGCATTGGATTAGACGCTGATCAAGCTGTTCTGCATTCATGCTTCTTGCCAGAACCTCTAGCTTCACAAGCTTCTTATGTATAAGATACTGGTTATCAATAAAGCGCACCACAATAGCTAAAGCCTCCCCAAGCCTAGTGCTTCCATCAAAAATAACTGAAAAACTATCAGTTGTAGCAATTTCAGATTCAATACAATCCTTCTATCTCTTGAGAATCAGAGGGATGAGTTCTGTCAAATGACTTGAGGATGTCAGACGGTGGCCATATTTTTCAAGAAATGGTCCCAGATTGTCAACTTTCGATATGGGTATTCCTGTAGTCAGCAAAGACTCCACAAGCTCGTATCGATACAGTCTCGTATCTTTGGGTAATGTTGGTCCTTTGGGATTCATTTGTTCGTCGTTTCTTTTCATCAAGTCAACAATACTCTGGTCTTTTTTCTTGCTTTTTTTCAATAACTTCCTTTGACTTAATGTTTCTGGGATGCAATGTGCTTACTAACAGAGCTTTTCTTTTTGGACATGTTTTCTTGCAAGCGTCACATCTGAGTTTACCCGACACCACAGTAAGATGCTCTCCTTTGATCTGATTTAATCTATCCCAAGCACTCACATTTGGATCGGCTGTGCCGCGGACATTTCGCTTCTTTTCAGCTGGATTTGTCTGCACTTTGCATTTTCTTGAAATGGCCGCTTTCGCTGGAGTACTAAGCTTTGCTCCTGCTTCAGTTGTTACCCTCAAAGGATTTGAAGGACCTTCAGTAACTTCTGTAACTCTGGCAGCTGTAACCCAAGTGAACCTACTCCATCTTTAATTACTTTGCAAAGAATCATATCTAAATAAGATCAAATTTACTGAAGAACTCTATTTTTAGGAGCTTAGTAGACTTGAGTGTTGAAGAACTTAGTCCTACAAGTACTTCTGCTATTGTGATCGTAAAAAAAATTGAATTTTCAATAGTGTGCAGGATGACACTATGGGTATTCACTCTAAAACTCAGTCACTTCTGTGTAATGAACAGTTTCATTTTCCTTTCAACTCGTTGATTTATGAAATATGCACGGTCTTGTTGACTGAAAAGGCTAAAACCTGTTTCATCATTTATACGCTAATATACATCTCATTTCCTCGGCATCCACCTGTTAACCTTTAATTAAGCTTGACAGGTGATTCGTTTGACTGCATGATTCTGGATCTTGTTAATTGAATATTAACAGGTATAAAAAGCACCGTGTCCTACAGAACTCCAAAGTAGTCAAGCAATCGTTCGACTGGTTGTAATGAGAGTTTGAGTAGTAAATCATGCTTCACAATTTGTAGAGAATTCTACAAACATTTGTCATTTTCCAGCACATATACAATCCTGATAATATTTCATATTTAGATACCACTATTGATTAAGCTACACGTAATCTGCATTGAAATGTTTTCCGCTCAGACATTATCTCTACTTGCGCATATCTCGTTTGATGTTAGATTAAAATCAAAATCTACTTAATATTCATTAACAAATTTAGATACACCAACACACCGGTGAAGATAGAGTGGTTTCCATTGTAGGGTTTCGGAGACTTCACTTACTGAATGAAAGGGAGGAATTCTCAGAATCACTTAAGCGACCTCTTTTTGAAACGTTTAGAGAAAATCCCTTAATGACTGTAACGTCGTTTTTATCGCCCCATGTCATATCTGCACAATCAAACAATGGAAGGATCAAAGCTTTGTTTAAGGTAATGTGAGACTTTTGCTGTACACGATAATCAACCCATCTCAAAAAAAACCCTGACCCGCTGTTTGATTTTCTAACTTAATGTTTCAGTATGATGTGACCATGTTACCATTGGGTGGATTTTAAGTCCAAGATGGTTGAAAAAGTCACAACGCCCAATTTTCGCATCTCTAATGAACAAAATTGATTTCATAGCAAGAAATAAGTTTTTTTTAGGACAGTCAATCAAGACAAATTTAGATTTAGAATATTTTACAGTTAACAGATAGTTGCCAAACCAGTCGGCCACGTTGGATAAATCGTTATTAATTTCATCCTCTATTTCAGTAATAGAAGCAGAAGAAAAATATATAACAGTGTTGTCAGCTTATAAAGTCACTTAACATGATAGAAGACATAGCATTATATCATTCATGAAAATATTAAAAAGTTGTGCCCCCAATATGTTGCCTTGTAGTACACCAACAGAGACGAACATTAAGGTAGACAAGTATTGGGGACGAACAGTAACGTTGGTCACTTGTAATCTGTCTGACAAATACGTTCTGACCAATTGTCCACTGGACCTGTTAAACCAATTGAAGACAGCTTCCTACTTAGAACATTATATATTTTATATATGACTTATATTTTGTAGTATAAAACCAGTGAATTGTAAGCGAGCAATATGATATCTGTTGATTGCTTTGGTCAAAAAACTAAATTGCTTGGACGTTAAAATTTTGTCAAATTCATCACCAATCCTAGTTAACTAGTATGGTGTTCCATCATTTCCACTTGGAAATTTTGCGTCCTCTTGTTAACTAAATTCATTTATGATTTTACTTTCGGTGTCATATTTGATTATTTCCTAAATTAAGTTGTTGTATTCGTTAAACTCTAATCATCAGGACTCACTCAGCCCAGCTGATGGAATACTGCACGAAGCGCATGGTGACGTACCAATAAAAAAATATGTAGTCCGTAATGTCCAAGGCCGAAAGGTACATGCGGTGGTGTATGGGACCTTCGTTAACTCTTTCTCGGCGGCATAAGACTTCTATTATTTTACTCTGGCTAACGCCAGACGATTTTACTCGCCAAGGGGAGAGCTGCCGCCTTGAAAGAGTTAAGGGACGCCATGACTTATTACGATTTTATCTTGAGATAGTCATTTACTCAAAAGTGAAAACCTTTCTCTAGGTTCAATAATTTCGTATAGAAAAGATTGAAGCTCCGACAGGATCCTCGTATTTTTTAAGCACGTAACTACCCTTGATTGAACTGAATCAGTAGATTCAGTACAAATTTTCGAGATGCATAAAAAAATTCACTATACCGATTTTTATGAAGACAATACTTGCAAACACTTGTTGTTCCAGAGTCCACAAGTAGTTTATCGATAATATTTTTAACAGGTATGATAATGATTAATAAAGAGGAGTTTTAAAATGTGCAGCGACGGACCCGTCTAAAAGCGTTTAGATTAATAGATTTCTCCTTTCCAAACTAAATCACCTCAACCATTACAACCGAGGTTTTCCTCGGTGAGACATCATCCGTCACGAGGAACATCTTCAAATAAGAACAGTTCGATAGTTCACAGCCACAACATGCCCCAATGCATGTCCCCCGAGTTCTATTCGATATTTTTTTTGAAAATTACTTACTGTAGGAATTACTACATTCAGAAACAGCAATCTATTTTTTTGAGCATACCAATGCAGCCTGGTGTACAGTTTTAGATGTTTTTAAGGAGTGCATGAATTGATGAACAATTTGCTCTTGTGACGAAAGCATGAACTCAAATAAACCTTGGTTTGACTGTCGAACACTTTAAACAAACGGTTGTTACATGTGTACTCTGGGTCGATGCTGACTGATTCGAAGTTTTTAACTGATATATCATATATCCTTAACTATTTTGGCAAAGGCAAAGAAATAAACAATCGTCCAACGTCACATTTCCTTGGGCATGTTTTACTTTAGATAAATTATATTTCAGGCAAACGAGTTGATGACAATTGATACTTACATTCCTAAACTTCCAAAGCAACCACTAAAACAAAGACGTACTGCCTCGTCTCTGCTCGCTAGTTTGCACTTCATATTCTTGGTTTATTTCTCTGCTGTGGATTTGAAGATGGTTAAGAGATGTACTAGAACAAATGTTAACATTGTGGTCAAATTAAGGCTACTCGTGCAGTCATAAGAAAGAACATACAAAACTACCCAGCGTTAAGTAATTGTTTTGATATCAAGCAGACAAATCTGCTCAAGTGCAGTAAAAACAACTGTAGCTCGTGATAAGACAATTTGAGCTGACAACAGCAACAACTTTTACTTTTCTCTCAAAGTTACAGTAAAACTAAAGTAAGAACCGGTATCCTCAAGGGTAACGGTTAGTATACCAAGCAAGTTTTTCGAAAAAGATCTAAAGCCGTATTACGAAAACATGATGCGTCAATCGAGATGATATTCTTATAATAGAAGGTGAAAGGTCAGGAATGCAATCAATTCTTAACACAGGATAAACTCTCCTCCGTTTGTTTTTCAACAGGCCCTTGATGCCAATTCCCATATTGGCAGCATGAGTGGCTGACCAATAAGTTGAAAGCCTTATTGATATTACAGGTATAGGACATGGAGAACTTGAATCTCCAAGCTGATTATCCAAAATACGTTGACGAATACTACGACAAATCAACAGAACGCGAAGTGATTGCGGAATGGGTGCTGAACAACTCCAGTAAAATAATTGTATCGGATTTCTCGAGTGGCCAGTACTCCATTCTTGATGTCGGGAGCCCAGACGGTGAAACCAACTTGAAAATCCTGTCACTCATTTGGCGAAATTTAGAACCAGGCACTGCTGTGTCGTATCGCGTGGTCAATGCGCAAAATAACGTCTTGGAGCGATTCAAAAGTTTAATGGAAACGAGCAAGAAACGGGAATACAAGAAGATAGCTTTCGATTGGCGTGAGGCGACATTTAATGACTACACGAATGGTAAAGCTGGAGAGGTCGGCAACTGTAGTATAAATTTAGCCTTGTTTATGCAAAGTATCTACTTCGAAGATGCGGAGACAGCCCTGGTGAATTGTTACAACAACGAGCTGGGACGCAACGGAGTTATTGTTTGCGTTGTTCAAGACGAAACAAACTTTGTAAAAAGGCTACAAAGCAAGTTGACAGAAAAGGATTTTCCAAAACCAAGCGCAATGAGCAATTTCACTGGTAAGGATATCGTTGCAATTGCCGAGAAGAACGAATGGAAATGGGAATTGCACTCTCCTGAGTTTATCCTAGATATCAGTGAATGTCTTAAAGCAGATTCAAGCAAAGGAGATATGCTGCTGGATAAATTGTTCAATGTTAAAGATACCAGGAAGAATGTCTCGTCTGAAGTTCGAGAGCAAATTGTCAAATATATGGAGAAAGAGTCGAATGCAAGTGGAAGCTCACATATTGTCAAGGATAAGTTGGCCATCGTTATTATATATAAATGACGTGTATGAAGGCAGGACATGACATTTGGAAATTAGTGTTGACCAAGTAAGGAAAGGCAAGAGAGTAAATTTTCTCAGTGGGTACTTTAAATTAGTACCCACAACGAGTGCCCATCAAGCTTGCGGTGGGAGTATTTAGAAATAAAGTGTTTGAGTGTTTCATGGAAATTTAGGCCAGTGCATTCAAATTTGCGATGATTTTGTTGTTTTTAATTTCCGTCAGCAAAGTGCAATGAACCGCGAAGTTTGTATTTAAATCTTTCATTCAAGATGCTTAACAAGCAACTGGTGTAGCCACGCTACCTACTATCACTTTATCTACCCTCGATCACTTTTACTGAGGCAAGAATTTTTCCTTTGTTTCTTTTTCTTTTCTCGTTTTCATGGGAAATTAAATCAGTTCTCTTTAAGTGGTTATATAATGATTTCCAGGAAAAACGAAGAATGTAGGCTTAGTTCATGAAAATTTGAAATGAATGTTCTTGACAGGGATGAAACGTGTTTTTATCAGTAGGAAAAAAAAATTGACATCAACAGATGTTACTGGAGAAAAGTAATTCGCAAGTTGCTTTGGCAACCGGAAAAGACGTTTAAAAATGGTTCCTGATTGCGTTCAACCACATTCAATTCGAGAGTTCGTTGACTGCTGCCGTTTTTTTTTTAATTAAATTGTTGCTTTGTTTATGGCAGATCAATAGGTTTATTTTTAAAAAATTCTGTAATGACAATTTTTTTCATAATTAATAAAAAATATAATTTAATTTTTATAAATTCGCTCCATTTGATTCATTTACCATGGAGGGGAGAATTCTACCGTCAATCGCTTTTCTCAGTGATTGTTATAAATTTCGAGTACTCCACCAGTAATTCGCTTGATTCTCATATCGGCATTTCAACTTACAGTTACATTTTCTCACTTTTCAAGAAAACTGTATGGCTGGATTTATCTTAAAAGCCAAAAAGATTAAGAAATAGAAATCAATATTAGCATTAGGAAAAAATGCCGAATTCAAGTTGATTCATTAATAAACCAAAAACAGCTGCTGACTTTATTTTATGACTATATTATGACTATATTATGACTATATTATGACTTTATTTATATCATTTGAAGTATAAAAGCAAATACATAACGTAATATTTGAGATTCGACGTTTATGACCGAAGTTCATGCTGAAACGGCACGTGCAATACTGGCCCATACTTTTCAATCTTCCGTGGATACGATTAAAATGATTGAGACTCAACGCCTTCTATGATGAAAAGAAGAAAAAAAATTACATTCCTTTTAATTATACAAAGCTATCGACACATCAGATTAATTGGCTGCGATAGATCCAGAACGCAATGTAAAAAGCAAGAAATAAAAAAATATTCCAAAGATAAAAATTGTAAGCTCAATATTTAGGTTACAAAGCAACTCTTTAATCAAGTGATGAGTTAGAAATATTTCTCAATTACATTTCGAAGTCACCTCAAACCTATACGAGTTGTTGCATTGTAGTGGCACCACACCTAACATCAACTTTGGGGACCCGGGTTTGATGTCAGATCAGACTGCCACTCAATGTTTTGAAATAACAGAGAAGAAAATGTAGTCTTCTAAAGTTAAACAAGTGTATGAAACTATGTACAGTGGCGTAGCGAGGGGGGGGCAAAAGGGGCGGTTGCCCCAGGCGGTACATTTTTGGCGGGCGGCACTTTTAGGTTGGAGCAGCACTTAGGGTTTCATGTTTGAATCGCAATGGAGCTTCCTGTTTACAAGTTACAACTATGATAATAGTTTTCCGATTTTGGCGTTTAGCTTTTGCCTGATAGCTCTTAAAAGACGTAAATAACATAACAGAATTTAAACCTTGCGCGTGATTCAAAGTTAATGATGACTGATGACAATGTCTTAAACGAGTTTGCTTCACTGAACGCCAGAAAAATCAAGATGTGCTTTCAATAGTTAACTTTGGTGTTGGTTATTTAACCCAACAATCAATTGCAATAACATTGAATAGATAATAAAAAATAGCTTTATTTAGAAAGGTTTGTTGACATTTCTTAAGTTTTCCTTCCTGGACATGTAAACATATTGTGTTAAGAACGTATGCAGTATAGGTCGTGTAACAATCAAAAGTAAGTTGTAACAATCAAATAGCAATTTTTTGTCCTCGTTTTTTCCGAATATGTTTCGAAATTATTTTAGGAAGCCACGCCCACGGGCCACGGAATATGCCGGGCGGCAGCATATTGGGAATTCGCCCCCAGTGGAACTTCTGCTCGCTTCGCCACTGACTATGTACTTGGGTGAAAGACAAGGATGTTAACGCTACTCCAAGAGAAACGGGCAAGTAGAGAAAAACTCTACTTAACCGCGGCTGGGATTCGAACCCGCGTGGCCGCGACCTCGGTTTACTAGTCCGACGTTCTATCAACTGAGCTACAAGGCTAAGCCGACAGCAGGCCGTGGTATGATAGCCTATCAAAATTTAGACGTAAAAATCGGAGCAAGTCCTCGAAGTCCTTGTTAATTAGCCGTCTAGCTTGACTGGGAAGATCTGCTCACCTTAGTGTGAAATAGCCAGATAAAACAAAAAGGAGTTACCACCAAACTGTACTGATTCATTCAAGTCATTTTTAAACTTTTCCCATAAGTTTGCGAATGAGTTCGAAAACGATTTGAAATATAATCTTTAGCTCAACTATCGCCTTATTAATCCAGATCTTGGATTCGAGAATTTTTTCAATTTTAGTTACTTTTGAAATTGAGGGTTGACCATGACTTTTAGGGCAAAATGATTATAGTTTTCATCATGTATGGCTTATATCCAAATGAGGTTATCAAGGGCGGATCTAGGCGGGCGTGCATAGGATGTGCACCTCCCCTTTCTTGATTAGTTGTCATGTGATTTTTTGCTTGGTTACAAAACACAACCATTAAACATGACTTTCGACTAACAAGATTGATGATTATTTTCAAGGAGAATCAGAACAAACAGCAAAGAAATAAAAGGGTGAGAAGAGGAAATTCAGATTCAAAAAAACAGCGAAAGTGACTGTAGCATAAAAATTCTCCCTCTAAAGCACCACATAATAGCATGAATTTGTAAAATAATTTGCTCCTCCCTTTCTCAAAATTCTGGATCCACCCCTGGTTCTACGGATAAAAGTGTGTTCTCAATGTTCAGAACGAAAAACGAAAAAATCATGAATCAAGTGTTTCAAATGAAACATTTGATCAAATGAATCAAATGAAACATTTTCTTTTATGTATCTAATTAGATATATCTAATTCGATTAAATGCTTTTTTGCCTGACATGGCTATAGCTAATAAAGTTAAATTACCCCTAAATGTCTTTATATATTGCAAGGATGCTCGGTCACAGCTTCATTAAGAACAAACCCGCACACATACAACAGAAATAATGTTGAATGCAAGAATGTTGACATTGGTTTCTCACTCTTCTCTTCTCAACTCCTTTTCAATGCTTAGCGGGACTTCCTTCAGAAGGCATCTGGTAAAGGATGTTGATCCCCAGCGGTCGGCTTGACTGTGAAAAAGATCTGTGAACGAGTAAGCACGTCTTCATTAACATAGTCATATATATCATAAAATAGTCATATGCTAGTTGAGAAGACCAAAACAGTAGCATTTCACGAATACGAAACAAGGCGTTCTGGTGGAATACTCAAAAGATTGTACAAATTTGCTTTATTGTATTAAGATAAAAAAAGTCCACAATCTTTTGGGGGGTTTTTTCTTGTTTTGTTGCAAACCTTGTGTAGATAAAACTTTAGCATGTACCTCGCAGGTGAACAGTGTTTTTCGCAAAATCTGATTGGTTCCTCTATCCCGGAATATTCTGCACTAATCACCTCCGAGCAAAACAAGATGGCGTACAGTTTTGTTTACGTTACGGAAGAACATTTTTTAATAAACAAAGTCGCTGTGCAAGACAATACCAAAAAAGCAACGAAATTTGGCAATCAAGCATTCAAAGTTATGAATTTATTTTACTTTTTAGCCATAAATGCACTCAGGATGTGTTTCAAAATGTTTGTTTACAAATGATTAATAGGCGACAAAACGACGTTCCGTAAAGTTTTTTTCAAGATTCATAAGAATATGTGTGAAAACAGTTATGCAAGGTACATCATAAAAAATTATTTAACTCGGTGAAAGACCACCATTCACCTCTACTTCGGGTGGTTAATTGTTCTAGATTACTTGTGCATGGACGCAGCAGAGGTGTATCAATCGGTTTGTCTGTCGTTTAGTATGTTTGCTGAGCGAGGGTCTGGGTACCAGGCGCGAACAGGTTATGTGCTCCATCAGAGAGCACTTCTTGTTATTGTAAGCAATTGTATGGCCATGGCTGCTCAAATAATTCATGTTTTAGGCAAGAAATCAGGAGTATATTTCCCGGCTGACCAAAGTAGTCAAATTCATCGGCATTGACTGCACATTTTAGTCCTCTTGCGACTACATTATCAAAGCAGTGCTTGGTGAAAATGATCAATGGAATTTCTCATTAGCAGTTTTGTGCTGATAATAATGCCAGGCAGAACAGTGCATTGCACAGTATTACTACTCTCAGATAGAAAGAGCTTCTCGCACGTGCGCTCATTAACATAGAATTAAATTTTTAAGTACTGGATTTTTTCAGTGATTTTCTGGTAGAATTAACCCGCAGAAAATGTTCCCATTTTTGATAACGTAAGGAAATATTGAAAATGCTTTCGTAAACAGGATGAATGGCGTTCTTGGTTTGTCAATATGTCATCAAGGATGGTAGTTGGTCGTTCGTCTAACCCTAATGTCAGAAAAGCAATTTCTGATCTCCCGACGAGGATCGAACTTGCAAACTTAGGATGACCGGAGAGACGCTTAACCATTGACCTACTGAGACCCAGATGACGGGCGGAGGTGTAAGTTCGACGTATGAGCTATCCATATGCCAGCCATGGTACGGTAATAATGATCTCCGGGACTTACAAATCGTTTTTCTGAGGTATGAGCTTGATGAACGACCAACCATCAACCACAATATCTCCAAAATCCCGCATTTGTAACATATATCACGTTGAACATCATTATTAACATACCGTGGTAGCCCCATAGACCGCACATGTGTCGAACTTGCTCCTCAGCTCGCCATTTCAGTCACGGTGGCTCACTAATCGTCAGACAGTTGCAGGTTTTATCCCCGCCTGGAGTTAAATCGTTTGTTCAACTCATTAGGATCTTGGAGTGTGATAACCTTTCAAGAGAGTGTTGTAACTACTTATCACACTGCTTTCCTTTGAAAACAGTGAGACAAACCGCTTGTCCCATACCAATGAGTGAACAGTTAAATTTGTTCCCCAACAAAGTCGATTTTCTCTGATCTACCGCGGGATATGTATTGCTAATATCTCTAATATGTCCACTGGTGTCTTAGAAACTAGGAGGCAGAATTTGAATACAGTGGGCTGAGTGAACTGCTCAACAGAACAACAAGACGAGTGAACACACCGAACACACGATGGGATAACCAGCATATAGGAGAATGCTATAACCTGTCTACAGCACTCTTTCCAGTCATGGCATAAAAGATACAATCCAAATGTAAGAAAGAAAAATATTTTGTCAAGAAATAAACACGTAAGTATAACTTTTTTATTCACTCAAACCTTGATTGTTTTTAAAATAAAAGTTATATGCACCGACCAAACATGCAGTTACTACCAACCTGTTCGCAACACTGTTCGTGTTAGAGTTGGCGTTAGGGCTAGTGTAAGGGCTAGGATTGGCATCAGTGGCGTAACGAAACTATTGGGGGCCGTTAGGACATTTTCGTTCGGGGGTCCCCCGTCACCACCCTCAGTATCGACGTAATTTGAAGACTTTAATCTCAATTGTTTTTACAGATTCATCGGGGGCCCCTTAGAGGTCGGGGGCCCTTAGGAGTTGCTCTAACCCTAACCATAGTCCGTTACCCCACTGATTGGCATTGCCATAGGGAGTTTGCTCAGAACTATAACTCGGGTACAAGTTGAACGTCTCCTTTCGACCACTTCTGGCAAACTCGATAAAAATCTCCAAGTTTTGGATTCTCGACAAGAAATTAGTGTAATGTGCGTTTACTTTACTTATTTCTATGACGTCTAAGTAAACCAGTGGCATTATCGCTTTAAAATTGTGTTGGCCGATGTAATATTTGATTTTCACTCCAAAACGTCTGCAGTGGGCCAGCGGTAGATGTCAGTGGTATACTGGTGTCCGCTAAATAAAAAAGAATGAGCAATAGAATTTCATATTAAATGCAGAGGAAATAAGTTTGCTGACTTACATAAAATTGCTGTGAAACTCGAGACTCGTGATCAGTGAGACGTTTTAAGGTGGAACGACTAGGATGGATGATGGAGATACTGAAGAGGAGTTTTGGATGACTCAAAGTGAATCACTTTCCCGAAAAGATGAGGAACGTACTTGCTTGAGATTGGGTGCAAACTCGAAATTTGCTAGTACAACAAAATCCAATGAATGAATGTGATTATGTAAAGCAGTGAAAAGTGTAGATATCGTTGACGAAGAAAATTGTTGTTTGGCTGGTTTGGTTGATGGCGTTGAGATAGATAGAGAAGCGAATTCAAGAAAGAATTCCAAAGAGCTTAGATTACCGATGAACGTTCGTCAAGCCCTAACTCCTGAAAAACGAATTTCTGAACCTCCGACAGGGGTCGAACCGGCAACCTTCTGATGACAGGTGAGACGCTCTAACCATTGAGCTACCAAGACTCAGGTGGTGAGCTCAGATGTAAGTTCGACATATGCGTTACTTAAGTGGAAGCCACAATATGTTAATAGGGGTTTTACGCAGACTACGACGACGACAGTCATGAACGAAAAAACTATTTATGATTGATTCGAAAGGAAATCACGCATCATTGACGTTATATTCAGACAAACAAATACGTTTTTCCTCTACCTAAACGTTTCGAATTGTTTTCAGTTCGTAAGTTAAAGAATTGCGATAAGAACTGTCGAACCACTTTTATGTCTTAAATGCTGACGTTGTCAAGAAGAGGAGAAAATCATGATAATAATGTGGGAACTTGGAGATATCTTAGAATACTTAGATGATCGATGAAAGTTCGTCAAGCGCTAACCTCAGAAAAACGATATCTGAGCCCTAGAAGAGGATCGAATCGTCTAAGATATCTCCAAGATATCGATTATCTAAAGATATCGGGCGACGCCCTCAGCTAATAAAACAGTTATTAGGCCACAGTGGTTTCCATAACCCATCCTTCTAGCGACCAACGTTCCTTCGAGCTTAAAAAGAAAAGAAAAAAAGAAAAAAACAAAACCATTTCTTGGTGGGTGAGTTATGAAATAAGGTGCTTAATCAACGTTCACTCATGTCATAATGAATTTAAAGCCCAGTTCAAAGGTCGGATTTCTCATGTGCCGATTCTACTGCCAATGAGCAAAATCCGATATTCAAACTTATTTGCATTTGATTCGGCACATGAAAAGTTCAACGTTCGAACGAGGCCTAACATCGCTCGTGAAGCTTGAATGGCCTCACGGAGCCTACGCCTCCCCCCCCCCGAGGCCTTTGTCCCTTTCATGTCTGATTTTTTGTTCTTTTGTTCAATGTTCTCTTTTGCTTTTAGCTTTGTCCTTTAATTAGTTCAATTTGATGTTGTACGACAACGGCATGCATGAAAGGGTTAAATTCACTCACGATGCTCAATCCTTTTGTACACTCATGTCCATTGATAAACTGTTACTGGACACCGTGTGAGGACTTTTCTTTAGCTGTTTGATAAGTTTTAGCTAATCGATAGTTCCTACGTCCCATTTACTTTCTAGTTTTTCAGAATATGCAAATTACATTGTTTTCAATGTGCTATTGTTTTACTAAGTTATCATTATGTATGAAAAAACCTACAGTTCGTCTACATTATTTAAATCTGGTTCGCACAAGACACAAACGCAAGTTCAAGTCAATCAATCATGAAATAATTCTCTTGTTTTACCACAACATAAGGTGCATTAAGATGGCTTTATACAAATCAATTTTTGTCGCCAATACTTTTTTACAGGTGCGTTGCGTAGTAAATCAGCGAGTGTAACATGCACCGGCAAAACCGATTTGCGCGTTTCCGAAGCATTGATGGTTTTCGATCGAATTGGTAAGGGTAGAAAACGAATCCCCGATTTGTGCTGCAATCATTTGCGTGATCACATTTGATTATTACTTTCAAAATGAAGTACTAGAAAGATTAATACAAATTATTTGAGTTGTATAACCACTCTCATTCTACACTACCAGACGTCGTTAAGGTACTCCAGGTTCTTCTTGTTTCAAGCAATCCCTAATGGAAACAATTCGGAGTTTTTTTTCTCTTATTTTCAATTCAAAATCTTCGTCTACTACAATAGCTACTAAATACTCTCGTTTGTTATCAGCCACCATTTTGTAGTGTTATTGGGCAAGTTTTCTAAAAATTTTTGTCAGCAGTAAGCAAATCAGCCACATGCTGGCAAAAGGAATCGACAGATTTAGCCAAGAAACCAATTTTCACTACAACCCCACTACGGCACAAATTGGTGACAAAAACTGGTGAGTGTAACTGTAGCTTTAGTCAAACCTCGAACATGAACTAAACAAAACAATTATTTCATGGTCGGGAAACTTGTGCTTACGTTTGCGCTTTGTGTGAACCATGCTTTAATATTATATTTAGGGTTAACAATTTACGATTGCTGCCATACATTCTGTTTATCTAGTCTATGACTAACCAGTGTAGCGAGAATATTGGTGCGCCCAAGGGGGGGTAGCTTAGGGGCCTCAAGCTTTCCCCCCCCTTAGCAGCCTCCAGAATGGTTCACATTTGTCTCCACGACAAAAAACAAAAAAAAATTTAAAGTGTAACCTAAAATTGAAGGCTATGTAATGACATAGAAGATTTGATTCCTCTGATGGACAACCATGAAATGCGACAATTTATCCGTCATCTTACGTGTGTCCGGAGATCCCTAGCTGAGGTTCATTTAATTCCCTTTACAAAAATCCTGAGTGCGCCGCTGAGCGAGAATACTTTTCCTTCCAAATACTTTTCCCTCAGAACTATACACTCATAAATAACTCTTCTGGCTTTTCCGGTATTGTAGAAGAGTTTGTTGGGCAGGGGGCTTTCACGTGTTGTACGTGTGTGGAGTATCCACGTGCATGTTCACGTGTAGAATGGCACTTGAACTTAGTTCTGGACTTGATCATCTGGCCACCCAATTTTGGTTGTTTTTCGTAAACTTTTTACTCCGTTTTCCGCTAAGGGGATTTTTCAGTGTTTTGGATAAAGAACGGAGTCGGTTAACTCTTGAACCTCTATAGAAATGTCTGAAACGCCAGGCTGTGGGAGTGTAAGGTTGCTACAGAACTTTTGCGTTAATTACTTTGCTAAGCTTTGCTTGTGGAAGCAGGAGTAGCAGACGTGTCCATTTATTTAAACAAAAGAAATAATTCAAGCTTAAATCAAGAGTTCAGCTTTGATAAAATTCCTGACTAGCTTCCTGACCGGCTTAGTTTCGTTTCAAATCACACTGGATTTTTTTGTCAGTTAAATAGACAACATAAACTGGTAAGGATATGACCGATATTGTTTGCTTTAAAATGTAAAATACATACGGCTGTCTTTAACAAGGTCAATATAAGTGCCAGTTGAGAGTCTGTTTCCTCTGCCGATCCTGAAGAACACTATCCCCTGCAGTGCGTCACAGCCGGAAGCTGTTGAAAAATTGTTGTTATTGACTGACATGCATTTGGACCCATCCAAGCTCCTCGTTTTATTTTTATCCGGCCCTGAAATTTAATCGGTTACTTATTACTGCGTCGCAACCTAGCACAGTGTGTTTAATGTGTTTTGAAGATTCAAACAAAGATTAGAAATTCAATACACCCAGTGAAATCTAGCCATGAAGAACGTTGCATTCGCTGTGGTCGCCATCTCGACTTTCTTATGCTTTCTAGACTGCGCTTCGGTAACAAACGTTCAGAAACCTTGTGGTTATGGAACAGCTCAACATGTTTTGATTATCGGTAAATCACGAAACCCTGTAGTATTGTCTTCTTTAGCTAAATTATTTACATCATTTGTCTCGCTGAAGGTGTCGATGGTCTTGGTGGACAATACCTTCGCAATGCCACTGCGACACGTCCTGGTCTTCGATCCTTTTTTGAACGAGGATCTTTTACAACAACAGGGAGGTGTTACAATCCGTCGGTAAGTTAAACATGGTTCGTGAAAGTTATATAACCTGTCATCTTCACCTGAACCGCAGTGGCTTAACGAGGTAAATTGCCACCCGGGGCAGGAGTGGAAAACGCCGCCCGAAACAAAAAAGAAAAGAAAGAACAAAAGAAGACTCAAAACGCAGGCATGCACAAGGAATATTCCATTGCAAAATGGAATATTCTGTCTCCACTATGTATATTAATTCTAAGCACTCATGCACAAACTTATGCAAACTTTGCTGTTCAATTGCTATCAATCTAATGATGAAAATAAGAGCCCAGCTCAATACACGAAGATGAAAAGTGATCATTTCAAAACATAAGAAAGCCACGAATACAATTCTAATCAGTTGGTTTTATGTTCGTCTTTCAACAACACGAGAATGACTTTATATGTGGGTGAACGTTTTTATGACACTGATGACCGAAAATGCTGGCCCCCCAAAAAGTGCAACTCGGGGCAGCTGCACCTATTCCCACCCTCCTTACGCCACTGCCTGAACCATAACCAGTTGTCCAATTGCTGAAAGAGCGCGAATTTGACTGCATTAAAGAAGATGCCGACCTATTCATTTAACCACATTGGCGTGGCCAAAATCTGAATTACTGAGGGGCCCATAAAGTGCCAGGAACGTCTACAGAGAATGTTGACCTTTCGGATGACCTTAATTCTAAAATTTAGTGTTTTAGGCTTTTGAAATTGACTCTGAGGCATTTATACATGTGCTATACATTTCTGGCTATAACTATATTAGCCTTGAAATTTAATGACCCTTCACAGTTCGCGCCCAGTAAATATTCCATATTGCTGAAATAAAGAAATATAAGGCTTTGAAAAGATCAAATTTAGCATCTTAGTGGGAAGAAAGCTCTTGCCTAATTAATTCATAGTAACGTATTGAACATTCTTCTGCATTTACGAGTATTAGGGGCTAAAGGTGATTTAAGTTTGCAAAGCATTGTGGTTGAATGTACAGCCACCATCTTTTTTGGTACCGTTAGGGCCGATTTACACTACATGCTGTTTTTGGTTCGACACGGGTGAAATTGGTACGGGTGCCCAAATAAAAGGTTCGGCTTGGATAAATTCGTCCGTGTGAACGGTTCACCCGTGCCATATTTTACCCTTGCCTAAACAGATTTTTCATCCGTGCTGGAACTTTCGAAGAGGTAGTCCGAGCACGGGTAAAAATGGTACGGGTACTAAAATTCTAGTTTGGCTCGGATAAACTCTGCTCTCGTCCAGTGGTGTGAGCATGCGTAATAGATTTGAGAAACATCGTAAGATGGCGAACGGCAAAGACCAAGATAGAAAATGTCTAAGGAATTCCCGAGACCGTTTTTGGAAAGGCGAATATTTTAAAGATGTGTTAGAAATTATGAAAGAAGAAACTATCTTCTAGAGCTTAGACAACGCAAAAACTCCTAAAGAAAAGAGACCGGCCTACAAACAGTTTCACGTCAAGTTTATGGTCATCTTTTGACCATAGTTTACGTCCCTTTTTTCCCTTCTTGGGAACTATAGAACAGTTGACTGCATACCTGCCATCGTGGAAAAGGCAAAACGCATGCTCAAGCTGTAATACCAAGCGCTGTGTGAAGAACGGCACCAAATGAAAATTTACCGTACCAAAATCGGCTTATAGATTAGTTTTAAAACTAATAACTAATCACTAATAATTTAAAACTAATCGGCTTATAGATTACTTTTTATTTTATTACTGTTCTACCTGCTTTATTTTTTCATTAATAATAAGAGTAAACCACTCTAATTTGTTTGGTCTCGAGAGTAACCAGTAAGTTCGAGTGAATTGTATGTAACTGGATCGCTGGCTACATTACGTACGAGTTGCGAGAAGTCTCCCCATAAGGATGCCGTCAATATTGATATTTATTCGTCCTTCTACTAATGGCAACAAAAAGTTAACTGTATTTTTAACAGAATTGTCTGAGATTTACGGTTCCTTTGAGTTATATCTTTTTCAGCGTCTATGCAGTTACTGAGAGTATTTTCCTTTCTTTATATTCTTGGTTAACGTTTGCCACGGAACCAAGGGTATTTGTATGGTTTGTACATCCGCCATTGTCACACTTTTGCGTCCGCATTACTTATTGCTACCCTTTGTACGTCATTTTGCATGCATATAATGGACCCAATTTGTGGGAACTCGGGCCTGAGTCTATATAAGCTGGTGTAAACGCACCATGTAAGGCTCAGGTGAGGCCCAGTTCAGGTCCAGGTCAGGCTCAGGTCCATGTCAGACCTCTAGTGTAAACGCGGCTGAAGAAGTGTTCGCTTAAAATTATCAGTAGAAAGCAAATTTGTTCTTAATTCATTGTCTCCCTCAAAAACCTCCTTGAAACATCAAACACTCATTTGGTTTTAGGGTGTCAAGGGATTATTTGAAAAACCGTTTCGTTCCGTAAAACCGACCTTTCCGGAGAATATTGTACAACATTTAATTAGTCGTTGATAATAACACAAGATAACAATGTCGGTCAATGGTCGTTAGAATGAGCACAAAGACCCATAAAAAAAATGAGAAGTTTTGGGCGGAAATTTTCTGTGGTAATTTAAACAAGAAAGAAATGAAGAATGAATGTGCAAAGAAGTTTCACCTGGGGTTTTGCAATAGTATTTTCTCTTCTTGTTTCTTCGTGCACCGTACCGACTTATTGTATGTCTCGCCCACTCCATTACCTGCTGTACTTTCTTGACATGAGGTGCTTATTTGAAACAAGTTAGTCATGTATGAAAGGAAGGATATTGACCGAAATCAAAGTTATTGCACTTTTTTTATGCTTATCTGGTTGAGCGATAACTTTGTTGTGTTGTACCCGGTGAATGTTGACAGTGAGCCGTTATTAACTCTTTTTTTCCATTTTTGAAAAACTTTTCGCAAAAATTTTTACTGTTTTCCAAAAACTCATAACATTTCAACCTAAAATTAAAAAAAAAACCCATGTTTTTGTTCTGAAAAACGGCTTTTTGGCTTGGATCATTTTTCGGGACATCGACAAAACATTTTGTGATACATACCTCCCAGCTAGTAAATTGCTTAATACTGGAATCCTATTGGATCAGAAGAGTGCAATTTGAGCATCGACTTGACATAAAGAATACGATTAATGTAGCTAATGTAGTTCGAGGTTATGGTTCAAGTCAAGTTGCTATTTCTGCTAAGTTAGGCTGTGTTCGGTCAGGTCCTTTTTAAATTTATTTGGCAGAAGGATAATAAATCTATTGGAAATTTGAATGGAACCCAGGCACTCAGCGTCAGTCAAGAAATGCAGCTCCCTGAGCTAAGAGATCAAGGTCGTTTGGGACCTGGAGACGCAAGTAGTCAAGCAATGTGAGCCTGCGATGTAAATTTTAGAAGATATTTCATATGATAGAGGCAAATATGCGGTAAAACTGCCTTTTAAGGAAAGCAATCCTTTGTTGGCAAACAAGGCACAACTAGAATAACCAATATGAGAACTGAGGACCCCACTTGAGATCTTAAAGCAATACAACCAAGTCATCCATGAGAAACTAAAGAGATTTATCGTAGAGCCAGTCTCTAATCGAAACGGTTCAATAATCTTTCCGGCAAATGGAGGATTCTTCTTTCTTGTTGAAGGATGGCGGAGCGGAATTTCGAGTAAGGGAGATGCTTATGATAAAAAAGTTAGCATTTTGTACGCTTCCTTGGGAAATTTTATGACAAGAAATTATAAAACATAGCTATTCCAATTCTATATTTGGAAAAATAGTTGGAAGCTATATCCCCCTCCAGCCCCCCGGCTCCGCCTCCCCTGTTCCTTTATGCACAGAAACAGATTAGTTTCTCTCAGGCATATGCCGTTGCTAATCCACAGATGCACGTCAATCTGTAAGGTGGCGTAATTAGAACTACAATGGGAAAATCCAAGGAAAATTTGAGCTGATTCCGTCACCTTAAAGCAATGTAAAGGACTATACAGAACGGAGATTGTCTGAATAAAATCAATCTTATCGAAACAACCAAAGAAGTGAGACTTCGGAGCCCGGAAGATGCAAGGGATTTGTCAACAGTGTCGTAAATACCATGCGGACGAAGGAAATGTATTCCCCTGACCTTCCAGCAATTAAAAGTGGAGATCATTCCCGGCTCTGTCTATTAGTATACTGAAGTTAAAAAGCTTGTAAATCTAAAAGGAATTATTAACCTTCAATGAGAATCTGTTCAACTTATAATAACTCTTGATACTGGGCTATCTTTCAACATCATTCGAAGACACTATTTCCGATTTATCAGTTAGTTTCCAACTGTAAATCTGTTCGCGTATCGAAGGTGTTGCGCTGCACCTTATCTCTACAAGACCCTCCGATGGGACCTACAGTTGACCCTTGGAGAAACGCGGATCAGGTTAAAATTTCCATTTTAATTTCAAAATTGAAAGTTATTCTCCACCTATTTTTCTACAAAATATCCAACAAATGCAGTCTCGGTCCCGAGAAGATGAATATCATAAATTGACAAAATTTACTTAATTGGATGAATATCATCTATCTGGAGGAACTCAAAGTAGGACTAGGGTTAGGATTAGGGATAGGATTAGGCTACCAAACTTGTGCTTCACCTTCTAGTGACGGTAAACTTACGTCTCACTCCGTTTTAAAAATACATCCCTCCTTCCACTCCCGACTACCTCCCTTTATTACAAGTTCTGCAAGTATATTACCTCGGTAACAACTTATTGCACGTGGCAGCCTTAAATTCCCTTGCATGGATTTTATTCATTTATTTCCTTCGTTTTGTCAATTGATGCATTCATTTTTTCAAGTTGTTAGACTGGACTGAAATATCACTGAAAGCTCGGGCTCTCCGTTATCGAAAAATACGTAAACAATTGGTAGATTGTTGCATCAGGTCCATGCAGTTCTAAAAATTACCTTATCGTGATTCCATTTTTTATTCCTCTAGTTGAGTGCTCCGAACTGGGGAACTGTTGTTACCGGAATGACTCCAGAAGAAACTGGTATCGGCAGCAATCGCTGGAGACCTGAAAATGGAATGAAAAATAGCCCAGGATCACAGAATTACCTGGAGCCAATTTCTGGTAAAGGAGTTCCAGAGACTATGTTTAAGGCTGCAAAGAAGCAGGATAAGAAGATTAAGGTAAGCTTAGTTGTCTTGAAAATCCAACAAGTTGATAAGTTGCTAATAACGGACTGAGGATTTGAGCGGAAGAATGGCGATTCAGCAGAGGGAGGCAAATACTGCTCGCAAAAAAAATGTTTTGGGAAGTCGGGGAACATGATTTCCAGGGAAATTTTGTAACTTTTGGAGCTCTGAAATCCGGTTTTCATTAGTTCCTAAAAAGTAGCAATTCAGAAATTCGCTATACTTTATGGGAGGGGCACATTTTCCAAGCAAAAGGGACATAATCCTCTGGTTAAGAGAGGTGGGGGGGGGGCTTGGCTGATCTCCCCGATAATGTTTGTGCCAGCCATTGAGAACCGTAGTAGATCTTGGACAAACTATACATGTACAGCGTCCACAATGAACTCGACAATGGCTTGAAAGATACTGGCAAACTAAATTTTGATGCCGCCATCGAGGATGAATTTGTATTTATCAAGTTGATATTTTTACATTCATAGTCAATATGCAGTTTATATTTTCAGTTTTTGGCTTTAAGTTACGAAGCACTCGATTGCTCCAAAATCTTTGATTTTTGCATAGTTTTTTCCCCGTCATGAATTCTTTCTTGGGCGCGGGTGTGATTCACTTATCTACTTCTTCATCAAAGAGGTCTTGGTTTTATCACAATCTGTCACCGAGGCTTCCCATACCCCCAGCAACGATCTTAAAACGTTCCCTTTTAGGTAATTAAATAACAAAGTTTGTCTTTGCCCGTACTCAGCATAAAGAACGCTGTTTAGCAGGCAATTAAACTGATCTGTGATGTTCCATCAAACCATTATGAAAGTCGATAGCGTCGCCCTGGACACTTTCTACCCGTGAGTAGCTCCCCATTTATATTAATTTCTCTAGATATGTCCTCCATCCTGTCAGAGTAGTGAACAAAAACTGATTGCTCAGGAAAAGTACTTATATGCTAAGTAAATATATGCACTTTACTTCATTGACAGGTATTTGCAGAATCATGGGTAATTGAACTTAAACAACGCGTGACAAAGCTTCTGGCAATTGCACCCGTAGCAAAGTCGGTAGAGCACCAAATAAATTGCACAGAAAATGCATATTTCGAGAGGTGTTTGGTTTTTAACTTAAACATTTTTTTTCCAGACTTACATGAGTTTCTCGTGGGATTGGTTCATCAATCTACACAGCAACGATAGCATTGACCACGTATTCCGAGGTGGCTGGGAGGTGGAACCAGATAGTAATTGGGAAGGTCCATTGATCTGTTCCGCTAACGTCACTGAACAGAACTGTGCAAAAGTGACCGACCGTCGTGCGTATAATGATACATTGTCCACTATTAGAACGATGAAGCCAAATCTCATGTTTCTATATTTAGGTAAGTGTAAGACTTGGGTTCCTAACATATGTAAAATCTGCATGTCAAATAGTAATATGTGAGCCAAGCAGTCATATGTCATACGTAATGATGAATCCAATTTTGAATGATAGTTCAGTCGATGCCATCAAACTGATATGCAGAAACATGCTATATCTGGCAATGGTGGTTTATGTTAGCGTTCATTTTCAATCCATTCAATTAAGGATATTAACGCTACTCCAAGTAAAACGAACGCATACCGGGCAATTAGAGAAAAACTCTACATGATGGCGGCTGGGATTTGAACCCGCGACCTTCTGTTTACTAGTCCGACGTTCTACCAACTGAGCTACAAGGCCAAGCGTAATACTATCATCCTACGGCCTGCTATCGATCAAGTAGAGCTTTTTTTCTACTTGCCCGGTATGGGTTTGTTTTACTAGGAGTATCGTTAATATTCTTGTCTTTCACCCGAGTACATGGCTTCAAGTAATCATTCAATTAATTTTGCTAATTCTGAATGAAAGTTAATGAGGCACTGGCGTAGCCAGCCCATTGGTTTTGGGCTGGTACAGAAACATAGTCATGAATTTACTGAGGGGGTGACAGCCGACCTAGAAACTCAAGCTTTCTGGGAGGTGCAAGAGACACTGCCCCCAGGAAGTTTCTGAGCTCTTGGGTGCCTGAAATGGCATTTCCTGCATTTTAAGGAACCCACAGGAACCCACCCCCACACTGTTAGTGAAAATACATGCGTTGCACATCAAGTTTATAAATTATAATCGGCACTAATACAGTGAGATGTCCAGAACTGATGTATCATTAATCAGTTCTGTGTTACATTTACAGACACTAATGTATTGCCCATGGATAAACGTTTATTTCTTTTGATGTATATGTATATATATATATGCATATAATATATATATATATATATATTATATGGCTGAGCTCGCTATCTGGTCTGTACGGAAAATGACTCATGCTGATTGGCTGCGTAGCTGTGCAATAAGTTTTTCGTACAGACCTGCTAGTTTTAGCGGAAAAATTTCCGAGTTGATTTCAAGAAAAACAATCAAGATTCCGGTACGTTTTACTGAAGATTTATAAAAACAAACTACGAAGAAAGAAGTTAAATGTTCTCAACGATAATTTTAAGCAGAAAACTAGATGAACAGATGCAAAAAACCACGAAGTAATAGGCAAAAACAGGCAAGTAAACCTAAGCTAATAATTCAAGAACACAAAGTTTCGTTAAAAGCTATGAAGAAAGGAACCAAAAGTCATATAATAAATTCCTTATTAACCTCGTTTGTTCGGTCTGTATAGGAAAGTATTTGCCTTCGGGTTTTTTCGCTCAAACCTCGCTTCTTCGTCGCTCGGTTTGTACGAAAACCTCAGGCAAATACTTTCCCATACAGACCTCACACTCGGTTAATTAATAAGTGATCAAAATACATATATATATATATTGATTACTTATTAACCGAGTGTAAGGTCTGTACACGGGAAAGTATTTGCCTGAGGTCTGTGCGAAAAAACCCGAGGGCAAATACTTTCCCGTACAGACCGAACAAACGAGGTTAATGTAGAGCTCATTCGGTTTTGTAGTTTTATTTAAACAATAAAAAGGACTTAATTACAAAAGCGTTTATCGTTTTATAGTAAAGTTTCTCCTTGTGAGCACGTGGCAGAAGCATCCCATGATGCTTTAGTGCAAGTTGAATTTATGTTAATTTATAAAAACATACCCAACACCCCCACATTTTTTTATGAACTTAACTTATTTACACCCCCTTCCCCCCCCCCCCCTCTTTTTTTGATGTACTAACACAACATTAACAATCATTAATTACACTGATTGATATCCAAATAGGAAAGGTTTAAACTTATCCAGCTTTGCTTTAGTAGCCGGCTTTGTCAAAATATCAGCGGCCATATGTTCCGTTTGGCAATATACAATATCAATCCTTCCATTTTTACTAACTTCACGCAAGAAATGATACTTTATATCAGTATGTTTACATCTCTGTCTGTTCACAGAGTTTTAACTCAAGGCTATTGCCTCTTGGTTATCCTCATATATTTTGGTGCAGATATACCTTTTACTGTCCATGTAGCTTAATAACTGTGCTAAATACAAACTTTCCTGAGTGGTAGCTGCTAAGCCTATATACTTTGCTTCACATGATGAAAGAGCGATTGTGGGTTGTTTCTTAGACTTCCATGAAATAGGAGGACCATTTTCTGTCAAGCTAAAACAATAACCTGTGGTGCTATGCCGATCCTCCAAAGAAGAAGCCCGGTCTGCATCACTATAAGCAACAAGATTAGGCTTGCCATCACATTTCCTGTAACACAACTCATGTTCCTTAGTACCCTCTAGGTACCTCATCACATGCTTGGCTGCTACAAGGTCCTCTGCCCTGGGACAAGATAGTTTCATAGATAATTTGCTAACAACCCAACTAATGTCTGGTCTAGTAGATGTCATTAAGTAAATCAAGCTACCTACAATCTCCCTGTACTTTTTTGAATCCACCATCTCACTGTCATTTCCTTTCTCTAATCTCTGCTCACAAGGGGTTCTCCTAGGCTTACAATCTGACATTCCAAAGCGGTCTAGTAGTTTCTGAATGTATCTCTTTTGGTTCATTTTAATAACTCCATTCTCCTGTGTGAAATCAATACCCAAAAAATACGATATTTGACCTAAATCTGTCATTCTGAAATTAGATTTCATCTTATCCTTAAGTTCATCTATGTGAGCAACGTTATTTGAGGCAATAATCAGATCATCAACCCATACAATGACAAGTATCACAACTTCGTCTGCCTGTTTTTGGTAAACACAATGGTCAACCGGATTTCTGGAAAATCCATCACTACACAAATATTCATCTAAAAGCTTGTTCCAATTTCTGCCTGATTGCTTCAGGCCATATAAAGATTTCTTTAACTTATATACCAATTTAACACCATTTTCAGACATTTCTTCAAAACCCTTTAATTGTCCCATGAATATTTCGTGGCCAATGGGGGCATGAAGGAAAGCCATTTTGACATCCATCTGGTAGACAATGAAATTGTGCTGGGCAGCAAGCTGCATAAGGGTTCTATCAGAGGTGATATTTGCTGTTGGGGAAAATGTTTCTTCATAGTCTATTCCATGTACCTGACTGAATCCTTTAGCAACATACCTAGCTTTCAATTTTTCAGAGCCTTGGGCATCCTCTTTTATAGCATATACCCATTCCCCCCCCCCCCCCCCCACTAAATTCTTACCTGTTGGTAAGGGGGTTAATTCAAATGTGTCATTCTCTTTGAGAGCAGCCAATTCATTTTTCATAGCCTGTGCCCAACCTGAAGCTTTGCTAGAGTTCATGGCTTCCTCAAATGTTTGTGGAACTCCACTTACCCTGTAACAATATTTAACATTGACATGAACAGAATTATTTGCTCCATAATATTCTGGGGGCTTTCTCTCCCTTTGTGAATATATTTTAGATACATTCTCAAACTCCTCCTCATCATTTACTTCATTCACTTCTACATCAACATCCAAATTCTCAACAACTTCAGGTTTAGAGCACTCTTCCTCCTTTTCCCAAACATCAGTTGAGGGAATCTTTCCCTCCTTACCAACTCTTTCACTGAGACCTATCTCTTCACTTATGGTTTGTGTGGATTGCTCTACTCCGACGTTCTTAATAAACTTTACTAATCTATATCTTGTGATTTTTCCACTTTCTGGGAAGTATACAATGTAGGCTGGGCTGTTCTTGTCATATCCTATAAGTACTCCTCTAGTGCACCTAGAACCTAGCTTCTTATGATCATGATTTATGAAAACATACCCAACAGTTAATAAGGAATTTATTATATGGCTTATGGCTCTTATCTTCATCGCTTTTAACGAAGCTTTGTGTTCGTGAATTAGCGGCTTACGTTTACTTGCTTGTTTTTACCTGTTACATGGTGGTTTTTGGCATCTATTCATTTAGTTTTCTGCTTAAAATTATCGTTGAGAACGTACAACTTCTTTTTCCGTAATTTTTTTAATAAATATTCTGTAAAAAGTACCTGAATCTGTTTTGTTTTTCTTGACATCAACTCGGAAATTTTCCCACCAAAACTAGCCGGTCTGTACGAAAAACTTATTGCACGGCTAGGCAGCCAATCAGCGGGCGTCATTTTCCGTACAGACCGGCTAGTCAGCTCAGCCCAACAACATATATATATATATATATATATATATATATATATATATGTATATGTATATGTATATGTGATATTTAAAAACCGGGCAGGAGTGCTTTATGGGGTTTTAAAACACGAGGCGATAGCCGAGTGAACCTCCTAATACGCTAATTCGCAAAGAAAGTTTGGAAATTTGTCTTTTGTTAGTCGAAAAAAATGAACTTCTTCTTCACATAGAAAGGCACATGGGTCTTTATCACATGTTAAGACGCAACAAGGTTATGATTTTCTTTTGTATTTTCTTCATGAATTATTAATGAATTTTATACAATATTTATATATATGAATTATATAGTACAGTAATTTTGCGCTGTGTTTGACAGGGGAGTCGGAAGTGGGGACCCGGCAAGCTTTTGCCCCCACTTTTTTGGTGGGGGGCCAGAGTATGTATGGACTTTCCTATTTTTAACTGGTTGGTAATACAAAAACTAAAAATTTATGATTGCCAAACAAGATCACTGCTGAATTAAACGTTATTTTCCTTTAGAACCTTTAGAAAATCACAAATTTGACTTCAAAACTTAGTCAGGTTATCGTTTAACATTTGTATAATAAGGGCGACTGGTCACTTTGGGTTTTTAACCCTTGGAGCGCGCTGGCAGACACATCAATACAGAGATTGAGATCTCACTGCACCCGCACACCCGCAGCTTTTATTGTCGTGCCGGATCCGTTGGTGGTCGATATAACACTGATCTTGCATCTCCATTCATTCCCATTGTCCTGACCGCAGACACAGCGACTGTTTAATTAAGTTTCACATCGATATAACTGTCGTATAGGACTGGTAGACCAAGTTGGCCATGATACCTGTTGGGGATGCTCGCAATATTACGAAGCTCTTGATATTGTTGATAAGTATATACAGGAGGTACTTGGAGCCTTAAATGAGACCAGGACGCCATCAGGTAACGTTGTTAGGATATTATAGAATTGTCCATTCTCGTATGAGGTATGATTTTGAACGCTCTTTTTACTATACCTTTTTTCAAAGTGAAGTTATATACTCACATATAAGAAGATCGAAATTTTGACAATGGATAATATAATTACGTAGGTTATAATCAATTAACGTATGGCGATCGGCGAAGTTTTACGTCAGACTTCTAGATAATCACCTAACAGGTGAGCACAACAGTGAACGGGCAATTTTTATGTAAAGTGGTGGATACCTTTGTAAATGTTGCCGAAGAATTTTTAAAGCAACTCTATCACTGTTTTCTGTCAAATAATCACCTGTGTAATTATAATGAAAAATTCTTAGCCTCTAACGAATCGAACATTGTTGAACTGCTATTATTCTTGGGCATTTAGTTAGCACAAAATCAAGTTGCTTGTTACGTTAGTTGTATAACAACTTTGAAATGTAGCAAAGAGCTTTGCTTTCGTAAAAAATAAAGTTAACTCTACAAGGGATGAAGGACATGATGCACTCAAGTTGTTTGTTCTTTTAAATTTAAAAAATGATTAAATTTTAAGGAAATAAATTGATAGATAACTTTTCTTGAAAGGAGATATAGTAGAGATTCATAAATATATCTTATGCCGAATTCAACTTTAAAAGTTTCAGAAACAAGTGAGTTATGTTATGAGATTCCATAATCCCCTCCCCTCATCACCAGATTTGATGGTGTGAAAAAACCTAATCCGGCGAATTGTGGTGTATGTAAAAAAATGTAACCTTCTTAACAATGAGTATTCTTCACGAGTGATCCATTGCAGAAAATAGAAAGTCCGGAAGCCTGCAAAAATCATTTGTCAATTGCAGAAAGAAAAAATAAAAGCTGAATAAATTTATTTGACCTATTGATTACTTGAATAGCTAATTTCTAAAGAGTTATAATCAATTTTTAGTGATTTCTAATGGATACTAGTGAATTTTAGAGGTCTATTTCCTAATCCCCGAATTTCTTCAATTAAATATATCAATTAAAATTGTTTTTGACTAAAGCCAAGGGTACTTACAAATATTTAAAATTAAAGATATCCCATAATAGATAATTAGTTTAACCCACTGTCTCATTTAATTGGAATAGGCGAGCACAGTGCAATGAAATACCAGTGGTGTATAAGGAGTATAGTGTTTCACTGGATATTGCAATCTAATTATTTAACCATTACCTCTAAGGTGAATCCATGATTGACAAGACTCTAGTAATGCTCACAGCGGACCATGGAGGATATAAAGAATTTCATGCTATTTGCAGTTATCTTCAGAATAGAACTTTATATCCAAATTCAATTTACTGCGCTAGTTACCTTTCAACGGCGGTAATGGAGATTCCAATTCTCTTGCTAGGTAAGCAATTTATTATTTAACGTACTTTAAAATATCACTCTTTAGTAGCCAGGATTTCTGAATGGGGAGTCAAAGTAAAAAAAAGTTTCCCTCCACTAAACCACGAGCACTTTAAGTGCATCAAAAACAATGTAAAAACAAATTTCTTGACTAAAAATTATGGATAAAGTACGATTCTTTGCAAAAATTACCCAGTATTTTTCAGGGGAGGAAATTTTTCCCCACAGTGAGAAGATATTTGTGTCCATTGCCCTCTCAGGGCTGACACTCCTGTCACAAGTGACAAAAGAGCCCGCGAGGATCATCTCTTGCAATGATGAGTGACCATAACATAGTCTTAAGTCCATGTGAGCCTAGTGGCTGGTGACCAGTTGTTTCGCCTCTGGTTATTTCGTCCCAACTTAAGTAATTTTGCCCTAGGTCGATTCACCCCTACTCCAATCATTTTACCTCAACTCAAGCCATTTGATTCATTCCACTTCAACTCTGACAATAATTAATCTGAGTCAAACACAAAAACGGGGCAAAAAGTGCAGTTAAATGGTTATGATGGCGTCCGGTTTTTCACGATGACCAATGTGTGGCAAAAAGAGTGACTGAAACACGTAGTGCGAGAGGAGAGTAAAGGTTAGGTGATTCTACTTAGTGGCACTGTACTGGACAGCTTTTCTTAAGAATCCTTGATGGTCATCATTTATTTCGAACTTTGTTTACATTGATTCCTCAAATTATCTTAGACATTGCTACCCTTAAACATTCAGTTATCTTTAGTTCTATTGTTATTCAGATAATCAATATAGTTATTCAGACTGCAACTACATCTCCTTACAGAACATTTTCCAGATTTAAGTTTTCTAGTTTTTTTTGCCCGCCAAACTCCAAATTACATGCTCTCTCGGTTAGTTGTGCACACAGCGTCTTGAACTTTCTACGGAAGGCTCCTCTGTTTCTACTGAAGGCACCTCAGTTTCTACGGACGAGCTCGCTGTACGGAATAGCTTGCTACTTGTACGGAAGAAGTGGCTGCTTACACAAAAGAACTTGCCATTTATACGGAAGAGTTCGATTTCTACTGAACAGCTCTCTTTTTGAACGGAACAATCGTTAGTTTATACGGAACATTTTGCTATTTGTACCGAAGAGCTCGGTATCTACGGATCACCTTTATATTTGTACGGAACTAAGCTCAAATTTTACGGAACAAACGTGTCCCTTATGAGTCACCGTAGCAATGCAACGGGATAAAAAGTCCTCCACATTCAAATCCGTCTCTAAAAACGAAATCGAGTCCTATTCCGATTGAGATAGTCGATTCTTATAACAGATTCTTAAAATCTATTTGTTTGCTATTTTTCCAGGTTCTTCCTCTGTCTGTCTATCTGTATGTCTGCCTCTTTCTCATATGCACACACACACACACACACATTCATTCTTTCTTCTCTCACAGACACATGCACTCACAAACTGACACTCTGCCCTATTCGGAGCAAACTAGATGGTTAGACAAGCAGAGATACCGATATATCTAGTGAATACGTTTTTATCCCAGTCATGTAAATTGGTAATTTTTAGGTCCAGGGATTAAAAGGAATTTCAGCATGAGCCAGAAATTTGTGTCCAATCGTGATTTGGCTGCCACTGCACTCAACGCTCTTGGTCTTGACAAAGGACAATATATGACTGGGAGGATATTGGAAGAGGCTTACAAGAAGAGTAATTGTCATATGAATTTATCTAAAGGAGAAAGATCGCAAATAACTATTGTAGTGGCATTGCTCTGTATTTCTCATGCATGGGTACTATTCAAGTAGGTATGACGATGTTAGTGTTTGTTGATTAATCACTTTGATAACAAAATAGCGCGAATCCTGTTGTATGCTGACATTTATGAAGTTTGAACTTACCTTTAAGATTATCAGTAAATTCATTTGCGTTTTTCTTAGTCAGTGTATTTTGCTTTAGTATTGCCTGCAGCACTTCATATAATTTCAGCTTCTCCAAAATTTTATGGCAAACTGTAATTTCGTCTTTTCTGCGCCACATATTTCCTCAGTGACGAAGAGTAAATTATTAAGGTTGCCGCTCATTAAGACATCAAAAGCTAACTAAAAATACGCAGTTGTTCATATTTTAGCTTGAACGCAGTCCCCCCCCCCCCAAAAAAAAAAATGAAAAAAAAAAGCAAGATATTATTCAAGTTAAATCTGTTCTAGTCCAGAAATTAGAATCCCTAGAATTTGGCTTGAATTCTAGTTAAAAAATAAACAAAGTTTTTTAGCTAGCGTTTGCCAAGCTATGTCACTTTTTCCTACCATTTTTAAATTTCCGCTATTTAAGGGGTAACGTTTTCATAGACACAGAGCAATCTTTCGTCCAATATTGTACAAACACGTATTTCTCTTTTTTCTCTGAATTTATCGCCGTGCTATAAAAAAAGACGTTCTTACTGATTTTTCTAAGCATTTGCTGCTTCCTCTAAATCGAGTAGCACTAGTTCGACATGTAGTCATATTTCCCTCATCTTGTTTTCTTAAGATTAACGTTCGTATTGTCCGCAAACATCTCGGACAGGCATCCGTCACATTTCTTTCCTTGCAGCAACGATATCTTCAAGTTACTAAAATAACACGCTGTTTGACAAAACATGTTTGAATGCTGCGGAGATCAGTTGTATTTTGAGCAAACTTTCCGCCACCTATACCCAGGTATCTCAGAACACATTGCGACGTCGCCTTCTAAACTGACCAGCTTTTCTCTTTACAACATCTAAGCTCCTTAAATTTACAGTTGTGTCTTCTTCTTGTACTGCCTTTGAATTACTAATTAGAGGAGCAACTTATTTCAGAATTTAAGCCTCAAATCAACGAAAACGTTCGTCCTGTTCCTCTTGCATGCCTTATTTTGATCAGTCTAATCCCCTCATCTTTCTTCCCCTTCCCAAGCTTATTTCCCGTTTACCCACCTCTCGTTTTCACACAGCTCTTCCTTTGAAATGTTGTGCATAGACAACTCCACCTCAGTAAATCATTACTAAACATGTGATGAAGCCTACAATTTATTCTCGAGAGGTGCTTCTTTAGATTAGAACTTTAAGGTAAGCTCGTTGTTCCAAATGTATCCAAAACGACGATATGTTCTTCAGGGTGTGATTGACAAATCACAGCCTAGGCACTCCTTAAGCTTCGGGCACACGGGCACGTTTTCGATCGAATACGCAAACATTTATTGCGTGGTCTTACCCTATCCACCTGGGAAAAGGTGTCAACTTCCATTTAAACATTCGCAAACGCTATTTTATGCCCTTCTGCTAGACGTTCTACTCAAAGAAAAGAAAACGCTTTGAAGACGCATTTAGAGTACATACCTTTCGAATTGCTCGATTAAAGGCTAATGAAAACAGACGCAAATCACGCAATATCTCACAAAAATCACGTAGAAAGATCTTACACTGTATCTTACTAAAAATACCGGTACACAACAATCTCTTTCCCGCGATTTCATCATATGTAGAGTAGAGTGCTGGTGGCAAAGTGGTAGTGCACGTATCTCTCACCACTGTGATTAGGGTCTATTCCGGCTACATGCAGTTATCTGATTAAAGTTATGTTGCTGACATCTGAAAAGAGTGTTGTCCAGTCTGACTCTACCAAGCATCGCAGGTTTTCTCCGGGTACTCCAGTTTCCTCCTGTAGTTATACTGGGCCCATGAGGGGTGGCCCTTACTGGACCTCTAAAGAGAACAGCTCAGGTAGTTGATAGGGTTATCCAGTATAAATAAAGGCACTTTACTTTCACGTTATCAATTTAGACCTTTGCGTTTATGCCTTGAGAAAACGCGCAAGGTTGATGCGTTTTCGAGATTCTCAAAAACCCTATATATATTTAAGTCGCTGTTATGTCATCTATGCAAATTGTTTTTCAACTTGTGTAATTCATGTTGTTAATGTTGCAGGATAAAGGAGTATTAAACGCGGCAAAATTGAATGCAACTTGTCATGGAAAGGTGACCGACAATGACTTAGAATTGACCTTTCATTCAATTTCATTGGCTGATCAGGACACTTGTTGCGTGACAAGTTGCACGAAAGATTTTTCATTTTGTATGCAGGGTTGGAAAAATTCGGGGCAGCATTACTGCAATCGTTAAGAGAAATAGAACGTAGTTCAACTTTTTGCAACGCTTGCTACATCAAAAGTGTTCCGGCACTTGGTGATTGCAAACTGTGTGACATGACGCAATTTCTCCTGAAACATGTCTTGTAACAAAATTGCGAGAAGTAAGTTTTGAAATTTTGAAATGAAATGGGTAGCCAATCATGACATTCTGACTTCTCACGAGGACTCCAAGTTGTGACGCAATCGAGTTGCTCGGGAGCAACCCGTTATGTATATGTACATACACACACACACACACATACATACATATATATATATATAGGCATGCTATTGCTGTAAGGCACACTACTACCAGAAGTAGGGTAAGTTTCCTTCCTCAAGGATACTTTTCAATTTTTTTTATCTATTTATTTTTTTATGAACACCTATTATCAAAATCCAAACGTTTATCTACACGACACTATAGTTCCATACGATCCTTCTCTAGCTCTTGTTTGCTATTTGATCTGGATTGAATGTTGCAATTCGTGCTAACGACCATCGTCAGAAAATTACATACGTCAAGATAACAATCGTGAGGGACAATCGTACCGGGTAGATCAATCTTAACTCTTTCCCGGCGGGATCAGTTATCAGTTATTTTTCTCTGGCCAACGTGAGACAATTTTACTTGTCATGAGCTGAGGTCCTGTCGGCTAACGGTGATAACTACCTCAATTAATGGCCATCAGTAACACGAACGAATCTTCTTAAAACGAGCAAACCTAGGGCAAGCATTTACTCCGGATACAAATTTGGAAATTTTATCTAACCAACGTGATCCACATCGGAAATGTGCTACTTTTTAAGCCTCCAGCGGTTATATTGTGCAGTTGGTGACGACCAAATATTCCATTATTTCATCATGCAAATCCTTATTAGAGGTTCAGGGCATTTACGACGAAATGGAAATTTAAATTAATCACAACTATTCGAAGAATGAAAATCAAGGCCCAGCAAAAAATTCGTAAGACAGGCATATTTGTGTCAAAAGGTTTATTTAGATCTAACGTTTCGTTGCTTAAGACTCAACATCATCAGAGAATGAAAGTTACTTTGGTCACACGTGAGAAGAATGTTGTCCAGTTTGACTCTACCAAGCATCGCAGGTTTTATCCTGGTACTCCAGTTTCCTCCTGTAGTAACACTGGATCCACGACCCATCCTCTCTTCTACTAGCACTCATGCTTATGCTCTGGCAAAATTTCTCGTCCCACTCCTTCGTCTGTTCTCTTCAGGAAATTATATGGTGAGCGACTCCTTTTCTTTCGTCAATGATCTTCTTTCTTCCAACTTTAGCTCTGATGATTTAATTATGGCAAGCTTTGACATCAAGTCCTTTTTCACCAACATCCCCTTGGATGAAACGATTGACATCATTGTTATTAATTATTCTCTAACTCCACACATTTTCCTGGTTTTAATAGCGATGATTTTACCAAACTTTTACAATTATCTGTTCAAAATTGTCATTTTTTATTTAACAGTGTCCTTTACGAACAATTAGATGGTATAACCATGAGCTTTCCGTTGCGACCGCTTTTTGCGGATATTTTTCTCTCATGGCATGAACGATATTGGCTTGAGTTTTGTCCGCCTGACTTTAAACCTGTTCTGTATCGCAGATATTTTGACGACTGCTTCTTACTGTTTCGATCGAATAACCACATAAACGCTTTTCTTAACTTTTTAAATCTTCAACACCCTAATATTGTTTTTACTGTTGAAAATGAAGTTAGCAAGTCATTATCATTTCTTGTTGCTAAAATCACACAAGACAATGGCTCTTTTACCACCACCGTCTTCCACAAACCCGCCTTTACCGGCCTGTGTACAAATTTTGACAGATTTATCCCGTTTACCTACAAAAAGGTCTAGTTATGTCTCTTTTAAATCGTTATTTTAACATTTGTTCTACCTATATTACCTTTCACTCGGAACTTGATAATTTTAAGAAACTATTTTCTCTTAACGGCTATCCCCGTAATTTTCTACACCATTTGTAATTCAAATTCGTCACGCGTCACATCATATTCATAATAGGTCAAATCAAATTCATCAGATGTCAGAACAAAATCACAAGAAGTCAAATCAAACTTGTACGACGTCAGTTCAAATTCGTTCGACGTTAAATCAATTTTCCACGAGGTCAAATCAAATTCGTACAATGTCAAATCAAATTCAAAAGATGTCAAACCAAAAACACAGGAAGTCAGGTCAAATTCGTACAATGTTAAATCAAATTTGAACGACGTCAGATCGAAGTCAGGAGAAGTAAATTCCAAACAGTAAAACCAAATTTGTTTTTTATCAAATCGAATTCCCAACAGGACGAACAATTTCCCGAAGGTGTTAAAATAAAACTCATACAAAATAAAACTCATGTACTGTACACGCATTTCACAAAATCAACTACATCCGCCGTAGTGTGCTTTTGAGTTTCGTGCGTTAGCCATGCCACGATACAACAAATATGACGAGGCAACGAAGAAACGAGTGGTCAAAAGGTTTTTGGAAAGAGAAGATTGGCAGGTCACTGCTCGAGAGAATGGGATACCTTTTAGTACTGTACGATCTTGGGTAGAAAAGAAAAAGAACGAAGAAGCACGAGAAGAGGCAGGGGAAGTTATGGAGGCAAGAACTACGTGGAGGTGCACGGCACGTAAAGATCACTGACGAGCACAAAACGTTTTTGGAGCAGCAGATCAATGAAAACCCTGACATAACTCTGAAGGAGTTGCAAGTAAAGCTTGAGCTAGAGATGGGTCTGAACGTCTGCCTCTCAACTGTGGGTAATGCCGTGAATGGTATGATGTACTCCTACAAGAAAATGCACCATGAGCCGGCTACCATGAATTCTGTTGAAAACGTCAAGAGTTTCTCCGCACTTTAACAGAAGCCATAGGTGACTGTAAGGGTATTGTGTGCCAAGATGAGACCAATTTCAATGTTTGGTGTACACGATCAAGTGGGTGGAGCCAAATAGGCCGCAGAGCAGTTGCAGCTCGTTGCACATCCAAAGGCCAAAACCTGCATATCATTGGTGCCATCGAGCAAACAATAGGAGTTGTTCATTGTACAATTTGACAAGGACGCCTGAAAAAGGACGACTTCCTAGAGTGGTTACAGGCGCTTGTAGATGAGTGTGAGATGAAAGGCATTGCTCACAATCAACTCGCTATAGTCATTGACAACGCCCCAGCACACTGCAGAACAGAGGAAATTGCTGAAGGCAATCCTGGTATGCAAGTGATACGATTGGGCCCATACAGTCCTGCACTAAATGGTATAGAAGCATGTTGGTCGGTTTTAAAAAGCGCAATCAAGAGACAGCAAACTGCACGCCAAGCAGAGTTGTTTGAAGCACCAGCAGGAACGACACAAGTGGCGCACAGGCTGCGAGTCATGAGGAACATTGCTGAGGAGGCAATCAATGCTGAACTTGATCCGATGTTGGTCATGCGCTGCATAACCCATTGCGAAAAGCACTGGCCAACGGTTATGGAACTGGGAGATTTACCCATTGGAAGCCAATTGTTATTGTGACTCGTAGAAGCATGTGACATAATTAATTGTGTATGTGGTTGTATGATGATATGTATGATTATCTCATTTCATACTTTGCGAAATTGATTTGACGTCGATCAAAATTGGTTTGACAATGTGCTAAACTGATTTGACGTCTTTTGAATTTGATTTGACATTGTACGAATTTGATTTGACCTCGTGGAAAACTGATTTAACGTCGAACGAATTTGAACTGACGTCGTACAAATTTGATTTGACTTCTTGTGATTTTGTTCTGACATCTGATGAATTTGATTTGACCTATTATGAATATGATGAGACGCGTGACGAATTTGAATTACAAATGGTGTAGACAAATGTATTCGCCGTTTTTTAGACAACAAATTTTCGCATGTACACAAAGTTTCCCTTGCACCTAAAAAGATCATGAACTTCTGTGTTCCCTTCAATGGACAAAACAACCTCCAGATTCCCACGCAAATTCGTAAGCTTTGCTCAAATCCTTTCCTTCATATTTCCATTCGTTTTGTTTTCCGTCCGTCGCTGCGCCTAGCACACTTCTTTTCTTTTAAAGACAGGATTCCCAACGGTCTAAAATCTTGAGTTGTGTATCTTTTTAAGTGTCGATTCTGTAATGCGTCGTATGTAGGCCAAACTAGCCGACTTCTCCACACACGGATTACTGATCACTTGGGTGTCTCAGCCCTTACGGGCAAAGAGCGTGTTAATCCTTCCGCAACAAACATTCTATCACATCACCACGACACTGGCCATCCCACTACATCAGATGATTTCACCATCCTCTCTCACTCCTCATCTATCACTCATGAACTCCTTATTAGAGAAAGCTTACTCATTCACAAACTCAATCCTACTCTCAACTCTCAAGCTCAATTCCTCTTTCCTTATTCTGATTCCCTTTACCCTATTCGCTACCTCTGACATCTCATCACTTCCTATTTCCTCTCAAATGCCAAATTTATGCTAATTAACTATGTAATAATATTCTACTGATTATTTTATCGTATTATGTTTCATTCTCTGATGATGTTGCGTCTTAACCAACGAAACGTTAGATTTAAATAAACCTTTTGACACAAATATGCCTGTCTTACGATTTTTTTGCTGGGCCATGATTTTCATCCTTCGAATATGATTTCCGCTCGGTTCTTCAATTACATTAATCACAACTACAACACGTTTTCATTTTCTCTAGGCTTGACCACTTTTGCTGTTCCAGTGGCAACCTTATTGAATTAAGTGCATTTCTTTCTATAGTAACATGTCATTGTGTTAATAATGCTTGTGTCAATAATGTGGTTGGCACATTGACTATGTTCACGGCAACAGCCTTCGTTGCTCAGTTGGCAGAGCATTACACTCGATTCATTGGATCAAGGGTTTCATTCCCAGTTGGAGAGTTACATTTTTTTCGTAACTGGTCCTGGAAGGGTCCTAAAATGCAAGATTCTTACTCTCAAAAATTTTCTTTCACTTAGCTTGAGTACAGACATTATCCCATATGCCCTGTCATGACATTGTATATAGTTGGTTTAAAAAGGTTAAACGCGATTGGCCGCGAACTGCATCATGGCCTTATTTGGTGTAGACATGTATTCAAATTTCCAAAACCAACTTTAACTGTTTAAAAGAACAAGCGGGGATCTAAAAGTCCTTATAAGCGACAACGACTTCGGTAAGCCTAGTTCGACGATACTCAACCTACATCTTGTGTCTTGAAAGTTAAGACATCATGTCTACACGTCTTCCATTTTTTGCCTTATGTTGCATTTTGGCGACTTCCTCAAGTGAAGGTATTTCAAAGAGTTCTTTTCAGATTTTTGTGTATTTGTATCTACTACTGAGCTTTAGCTAAGTTTTGTGTGCTCTTCCAAGAAAATTTGAAATAAAAGTGAGGTTAACTTGATTGAGCCGTTATTTCACTTTCTTGTGGGTTTGGGCTTTTTTTAAAAGCTTTTCTTTGAATGTTTGCGTACGTATAGATAGACGTCTACATGCATGCGAGTAAAGCTCTTACGACATTGTCATAGATCTTGTTCTTCCCTCCTTGCTCTTTACCGTTTGTACACTGGTCTCCCTAAAGAACGTAGGAAGCCGGGGTTTGGAGGAAGGTCATCATTACTGGAGGAAATCGTCAATGTAGGGGGGAAATCTGGTAAAATTCCAAAGAACGAAAATTAATCCCGCTAAAGCCCTAAAACAACCATTGTAAGTAAACACAAAAGCCAAAGGTTTGCTATTTTCATGCAGAAATGTTGAAAGGATGTCAAAAAGAAAGTTTATCATTGAGTAACGGAAGAACAGCCGCTAATGCTATCCATCATTCAAGGTCGCCGACTGACATGATTTGCAGGTCTACGTCTTTGATGGTGTTCATGCACTTCTAGTAATTTTTAAGATTCAGATGAATGTTCTGATGAAGGACAAGTTTGGTGGCCACAGTTGCCTGTCTGGTCAATTTTTGTTTAGTTGTGATGTGACCTCATTGTCTCAAGCTATGTTTGCACGAGGCAAACTTTCTCCGGATTGGTAGGCAATCGGGAGACTTTTATTTTGGATTCAAAGTAGCCGTTTACACTGAAGTAACGAATCCGAAATGGAAAGTCATCAAATTACACGCGAGTCCGGATAGATATGAATCCGAACAAAAGTATGGATACTTTTAATGCTGATAAGAAAGTAGTGTTTGCGTTAACACGTACAGGCAACTTACCCAGATACTTTTTCCTGTGTAAACGGCCAACGAATTCGAATATATTTTATGTGTGAATCCGAATACTTTCTGAATTCAAAGACTATTGCTGTAGTGTAAACGTAACCTTAGATCTACGCAGACACTATCACAGAGCCTGTCTTCCCAAATTAACCTGAAATACCATGCCAGAAGACAGTCCTACTCAATTTGTGTTTCTTTGCATTATCTTTTTGATACATTAAACATCCTCTTAAAACAGGAAATAGGCGTTTTGAGCCAGAATGTTGAACAGCTAGCTAACACACATGTAAATCTCGACTAGGGTATGCTCCAGCCATTTATTTAACGATAACTCGGACGAACACACACACCCTTAATGGGACGGAAACAGTATTGTAAGTTGTTCAATATATTAATCCTGACAACCGACATACTAAGTTTTAGATACGTACGTACAGAATACCTGATTGACTGCGGATATATAATTTGCCAGTAATAAATGAAATGCACATCGCTTTAATTGCCAAGTGAAAATTCAATTTAAAGTTATTGAGATACGTTGCGTTTGCACTTTTTCTTACAGTTTACACTGTAGTACAAAGAACGTGGGTTAGGAATGCAAGATTGAGGCCAGCCTGGCCCTCGTTATTAATTAGCTTGGCCAGTTTCTATATTTTCTAGAGAGGAATTTAATGGTCCAGTAACATTTTAATTAATTCTGTTGCTCATCTGACGCGACGTTTTGTGTCGGATGTGGTGATTAGTAATGGTATACTAAGCATAAAACAAGCCTTGATTATTTTAAAGAATTTATGTATTTTGAGTAGAATATGTAATATGTCGAAAACGACTGTTAGTATATTACCAGGATATCCAAACAAACAAACAAACAAAAAAAAACATGATGAAAGTGCTAGTTCCTGGCATGGCTTCCCAAACAATTACGATTGCAACTGGATGTTTGAAAAAATTTAAACAAAATTAAACTTTTTAGGTGTAGGGATTACCAAGATGTGGAAAATTTTATTCACTCCGACGCTGTATGTTGACGAGCCAACATAATTTTTTAAAAAACAGAAAATAGAAATATTGGCCTACAATTAACAGGATACGCATTCAAACAAGTTTGAAACGGATTAAGTAGGACAACTTGAAGGTGATGTTACGCTGGATGATTTTAACGACGATTTTTAACGTGACAATGTTGCACAAAAATCGTGGCATGGCAAACTACACAATTTTTTTTGCCAGGTGTTGCACAACGGCGGTGTTACACTGAACGATTTTTCTGAATTAAAATTACGCAAAATCGACCTCCCAGGCTTCGGCGTAGTTTCACTTTACACGACCAAAACAAATAGATATAATAGTGATAATGCTTCGCAGGAAAAAGTTCATCAAAATGTTGCTGATATTAGAGTTTAGATGAGGACGAACCGAAAGAACGTCAAAGAGAAATCTGGACAACAGCTTGGATAAACAGAAAGCCTGAATCACTCCATTCATCAGATTTTGACCATGCACGTAATATGCTTTGCGTTGATATCCATGCATGCTCATCGTCCCAGACCTACAGTTTACTCATGGCCTGGCTAGAATGTAAAGGTGGATTCGTTTCTTTTCAGGCGTAAGAAAACGTTTGTGGGTAAATACCTCCATTCTGATGGTCAGTAACACGCCACCAGACTATTTTAAGTAATAAGTCTCCCGAAGCCGTTAAAATGTAAATCATACGCGTCACATAAAATGACAGGAACTTGAACAAGCTGATATTAAATGTCCAACGAAATGAGTTACGTAGCTCTAGGCTATTGCTTAATGGAAACACTAGAGTAGGGATTAATCAGTCTATCCATAACCTCAAACAAGGGTTCTTGCCAGTGTTATGCATATGAGTATTTGGAGTATGAGAAATGATATGTGAAAATTTGTCAAGCTCAAATCGTCAGAAAATGTTATGCATAAGTAATCCTCAAACGGTTTTTGAACACGCCACTTTCTAATAGCCGCAGTTCCCACCCGGCCATCAAAAGATTGTGGGTTCTATGCCCGTCCGAGGCCCAGGAACACCTTCCGATGCTTTTGGGAGTTACAATCCTTCACACTAAGTATCCTTGTTCGTTTGTTTTAAATGCATCCAAATGTATGAATTTCGTTTTCTCGATCTATGGCAGACGATTTTTTCACTACTTAAAATTAAACGAGTGAACATAAAATGCTTTGAATATGTGTCCATTTTAGTTAATATTACAGAAATGATAATTTCACCCGTAAGTTTAAGTTAATAACATAACTTCCTGCTATTGTTATTTTCACTAATGCATCGCATTAATGAGGTAACAACATGCGTTGCTTGTGCTTAGCCGTGGCAAAACAGGTGAACATAATTTATTGGTGTTCAACAATAGCCAACATTATTGGCTAGTAATGTTGTAAAGGCACCCAACATTTGTTGCATCTTTTTATCTCTTGGGCAAAATGTTTGACTGAAAATAAACTTGCATCCAACTAACATTGCTGGATCAACGCTTGCTAGTTACTGTTGTACAACAACGTTTGAACGTTTACCTTTTGGTCAAGCCTTGACCATTCGAACCAACCGACAACGGGAAAAAAATAGATAAAAACATTCACTAAAAAGTCAACTTAAGAACTGTAAGTTGAGTCATCGACATCGACAAGGCTATATTTGAAATGGAAACATTTCGAAATTATCGATCCCAGTGAAATATTTACATCTTATCTTGGGATTTCAAAGCGACAATATTTTTAGGATTATGTATGGTTTATTTCATGCAGTAAGTTGTTGTGGTTAAACATGGAAGAACGACAAACATTCTTTTATTGAGATAAATTAAGGTAACAGGTTTTGTAAAGACTGAAATAAGGTTTCGAAACTGCACTTTTCATGAGCAGAAATGTTGATCAACCAAAACGTCAGTGGGATATCATTCAGATTTTGGTTTGGCTCATGAAGCATTCGAAATCTGAACAACAGCTAATCATTTGGTGAGAGCTTGTCCAGTTTGGAGAGATGCATAAACAAGAGATTTAATGATGAAAAATTTGATGTATGGAAATACAAGTCATGAAGGTCAGTCATAAGTTCGCCATGCCGAACTCGTCCGGTGGCAGTTCAATATAGAAACATCCTATAGTTTCTATACTGTATTGGTGAGGACCCGGATGTTGGAAACACGATTCGCTTAACTCTTTACCGGCAGGATCAATTAACTCTTATTCTACTCTGGCTAAAGCCAAACGATTTTACTCGTCAAAGGGAGACTTACCTGGCCGGAAAGGAATATTCCTGGATTACTAGCAGGCTTTGAAACGATTCGAAGAGGTTTCATACAGTGAAATTTCCACTCAACTGGCTAATAAAAATGTACTAAACTAAACAAGAGTGTTTCTGGTAATCCTGCATTAACCTAAGTCGTCCTTTAAACAATAGGACACAGATTAACGAATCACGTTTCATTCTGGAAACAAAGTGAAATGGAAAAAGATTCAGTAACGTCTAGTGGCTAGTTAACACGATCAATTTAAGCGGATCTGATATAAAATAAATTGAAACCACGTGCCTATGTCGGGTGTTTCAAAATGTTGGTGGCAAACAAGACGCCTTGACAAAAGCTGGAAATCAAGTGACAAAATTTAACAATAGATTTGCAAAATTTTATTGCGGGTTTTACCTCAATAAGAAACAACACAGAAAGAATTACTATCCATTTCACTTTCAAACTGACGTTTGAGAAACCCGAGGAATCTAACGCATAATTACCTAAAAGCCTATTAAAATTTCCAAACATATTGAAAAATTTTATCAAATGATTTTCAGCCTCGGTGAGGGTATGCGCCAAAAATTCCCCTTAAGCTTTCGATCCACCAATCTTTTAAATAATGTTTGAATTACTAGTCACTGATAAACCAATAGGTCTCATTTTCCCAATTTTAGTGACAAAATTTAGACTTTTCGATCAAACAACTTCGATATTTGCAAGTAAGAACAAAAAAACTATTTAAGACTTCCTTAACTGCTAAATGTTTTTACTGACGAGGAACGAAATTGATCAATCGAAAAGTATTTAAAGTCTTTTAAGAACGGCGTTTGCATTTTAACTAGTTAGTGATAATTTTTTTTTTCTTGTAATGAACCGTGACTGCAAATTTAGTGATTTTTGCTTTTCTGACTTTACAACGTAATACATTAAAGTAAACTGATTTTTTTCTCCTCTTAACAATATTTTGAAACACCCGCAATGATTGCAATGTTTGCAATGTTTCTGTGGAGGATTATTATAATAAAATAATTTTTCTTTTGGTTTTGAAGATTTTACATGATTTATCCCGCTGCATGTTCTGCCTTTTGGGGGATATCTCGCGACCTGCCCCTTTATGACCACGGTTTTATGGCTACGGTCATGTTACAAGCATACTTTGACCAAGCAGATAAGGATTTTAATTTCATCTTGAATTTTAGCAATTCCTTTGAAGTTCCAGAGCGTTGATGAAGGCTTTCTTCAAGGGACATGGAACAGTAAGATGTTATCAATATTCACTATCTTCAGCCACTTAACTTTCATTGTTATGCATGTTTAGGAAAAACCTGCAGTAAATAACCGACAAAATACACCTAAACATTTCAATTTAACGTTGATAAATCTTTTAAATACATTGTCAAATCAAAGAATAGCGGAAACCCCCAATTTTTACTATTCTATCCACCTTAAACAACCTTTCAATAAATTCAAGGTGGGAGATAATAGACTTCAGTTAATAACTGTATTCCACCACCAAATTTAGTCGTTACCAATTCAAAATAATTTGAGAAAGCAACTGACAAATATTACACAGTGAATTAATCAATTATTATGGTTTGCTTTTTGTAGTTTTCCTTTTTTAACATCCAGAAAAGTCACACATTTAGTGCTTGGTAAATGCATGAATGCAGGCAATAACTTCAGTTATAAGACGAAGTTCGCTTATAGTGTCTTGGAATGGTTTCTTAAACAATGGGAAATGTTTGTTTTAATCTCAAAAAAATGTAAATACGTTTGGGCGCGAATGAAACATAATTTGAATTAAATTGTTGCAATTCTCTTGCTTTTTCCTTAAATATTGGTATTTGTGTCAGTCTGATACTGATATAATCAATTGCTAAGGAAGAAACCTATCTATAACATTTAATCAGAAACACATTTTTCCATTAAGCTTTAGATTAGTAAAGTGTTCCATATAATTCAAGTGGTTGATATGACAACACAAACGTTCAAAATGGCTTCTAATTATCATTTAACCCTAATCTAACTTGTAAAAGAGGACAGTAGTGCCAGGTTGTTTTTTTCCCCCATCGTAAATTCTTTTCTTTACATACGTACAAATAACAGGCAAAGTTTTTAAAAAGGTGCCTTAATCTAAGAGTTTTCAAAAGTAAAACTGATAGTTATCCTGACCTTTTTTCCTGACTATAAGAAAATGTAAATTTGAAACCAAAAGCATGCATTAAAATATTTCGGAAGAAGAATAAAACTGAATTTCTTACATAAAAAAGCAGTTTGATAATCAAGACCTCTGCCAAAATAAGGAGTTTGCGTTTATACTATAGAAACTGCAAAATTTCAAAATAGCTTCTTATTAAGGTTCAATCTGAAGTAATTGAAGAGATTGATTATCTATTCATTTTTTTTCATTAAAACGTTTCTTACGGAATGAATTATTAATAAGCAGATCATAAAACAATTCTGGACATGAATTACTTTTTACGTGGAACTAATCTCGACTTTTGCAAGAGACTAGGCCTACAGAATTTACTCTAAATTGGCCTATTAATTGACTATTTCACGAAAAATAGTGTTAAAGGGAAAAAAAATAGTTCACTGAATTCTTTTTCCGAAATAAATTTTTTTTTCCTTTTGTTGTTCTTTACAATTTCCACTAAGGAAAAAGATCAATGTCACACCAATAGAGTTATTTTTAAACTGGTTTTGCTAATTAATCGCACACTCTTCCGCAGTTCTCTTGTGCTGACAGTCGAGGTACGAGCGTCCGAATGGGGTGGGAGTACAAGGTTCTCGGCAATTTGTCAGTTGTGCTTATAAAATTTTACGACTTTTAAACGAACTTTGGTTAACACTCGAGTATTTTTCAGTTTCCTGTTAAGTTTCAATTCCAGACCTTTTAACAACCTTGAAAAACTGTCAGCTTCGTGTTTTGAAGGAATGTGATACCACATATGATAGCGGGTGAAGGGTGGATGCGTGTTCCTATTTCTAGTATTGCTTTATGTCTAATTATGGCTTCATAGTACAACTCCTTATTTCATGAAACTTGGAATTTTGTAAACCCTTATTTTCTGATATCCTTATACAGACGAAAAAAATTCCCTGGATGCAAGGGCAATGCAGCAAAGATCACTCCCAGAAGGAGGTAAGTTTGGGAAAGTTAAATTTTGCTGTTTACTATCTCTATTTATTGTGCAAGAGATAGTTTAAAGAGCAAACGGGAACTAACTTGAAAGTTGAATGAAACAGTCAAATTCACCCAGTTTTTAGTCTTCGAAATATCTCAAATCACTGGCCAATTCTAAATCAAATTTTGTCTTTTATAAGTCTTAATTTTTAACCAGCAAATGGGGTCGTATAGTACCTCAAGTTTGTTCTTTGGATTTTTATCCATTCTTTATTGGCAAATCAAGCGAACAAGCACAATCTGAGATTTTGTTAGTTATAATATTGTTTAAAAGTAAACAAATAAACAAACAAAAAAAAAGTAAGCAAATAAAATGAGTCCTCGCCTCTCAAGAGGACAGAGAGTTCACTGGAGCAGAGTAGCAGAAAGGGTTGACAATTATCTCCTTAAGGACGTCAAAAATAATTGGCCATAAAAGAATTAACCCTTTTCCGGTAGAATTATATGTTACAGGTTTGTCACAACAGGAAACGCCGAAAGTGGGGATAATTAGCAATTTTAAATGCCAGTACACATTCCACACAGATAGTGAACCCATCTAGCTTTGCTTTAAAATTAAGAGTTCTTTTTTTGTCCTTTGTCTTCTTACTCCACATCTCCTAACGTAGTAAAGCAACATTATTCAGTCACCTCTGACTGCCTTGTCTCTCTAAGGTTAAGTTCTTAAATTTCTCAAACTAACAAGATATTCAGCACCCTTATACTTCCTAAATTAACTGCAGTACCATTTAAAGACATATTAAACTTAAACTTCTAAAACTAAATAAACGGTAACAGACGAGTTAAAGATTGATCTAAGAGTATATACTTTCAACAGTTAAAGGATGTCCTCGTACACCTCCTAACAATGGCTTAGTCCTTTGTGCTAAAGAAAAGATGCAAGCCATTAGACACGGATTCTGCATGCCTATGTGCAAAGATGGCTTTGACTTCGAGAAGAAACCAGCAAAATTCTACGGCTGTACCTCATACCAAACACGTTATTCTCACGAATACAAGTGGGGAGGACTTAATAGTCTTTTCATAAGAACAGGTTTAAAGATTTGGCCAAACTGTGGTAAGTGCTATAAACAAATCAATATTTGTCCTTTAAGGCGCAACTAGAAATTATTTTTCCATTACTTTATTTGTTATTGCGAAGAAATATGTCCTACAGATTAGAAGACGTATCAAATGTCTTTTACTTTTGTAACATCTTTGCTGTTTAAAATTTTACCGAGAAACCTAGAGAGAACACTGTCATCGGATGAGGACACCCATGCGCTTCGAATCATTTGTACCACTTCGACGATACTGTGTAAATTTTTTTATATTGATATGAAATAAATTTCATTATAGTTCCAACCCAGTCCAGCCCACGTTTGATGACTTCAAACTATTACTACAGTGGTGACGTATCCTTGCCCAAGGTGCAGGAAAAACTGAAGATCCAATTCATCGAAGAACTAAAGAACACCAATTTTCAGCCCATGTTTTCCTGCAGTGGAAACAAGAAATGTATTCCTGACAACGTATTAATCTACAAGAGATCTGACTAGCTTTTCTTCTGTGAAACTGTAAAAACATTTGTAAGCTCCCAAAAGCAAGAAATAAATAAAAGCCATCGCTGTTCACTTTGCAAACTTACACTAAGTGTATAAATTCATGCGTCCTATAGTTTTAATTTTAAAACTTATTAACAAAAACAAATGTGATAGGGGGTATAATGTGCACGTTGAAAGAGTAAACAAGAAATATCAAAAGCTGGAGGAAATAGCCCAAGTTGATCTGTTTTTAATATCTGCGAACGTAAAAAGGACCAAAAAGACCAAAAAATTTTTCTCTTTATTAAGCTTCACAAAGCAGGTAGAATCCGTATGTTATTCAGGTAGCTTAGTGATTATACTTGCCAAAGCGCACGTTTTGTATCAAGCTTGAGATATCAGGTCTGTTCATGGATCCCTGATTGACGTTGTGATGGCCACAGAGCTGACCAAGCCTGATGTATAAGCAGAGTATAATAACATCTTCTAGCGGCAAAATTGGAATCAGATTACCTCAGAATATGGCATGCCCGGTTGCATGATAGGCATACCATATTTCATATCTCATAGCAAATCTCGCCTGCAAATACCTTTTAGCTGTTACTTTGTCGCATAGCTCAGTGTTAGAGCGTCTCACCTGCCATTGCAAGGTTGCGGGTTTGATCCCCGTCTGGGGCTCAGAAATCCTTTTTCTGGGGCTTCGGTTGGACGAACGTCCACAGACAATAACACCTTTCTGGAGAGCATGAATGAACTGATCTTTTTTTTTGAAACTGATACATTACTCACAGCTGGTTTGTCAGTATTATATCAGTCTGATAAACTGCCCAGATCAGAACATTTGTGTTCCCTATAGATCTGCATTGAAGCCAGCAAGGACAGTTACGATAAAGCAACAGTTTTAACACCACATTCGGACATATATTGAAATTGATTTTACTAGTATAATGCCACATTGAACACCATATTTAAATGCACTTTTCAAATCAATTACCCAGCTAGACCACGATTACATACACTGTTTAAACGTCAGCATTGATACGTTTAGTTACTGCCATGGTGTCGTCCGAGGTCACTGCAATATATATGTGCAGACCTGATACCAGAACTGATCGAAAGCATGCGTTTATGCGCATGTTAGGCATATGTTCTCGGTAGGGAGTATGGATCCCAGTTAGAACCCGTTGAACTCTAACCTGCGAACTGAATTTTGAAGCCAACATGGAGGCTGACAAGTAGGTCACTTTGCAGGTCATCCCAGTCCCCTACGCGATAAAACACGCAACCTATGGCGAAAAACGTAACCTAATTTTCGGGGTTTTTGACCGTTTTCTTTTTTATCATAGGTAAGTTGAGGAAAGTGTCCCCAGGATCTCATATTTGTCAGAATTAACCGTGCATGAAAAACAAAAGTTCAATACAACATTTTCACATGCGTGTTTTTGACCTACATGGCTATCTCCGTTTCGGCTTTATTCGATTGTGAGGCCAGGTACAACGGGATATCGTTCCAGTCTTTGAAGAGTTCAACAGTTAGAACAAGTGTGACGTCGATACTTGATAACACCAACAGACGACCATTAACACCATTCGACAATATATGAAGGAGAATAAAATTTCAGTTACAAAAGACAGTTGTCTAGTTTTTGTTGCAGGATTGATGTAAGGTTATCTTGAAAAAAAAATGTTTTGCAATCAAAGCTTCTCGATATTAGCTTTCAATACGGTAAGCCTTGATTGTGAGATAGATTTTGTCTAAGACGTGAAGTGAGGAGTGTTAGCAAAGTGCTGTGCACTAAAGTTCGTTAACAGTTTGAAATATATATGTCAGGACTGATTCTGAATAACCTTAAATAGACCCTGCAACAGACTGGACAACTGTCGTGTGTAATTTGCATATGTTATTATGAGGCAATGAGAGGATATTCCACATGGACGGGGTTGATTTGAGAAACAGTTGCAAAGAAATGCTTTTGCTCTGAGGATCTTTCGCAATGCGTATCTAAAGCACTGAAATAATGCAAGTACGAACATCTGTAGTTGGATTTTGAAAAGGTATATTTAAAGTGCAACGTGATTAGTTTGATTTATTATTATTATTATTATTATTATCATTATTATTATTATTATTATCATAAAGCATTATTTATCCAGGGTAACTCTATCAGTAAAGAAACTGTTCTCCCTTGAGCCCCTGATAAGTAAATACTAACTAAATAAAAAAAAACAAAACATAATATTATTATATAACAAATATAAATAAAATTAAAAAGAATCTAAAAGTATAAAAATAACAATTATGGACCAACCAATTTAAATTGATATAAGCTCTCTTAAATGCTGCAGGAGAGTCTACATTCCTAATATGATCTGGAAGCAAATTCCAAATTTGTGCCGACAAATATCTAAATGTTCTTTTAAGATTATTTGTCTCTGGCTTTGGAAGGATAAAATTCTCTCTTTCTTGTACTATAATTATGCCTGTCCATGTGACATACAAGATTTGCATTTACACCCACACCTTGTGTAGACATTTGTGCATAAGTACGGCTTTGTGTGAGCGTCTTATTTTTTGTAGTTAGTGTCAGGTCAGTTGGTAATTCTTCTGACGGTGTCATACTTTCTCGATTCATAATTATTCTAGGCGAACGATACTGTAGCTTCCGCAGTTTAATACTAGATGACTGACTGCAGGTGTCCCATACAACGTCACAATAATCAGACAACGGCAGGATAATTGTTTGATAAACTAGCTTAGCAGTTGTAATCAGAGATGGATTAACCTTGGGGTGGATGGGACTGTAGTCCCAGGCCCACCAAAAATCATAGGCCCTTTAAGAGACTAAATGAATGTGTCAATGTGATCTATTCCGAGGAGAGTATAAAACAGCTTGTTTCGTAAATTGCTTTTGTTGTTCTTCAAGTTTATGAGAAGAATTTTGATATATTTACTGACTAGAATCCTGTATCGCAATGCTACAAGCAGTATAGAACCAAAACATCATACGTGTATGATACTGAATATATTGCTTAATTCTTTGTTGGATATACTGGCCTTAGTTCTTATTTAAAGAATTATAATTGCAGCTCAGTTAAGCAGGGGGTCCACAATGAACAAGAACTAAAAAAAAACTGGAAGCAATAGGTCCATTTCGATTTGTTTGCCACAGGCCCATCAAGATCTTAATCCGCCTCTGGTTGTAATGTTAAGAAAAGGACGGATTCATTTTAGAAGGCCAACTCAAGACGATACCTTTTCACCCAGGCTATCGATGTGAGATGACCAGTTAAGACTAGGACCCGCCTTTACTCGAAAATACTTTGAGGTGTCGACTTTCTTAATAATGATATCGCAGAGATAAAGTTGGATTGGTTGGTAATTCCTTAGTGTTTGAGTTGATCCAATTAGCATTACCTCAGACTTCGTCAGATTCAGGACAAGACCATTACCTTCCAGGCATTCAGAAATAGATTTCACATCGTTATTTAGTTTCTGCTGAACTTCGTTTGGAATTTTACTACTGAAAAACAGTGCTGTATCATCAGCAAACATATTTATTGTTGCATAAGAGATACATGCAGGTAGACTATAGGGATGTTTACACGGGCAATTTTTAGCTGCGATTGTATTTAAAATGTGAGATGTTTTACACCTGTTTATACAACTTGTTAAAATGTGTATTGTTGAAGTGTACTTGGTGTTCCTTACTTATTGTTTTAATTAGAAGAAAGATAAGGAGTGGCGATAGGAATACTACCTTGAAATATATGAATAACAGACAAATATCAGAGGACAATATTAGTGGGAAATATTAGAGGGGAATATGAATTCATTGTTATGCTATTTTTTTTCCTTTATTGTTTATGGCCCCACATACCCCGTTTACTGATCGAACGTGCCACCAGTCTTTTGGACAGTTAATTGACAGGGGCTATTCAATATATCCGCCCGAAAGGAACACAGGAAACCGAGTCCATGTGGAATATAAGTTGCCTTCAGCCTTCCCCCCAGAATTAAATTCGTTCCAACGCCGCTACGTTTCCTGTTTTAGAGACGTATTTCTTACATCACATTGACGTACATCACAAGTACGCATCACTGATCCTGTAAATAGGTTCGGAACTGTTCAAGTAATGTTGGCCCGTTGACATGCCTTGTCTCCGAATCTTTCGAACACAGTTGAGGTGAGCTCAAGGAAATAATTCCCCTCAGCTGGAAGGAAATGCGTCATTGAAACCCTTCAAAATATCCAAAAGGTTGCCATGCATGGTGGCGCCTCAGACAGTGGCCGTTGAAGTGATCCGATCATTTTCTACCATCACAAAAAGACTCTTCTTCCCAGAAAAGTTTAAAAACTTGGGTTGTAAAGTCTATTGGCCGAAGGCAAGAAGTCCAGTTGTTATAGTTTCTCAAGTTCTTAGTTCTTCTATGAGCAGGAAACCCTTTTGACTACCAGAATGCTATAGGAAGTATATAACACTAAGGACTGTTTAACATTCATAAATAAAGCTTAATTCTTCCTCGTTGAGAGACCAAACCAATAGTGACGCGACGGTATACCAATGTATTGAGACTTATTTTTAATTCGATGCAAGAAATGTAGCAGGTTTTAGGTTTTTCAACGAATAGAAAAAGACGTTGAATGGGTTTGTTAAACTTACTTCTCATTGACGCAAACCCAATGCCAACCTCATCTACCATGAAACTTGTTCAATCTCTTGTAAGCGGTAAAACGCATTAACCGCGTTTCCGTATACGCTAAACAGAAGAATTGTGCTTTTACTCAGAGGACTACGTTTGAATACATGTGCACCGTGCTCAATAAGAACTTAGCATGCTCAACTAACCGAGTGACTCACATCACGAAAATCTTCCCTCGGACGGAAAGAGTGTTTTTAATTCCAGCCGAATCAAACAGCATGTAATTTTTGAGAATATCGTTTCGGAAGTCATTTACAGCCATGGTAGAAATCTTGATGGAGTGAATCAACACTGGTAACCAGACTAGTCAATTCCGGCTCATATAAAGCAGTTCCTAAGAATTTGGATAATGTACATCAGAAAGGCAAGTTGTTAAAGCTAAAGAGCATCAGATCTTGCCTAACAAAAAAAATCAAACCTGCCATTTACAGTATTTGGTATTGAAAAGAGCTGACACTGATTCAAGTGCCTGTTTCTGGCAGTTATGAGCTCAGGGATTTTCAACAAGATTTAGTAATTTTTGTTTAAATGATTGCTGCTTGCAAAATGTAACAGGACAAGAAAGAAATTATTGCTAGGATGTATAGTAAAAACAAATTCTAGGAGGATTTCATCTAAAATCCACACATACGTTGAAAAGACATCAAGACAAACACTGCGAAACTCAAATTTGAAGTTTCCTAACAATGCAACTTTAAGTTGTTTCCCTAGCAGGTAGTATATCAAATGTTCCAAATGTTCGATCTGTTCTCGCAAACAAACCAGTATTTTAGGTAAAAATCGGAAGGAAAATCATAGAAAATTTTTGTTCATTATATAAGTCCGATAACCAAATCAACATCTCGGTAACGGATTTCCTTTGTTCTGATGTTATTAATTATCAAGAAGTTTTATCAGACAACACATTAGTCATCTAAATGACCATTGTTCTCATGTTGGTAAAAAGTAATTGGTCAAAGACTACTTGTTTGACCATATTTGGTTATTAAACATTTTGATGATTCGTTCGTTGCAAAAACGAAGAGGCATATAAAAGAAGTGAACGAGAATCCAAAACTTCATTAAAAGCAAGACGCAAAGACTATACGAAGAAACGGTTGGATTTCTGGTCCTACACACACCTAGGATACCGATGGCTCAGTGTGTTGCAATTTTGATCATAGGTTGTATGTTATTGATTACACTCGGCGAAGGTATTCGTATATAATTTTTTTGTCTGAAAATTTGTGCTTTTAAAGATGTAACTGACTTCCTCCAGATTCTTGTAATATTTCCTACTTCACACTTATGCTCGGTTTCTACAACCTCGTCACAGTCATTTTAGGCGCAAGGGTCTTTCACATTGACCCAGAAGATTGCCCTAGACATGATGTGATTTCCAGTGCGTTGTTTGGACAGTTGATGTCTTGGCATGCTCGTTAATTTTGGTGCGTTGTTAAATTTTACGCGAACATACCAGCCTTCAACAACCAACCACCTTTGTAAGGTAATTTGCAATGCTTTTGCTAGAGCAGCCTTTTTAAGGAGCCATTTGCCTAAAGTGGAAACTAAACACTGATTTCGTGTCAGAATAATTCAACTTGCAAGAAAATCAACATCATGTTGTAACGTACTTTGTTGCAACTGCTTTGTATCTGCAATGGAAAATGGTCTTTCATGCAGTTCAACCAAAGGATCTTTTCCTGCGGAAAAATATCTTAGGTCATGTTTTTCCTAACAAAATAGCTGCACTAGTGATTCTTTTAAGTCGCTATATGATCATTCATGAATTTCTGGAACACAATGGATTACATCTGAAAGATCTAGTTCCCCTTGACTCTCCTCCCACCTCCGCACTCCGGAATGTTTGATCGCTAACATCCTTCATTTTGCATATAATATACCAGTTCGCAATTTTTCCCGACATTCTTAATGAGCTTTAAATGCCACCAGATTAAGAAGGTATCTTATCCGTTCTCTTTATGTCAAAAAAGCTATAGAAAATAATGCAGCGTTAAGGAGTACCAAGACAAATAACTAGTGTTTTTATTATCATTATTATTATTATTATAAAAATAAATAATATATAATCTTCACTTATCTTATGACCACGTGCATAATTACAGTTTTAAAATTCTTACAACATGTTTAAGAGCTCCTAATTTACGCATTTCAAGCCAACTACCCTTATTTTACATTTCAGTGTATTTATATATATGTATATACTTATATACGCACATTACATGCATATGCATATCTAACGTGTGTATGTTGCAGCTACGTTCAATTTTCGAAACGTGTTTGTTCTTAATTTGTTAACGCGTATACAAGATTTGTTAGAAAAGTGCATAAAGTTTAAAGGTAGTAATCAGGCAAAAAACGAAGGAACAAGGAACTGACGTTTCGGCGAAAGCTCTTTATCAGAATTTAACTCTAATGAAAGACTTACGCTCGAAGTGTCGGTACCTGGTTCTTTCAATTTTTCGTAGAGAATTACCTATAACCTTTTCTACGCAGGATGTTTCCCCTTGACGTGTAAATTCGTCTGGTGTGAGCCGGAGCACAAAAAACAGAAGACTTGTCTTCCGGGAAGAGTTAACCTTTTTCTGCTACATTTTTGATATTGTTGTTTGAAAGGTAGAATGCTGTGCATCCAGCGTAAAACGACGAGTAAAAACCTAAAAGGTTGTCCAATGGTCGAAATTGGAAGTAGAAAACGAAAGCTAACGTTTCAAATGAAAGCCCTTCGTCTTGGTTAAAGACCGTTAAGCTAAGTTAAGTTGTTAAAAAGTCTTCGTCACTTTTTTCTAATCTTTTTGAACTCAGTAATGCTTTATCTTGGACTTAAGCAATTCGATTGAAGTTAAAAGCGCCGACAGAAACTTTCAGAAAGCATCATGGAACAGTAAGACATTCTCAGAAGTGCATGCTGTCTTCTGATTTGCTGAAGATAGAGCCAAATTTCAGAATCTTGAAGCAACGTATACGTTGTATTTATTTGACGTTGATATTCATGCATTGAAAATACTGGATTGTGTTGTTAATTTCCTTTTATTGTATGAAATTATGACTCAACAGAATAGGAACTAAATAACTCGTGCTTGTAACCGTGGAAATTTTTAAAAGATCAGTAAAATCTCTTTTTATTATACAGACAAATTCAAATTCCTAAAAGAAAGAGCGATGAAACAAGTACCTCACGTTCAAGGAAGTAAGTTGAGGAAGCAAAAACAAAATAAATTAACTTTGTATTACGAAGCAAAATTTTGAGGGAAAAATTAAATCTGACAGGGGAAAAGCTTTAACATATTCCAAGGTAGAAAAGTATGACTCCCAAAAGTTAGATATCATTGCAGAAACGTCAATGTTGATGAATCAGTGATGCATAGTTCGAAGAATATAGTAGACTCCCACTCTAATCCTCTTGACTGGATACCCCTCTTGTACTTCCCAAGCTTGGAAATAACACAACCCAAGAATATCTAAATCAAGGCTTTAATTTCGTATCATGTTAATTCTTTTCACAGTCAAAGGATGTCCCCGCACACCTCCGAGCCATGGTTCACTCCTATGCGCCAAAGAAGACATGAAGCTTAGCAAAGATGGATTCTGCATGCCAATGTGCAAGGATGGATTTGAATTTAAGACAAAACCTGCCAAGTTCTACGTTTGTAGTTTCGTTAGAACTCATAACTCTCAATACAACATTTGGTCAGGTTTAAATAGTGCCTTCAAGCAAGGAGGAAGAGGGATTTGGCCAGACTGTGGTAGGTCTTTAATCGTTTATATCGAAACACATTCCTTGGTTTTTGGTTATCAATATCTTAATTTGAAAAGGAACAGATACCGCTATCATATCGGTTCCAGTTAAGTTTTCACCAACATGGCTACCATAGCATCATTTAACCTATTAGAAATACAAACACGGACCCCCCCCCCCCCTCGCTCACCATTCCATCATATCCCTTGAAAATACGACGTTGCCAGTCATCAATCATCCTTTAACAGCCTACTCAGTTCCCTAGCCAGGCTGGGGCATGGTGGGGCTGCACTCCTCCATGCAGGGAGCAATGCCCCTTCATGAAAATTTGTGTGCGTAGATATTGTCCAGAACTTTTCCGTCAGTGTCTCGAACGTGTTTCTTGATATGTTATATACTAGATATAAATTAACAGAAATTTTTCATGATAATCTGACACTGCCGAAGTCAACTGAAAAATGTTTACTCGAGCGGGATTTGAACTCGCACCTTCGGAATTCCGGTCCGCTGCTCTAACTGTTGAAAAATGCTATATTCAGTTTACACTTTTTGCTGTTCGTTACCAGAAAATATACTATCATTAACGCCAACATAAAACTCATTAACGCAAAAATACATTCATTTTATTCAATTGACATTCACTTGCGTAGATACGCAACCATTTGCATCGAAGGACATTCCATAGCGCCAACAGACGACCATTAACACCATTCTACTATACATTAAGGATAATAGAATTTCAATTACATAAGAGAAATATCTTGCCTAATTGAAGCTTTATTATCCCTAATGTATAGTAGAATAGTGTTAATGGTCACCTGTTGGCTCCACAGAATGCCCTTTGATGCAAATGGTTGCGTATCTACGCTAGTGAATGTCGATTGAACAAAATGAATGTATTTTCGCGTTAATGAGTTTGAGGTTGGCGTTAATGATAGTATATATTCCGGTAATGAAGAGCAAAAGGTGTACTATACATTACGAACGGTAAAATTTCAATTAGGCAAGATATTTCTTTTGCGTTATTGAAATTTTATTATCCCTAATGTATAGTAGGATGGTGTTAATGGTCGTCTGTTGGCGTTATAGAATGCCCTTTGATGCAAATGGTTGCGTATCTACGCTAATTAACATCGATTGAATAAAATGAATGTATTTTTGCACTAATGAGTTTGAGATTGGCGTTAATGATAATACATTTTATGGTAATAAACTGCAAAAGGCGTATTAATTTCTTCATATTAAATTATATTTGCACGAATATCGTTAATATCTTTGACTTCTTCTGATAGGCACAAATAGACATAAACCAAGACAGTTGTTGTTGTTGTTGATGTAGGTCCAGATGCCTTTGCAGATTAAGATGTGTAGACTTAAGATAATACTCACCCTACCCATCGTCTGATACTTTATATCTTCTTTCAGTGCACACTGTACAGAGGCATGGCTGTAGAAGTACACAAAAATGTAGATGTAGTTATTATTGTAGTTGAAGTTGGAGATTTACTCGTACTAGTAAATTAGACATTGACGTAGATGAAGAAATAAAGGTATTTATAGATGTTGATGTAGAAGTGGATACAGGTGTGGATGTAGATGCAGATGTAGAAGTGGGCATAGGTGTAGATGTAGATGTAGATTTTGGTGTAGATGTAGGTGTAGATGTAGGTGTAGATGTAGGTGTAGATGTAGGTGTAGATGTAGGTGTAGATGTAGATGTAGATGTAGATGTAGATGTAGATGTAGATATAGAGGCAGATATAGATGTAGATGTAGATATAGCTCTAGAAGTAGACTGAGACATAGATGTAGACGTAGATTTAGATAACATAGGATTATTTTCGACTTACAAGAGATGGAAGGTAATGAAATCGCCACGATAAGCCAATTTACATTAGGTAAGGTAAAATGTTTGTACTCTCCCGTTTTTCGGTGGAGCCCCTCTGCCACCGTACTTCTGGCTACTGGCCGGCCTACCTAGAAAACTGAAAGGACTTTTCAATAAAAATCCCGATTAAAATTAATATTAATCTTTTTATGAATTTATTTACTTAAATGTCATTGATTAATTGGAATACTTCTCTTATTTTAACCCTTTGGCTCCAATTCGTACATGTATGCAGGATCTGATATATGCAAATTAAATTCATAAACAGATTTCAATAGAATTTCAAAAAATACGGAATTGACTAAATAGTTTAAAATGTCTTTAGAAAAATCTGGATTCTGAAGAGTTAATTGACTGACAGAGAAGTTTGAGCACTGCTCAAAAGGGTACCCATGGTGGTCACATTACCTTTCTAAACATACTGGATTGCACCATTACAGGGTACCTTGAAAGTGATGGAATCAAGTATTTAACCTCATCTCTTTTGACGAATCAGAACGCTCAAACTTCGTTATGTATGTAATAAAAAATTTGTTGTTTGATGGGTAGTTGGTGATGGAAAACGGGTAATACATGGATGATGAGCAATGCACGTAGGCATACATTTGAGCAAGGACTAATTGCACCAATAACAGGATACATCATTTACTCGCATAGTCTCAACTTTATTCTTATGAATTCTCTTTACTTATTTTCTATCGAAATCATCCATTTATAAAAAGATGCATTAAGCTATTAATGCTATTGGCTCATAATGATCATTGTCTTGATTTATTATTATTCTTTCATTTTCATCTTACAGTTCCAAACAATTCACCTTTACGTTTGATGCCCTCAGAGTTTTACTACAGAGGCAACATATCCTCGCCAGTGATTGAGAATAAAGTAAAGACCAAATTCGTGGCGGTATTAATAAATACCAATCTTCAACCATTCTATTCCTGCAAAGAGAACGAAAATTGTGTGGCCGACAACGTATTAGTTTACAAAGGATCCAGCTAGTTTGTTTTTTTTTCCTTAAACTGGCAAAAAAAGCTTTTTTGTAACATTTTACGACAAATCGACAAAATGAATAAATAAACAACAACTTCTGACTTCGCAAAAGTAAATCGAATGTCTCCTCACTAACACGATCAACCTTACATGTTATGCAGGAAACAATTTCGTTGGTATTTTATCTTTTTAAAATTTTATCTCGTTTTTTCTTCTTTTCCTTTTCCCTTCTTATTGGCTTATTCTATAGCGTACAATAAAGACATAAGTTTGAACAAACATAACCGTGCAGCATACTTCCTAGGGGAGGGGGTTGTCCGTTCAGGAGTTAGGTAAATCTACGTACATTGGCTTCCAATCAGATTGGTCACACAACACTGCTGACTCTTTCTTCTTTCTTCTAAAATTTAGGAAACATTTCAGGAAATGTTAGGGAAACAAATTACTTAAGGACTGAAAACAAGAATGAAAATAAGGAAATAATTGGTCTCTGGCATGAAGTGTCTGTGAGTTAGAGCTCCAGAATCGTCTAATACTTCCATTCATTCTTGTGACTATGTTTTACACCTTTTGCTGTTCATTACCAGAAAATATACAATCATTATCGCCAACGTAAAACTCATTGACGCAAAAACAAATTCATTGTATTCAATCGACATTCACTAGCGCAGATACGCAACCATTTGCATCGAAAGGCATTCCATAGTGCCAACAGACGACCATTAACACCATTCTGCTATACAGGTACTCCTCACTTAACGACGTGCTCGGTTAACGACAACTCAAAGTTACGACGAGCGTTACGACATTCATTATTTTTCGTTTACCGACAATCTCTCCCGTCCCAGTAGCAGGTTTCCCTCCTCGCTTACACTTTAACTTAACCACCAGTCGCCTTAGTTCATTACTCTAATTCGAAAATTTGGACTATACGAAAGCTCGAAGAACACCAAACACTGTAGCGTAAAAACAAATACTTTGAGAGCAAATAGAATAAAATAAGTAGACAACTTGGGTTCACCACGGATTCGAACCCACGTGGTACCAATCGCTATGGGTCGCACGAACTACTAGACTAGGCTTGCAGGCTCAGGCGAAACTTGGCAAAATTACAAAATTCAAAAAACATATCGTTTAGTGAGGGTCCTCACGGTACAATTGGGGAAGCCGAAGACATTAGGAAGGCAAAGACCATTCGGGATGGCAAAGACCGTTTACGAAAGGGCAAATAGCTGCGGCTCGTCTCGTCAGTCAGTCTCAGTTAGTCATTGGCGTCACTACAGCATTTTACTCTATTATTCACTTAGCGACGAATTCGCTTACCGACCGGGTCGTAGGAACGGAACTACGTCGTTAAACGAGGAGTACCTGTACATTAGGGATAATAAAATTTCAATAACATGAAAGAAATATCTTGCCTAATTGAAGTTTTATTATCCCTAATGTATAGTAGAATGGTGTTAATGGTCACCTGTTGGCTCTACAGAATGCCCTTTGATGCAAATGGTTGCGTATCTACGCTAGTGAATGTCGATTGAACAAAATGAATGTATTTTCCCGTTAATGAGTTTGCCGTTGGCGTTAATGATAGTATATTTTCTGGCAATGAACAGCAAAAAGTTTACTTCAGAGGCGTAGACAAGGCCAGGCCTGGCCTGGCACATGCCCGGCCAATCTTGTACGTAAACGATGACCTTTGATATCCCACTCTATTACAATGATTGGATGGATATAACTTACATTTTACGAATTCTACGAAACAATAGTCAATTAATAACTGCTAAATTAAACTGAGAGCAATAAGACAATTGGTTGGTTTTAATCGTAAGTCTTAATTAACGTTACTTGAAAGTGTTTAATTGTAACTGACAGCATATGCGGATAGTAAGGCCTGGGCAAACGAGGCTACATTGTTGCAGAAACATTTGAGGTTTTCGACGTTTCCTCAAATGTTTTTCCATTTACCCATTGGTTGCAACATTGTTGCGAAAGCCAAACATGCTTCCCAAGAAACTGAAACGTTTCTCGGAGAACTCAGAAACATGTTTTGTATCCCGGCCTCGATTTAATTTCTGTTTCAGAATCTTTTCCTCTTTTGCTCACCCGAAACAATGTTACCGAGTTGCACACTATTTCACCGTTTATGCTACGCTGTATTCACTAATTCACACATAGAGATCACATATTAACTGGAGGGAGCATTGAGGCTAAATGTCGCTCAGCCTCGGGGGCTAAATTGATTGCCGCCATATTGGATAAATTGGGAGCAAAACGAACACATCCTGATGATAAGTTCAAGGTGAGGGTCAAAGCCCACTTCATTTGTGTCTCTTGTTTTTGTTGATTTTTTTGTTGTTGTTGTTTTGTTTTTTGAAGAAATGTAAAACAATAAAAGCAAAAGTAATAGCCGATTAATAACCAGAAAAGTAGTTTTTCAGCAATATAGTTCATAAAAACAAACACGAAACAATTTCCTAAAGATCAGTAGCTTGTAGTTTGACCTCAAAGTTCTCAGTGAGATTGAAAAGAGTCTGAAGAAGAACTTCCCCAAGTTTCCTCAAAATGGCGGTGTTCAATTTCACCCCAATTTTCGGCCCTCACGTTCTCTCTATTTTTAAATGATCTCTATGAATTTACACCCCTCCTGAATGCTTCTTACAAAATGTCTCCTCGTTAGCCATGTTCGGGAGACATTGTCGGGAAACGATGTTTCCTCGTTACGCCAAGGCCCATAATCAAGAAATATCTGACAAACTCTTCAACTGTAGGCGACGTCCTTTACAGGAAGAACAAAAATAGAAATAAGAGTTCAAAGCTATAGCAATGAGAGGATAAAAGACAGAACGATAAAATTCTGTCATTGAAGGGTTAAATGAACTTCGATAATGTCAATCGAAAAACAATAACATTCATCAAGCATTCATTAGCATGTAACAAATTTCAATAACGAAAAAACAGTGAATCGTGAATTGTTGGGAAAACACGAGCTGTATGTTTACCTTTATTCGACTTGGTTGTCAAAAAGAATACACCAAGGACAATTGTAAACCGGGAAAAATACCGTGAACCTGCACACTTTGACAAGTATTTCCATTTTGACTAACACCATCCTATATGCCATGAGCCGTACGTGTAAAGGTCTTTGCTTTTGAATTGGAAGCCGAAGGCATACCATGTAGTTCCCATTTAAACACGGAGCGATCGCATAAGAAGAGGCTGAGTTTCTCAGCCTGTCAATTATGATTAATGAAAGGTCGCATGTTATTGGTCAATTGAGTTCAGACTAATTTCCGGTGGACAAATATCACGTTCAATTGAGGAGAATATAGGAGATGAATTTAATTCCTACGACGTTGCTGCCTGGATAGTATTTTGCGCCTGTTGGCCATTTGAACTGTTTTGACTGAGCCAACAATCGAAGAGCAATTCCATCACGTCAACATTTCCTGCCGGTTTTCCGTTGGACAGTAACTGATTTTACACGGTGTTGATCTTTTTACGTACTTCTACCAAGCGCCCTTCCTCATCGCGTTTCATTTCCATTTTGAAGCCGTAGTAGGCCTTGCCCTCTTTAATTGCACATTTATTCTTCTGGTAGTAGACTTTATTGCGATCATACTTGCTAAACCCCGCAGAACGCGGAGTTGTGCTTTGCACCGAGGTAGAAGTCCGAGCTGTTGGATGAGAGCAACCGAGCATATTTGCCACAAATGAATTTGAAAGTGGCGCCAGTTTTTATTTATATTTATAATATTACAAGCTTCAAGTATGCACCAAAAAGAATACAGATGGCTATGACGCATCGCGGACGTAATAAAATGTGAATCGTGCCCAAACACTACGCGGGTAGGATGACTAAGTGAATGAAGATGTGCAGGATGTCTCGAATGATTATAATACGACGTATAACCAGAAAAATCAGTAAATGTGCCTTGTTCAGCCATTTATTGCTTTATATATTGTTTAGCTGTATTTTAAAAACACATTTTAAAAGTATTTCCGTAAGCTTTTGGCTCTAGGACACGCTTGTGGAGCTCTACGCTGTCCAGTTCAGTCACGCTTCAAAGTGTCCGCCATTTGGAAACATGCAACCGCCATACGAAGCCAGAAATGTGGGAGGAGCTTACCATTTTATAGCGTCGCTCCGTGTTTAAGGGGAAAGGGAACGAAAGCATGTATTCGACCTTTCAATGGCGAATAACTATTCGAATGACTTCCTAAAAAACTGTTTAATCCTTTACAACAATTAAATATGCATGTCAATTAAATCCTATATAGAAGGACGGACTTTAAAGTTCCATAGGCAAATAAAGGGTTAAAACCAGCTAAAGCCCGTTTACACTTGCAATGTTGTGCATCGTGAATCATAAGCGAATCATAGACTTTTATGGCTTTATTGCATACAATACACCACGATGACAATAGCAACGTACAAAATTGCACGTGTTAATGGGCCATTGCACTACCACGCACAAACACTGTGAAAAAAATTTCCATGATGAACTTTGCGATTGTTTTGAATATTCAAGGAATTATGGATCCAGTTAAGAGAATAGGTAGTTTCAACTTAAAAGTTTCCCATAAAGGTTGTTTTCCCCAAGGCAAATTTTGTCGCATGAATTGACATTTCTTTGCGTCAGGTGGGTTTCTCATTAGTTACAGTCAAGAGCCTAATGATGACAAAAGATAAAGTCGTTTCGCACGATAAAATTCGCCAAGTGAAAAGCAACCTTAACGCCTTTATTAACATTTGGGCATATTTTTGCAAAACCCAAGGATCGTATTGCGAAGTGGCAGAGAATGGAAATGACTTATTCCATTTCGTGGAATGATTGTGATTAGGGGTATATCGGCCAGACAAAACGTGAGCGAGGACCCGGGTTAAAAGAATATCAAAAGGCTATTTTCCTGTCACAAAAAGAAAACTCTGTTTTTTCGAACCTCTTCGTTTGAACGATCATCCCTGACGAAGACACTAGACCCGAGTATTGAAACGTTGGGTCATAAAAGGTAGTTTTTTGCAAACTATGTTCAAAACTTTCCAAACTAGATTGGGGTCAAACTATGCCCGATTCTTCACCTGGCTATGTTGGAAAGGGATTCTGTTCAATAGTTTGACGTCAAATTCAACCGCTTTAGTAGGCTTCTCGGGTTAACGTTGCCCAGAACACACGAAAATACCAGTGGCATTACATGGATAATGAGGGTGACGCTGGGATTTCCTTTGGGCTAAAAATAATTCATTCCCTTTGTTTCGTACTAAGAACTCTACTGTATAACTGACGCCGTCGTTGACGTTCCCATTGTGTTAGATTAAGGTCACTATTAATATTTAAATTATTTAAATTTGTGCGAGTGCAGCCTATGGAATGGGGACAAACAATGGTCTTCTCAATAGCATTCTTATCTGATTGCTTCATTTGAGTATTCGATGGACAATCTGTAAATAAATACGGCAAAGAAAAATTATTGTATTGCTGAAGGTAAAAAAATCAATGAAAGACCACAGAATGGTAAAACCGTGAACAAAAAAGTTGAGTTCCCACACCGGGAATCGAACCCGGGCCACGGCGGTGAGAGCGCCGGATCCTAACCACTAGACCATATGGGATTTTACGAACACTTCGTAATAATAAACAAATAAGTAAAAATAATTTGATATACACTTACATAATACACTGCCTTGGGTCTAGTATATGAACGACAGCAAATCGTTGACACAGGTAAGCCGAAATCTCGGCAAATTTGAAAAAGTATGTTTTCCTATCAAGGGTTTGTATTGATTCCATGGCAGGTTACTCGCTTCGCCAACTATTCGGCGAGATTGGAGCCGGGATCTAAGCGTGGGCAAGTCAAGTCAAACAAGATGAAAATTTTCCAATGCACGAAACCCTTATGGTCTATTCAGTAAATCTAACTTATCAGTGTACTCTCCAGTCATTGCGAAAGTAATATTTACTATAAAAATATTCAGTTTATCAATAAATTTCCAGCAGAATCCGTAAGGAAGGTGAATTGCAAACTTGTTTCTTTCCTCAAAAACAATTGTTGCATGCAGAACGTAGCTTAAATAAAAGTGATTTAGTAAAACATTTTTAAGTTTACATAGCCAAGTAATACCCAAACGAATTTATAATGTAGTGATATTTGGACTTCTCAAATACACTTAAGCTCAACATTTATTCTGATCCTTTTATGAACTGCTGTAAATATAAATTGCATCATCATTGGCGTAATTTATTAGACAAAACATGCATTTAATATTCGAATACTTTCATGACTTTGACTTACAAATTCTGACGGGTTTATCACAAACCTTATAATGGTGTTGTGTCAGTAGAGACTGACATAGCACTAACAACTTTGTTCAAACAACTGAGGACATTAAAGATACTTCCTGGTACAGAAACATATCTTTCTTTAAAACCTAGAGCAAACAATGATAGCTGGGATGTTAAGCCTCCCCAATATACAAATTAAATTTCAAGTATTTTCCCATTTCCAAAATCAGGTAAGTAAATACCATACACCTCCCGGCCAGCTATAAAGATATCACTACGTCACTGGTTGCATGCCAGCGTGGTTCGTCTAACTGTAGCTTGCTATTCAAGGGGGCGATTTTTTGGTTGATGAAGTAGTGACTGGTTATCCAGACTTAATCCAGTATTTAACCCTCTCGCGACTGGAGTTATCCTCAAGATGAGTAAAATCGTCTCGCGTTAGCCAGAGTAAAATAGTAGAGCTGGACCTCCGTTTGGGAAAGTGTTAAAGTGGATTTCCACTTGGTGCAAATTGTCGCGCACGCGACAGCTGCATTGTTAAAGTTGATTAAATTTCTGCTTGGTTCTTTCTGTACCAGGAATTAATCGACCTAGTAATTACTAAAATCGAAGACACTAAAACCATCGATAGCGGAGTCATTGGACTGGGGATCAGCGATCACGACCTCGTGTACATATGCCGCAAAATTAGCCTCCCGAAACAGAGACCGAAAACTATTGAAACAAGACAATTTAAACACTTCGATTCTGTCGCTTTTCAGAACGACCTTCGTGAAGCATTTACCACGTGTACCTTCCACTCCGACCCGAATATTATGTGGGAAAAGTGGAAGACGACATTCTTGAAAATTGCAAATTTCCATACTCCCATTAGGACTCGTAAAGTAAAAAGTACTCACACTCCTTGGATAACTGAGGATATTAAAAAGCTTGGTTATCGTAGAGACTATCTTAAAAAGAAAGCAGTTAGACTTAAATCGAACAACTACCATATTGCCTATAAGTTGTGCAGAAACCAAGTCACCAAACTTATCAGAAATGAAAAAACCAAGTATTATAACACTAAGTTAAAAAATTGCAACAATAGCAAGGAGTGTTGGCTAGCTATAAACAAACTATTAAATAGGCAATCCAAATCAACAATGATCAACAGTATCAAAGTAAAAGGGTCGGATGTGACTGGCGACAAAAACATCGCTGAAGAGTTCAATAACTATTTCTGCTCAATCGGACCAGAGTTAGCAAACAATATTTATTCCACTGGCATTGATCCACTTAGTTATGTGACTCCGGTATCGTCTATATTTGAGTTCCACGATATAACATATGAAGAAGAAAACTGCGTTATTCAAAACTTGAAAATGAGTAAATCACCGGGTCTTGATAATATTTCTGTTAAATTACTCAAGGGAGCTGGTAATTCGATAATACCGACGATTACTTATTTGTTTAACTCATCCTTGCGTACTGGGATTTTTCCAGATGATTGGAAACTTGCCAAAGTCACTCCAATTTATAAATCGGGTGAAAAATCAGACCGCGGTAACTACTGACCTATATCTGTTATTACTGCTATCGCCAAAGTATTTGAGAAACTTGTTTACAAACAGGTAACGGTTTATTTGGAGGTAAACAATATCATTTCAACAAACCAATCAGGCTTTCGATCTCGCCACTCTACTGAAACCGCACTTCTTAATTGTACAAATCAGTGGCTTGTGAACATGGATAACAACCTAATTAATGGCGTTCTTTTTCTAGATCTAAAAAAAGCATTTGACACTGTTGACCATAACATACTATTATCAAAACTACAACTCTATGGAATACGAGGGACAGCGCATAGATGGTTTCAATCCTATTTAAAAGACAGAAAACAAATATGTAAAATTAATCAAACAATGTCGGATGCTAAATCTATTCATTGTGGCGTACCACAAGGGACAAACCTTGGTCCTATGCTCTTCCTCCTCTATATAAATGATCTCCCAAATTGTCTCACTAAAACTAGTTCTGTAATGTTCGCAGACGATACCAGTTTATCATGTGAAGGATCGTCATCGGCAGAAATTGAGGGAAAACTAAATCACGATTTAGAAATGGTTCATATGTGGCTGACAACAAACAAACTAACTTTAAACCAGGAAAAGACTGAATATATGATTATTGGCTCACAGCAAAGACTTGATCTTATCTCTGAAGACATAAACGTCAGTCTAGCGAATGAGCCAATATCACATGTTCACACTAAAAAAGTCCTTGAAGTCATTATCGACGAAAAACTTAAATGGCATAAACATAATGCAAAACAATGTAAAACTTTATCCTCATGCATTGGATTATTAAGAAGAGCTCGAGACTTTGTTACACAAGATGTCTTGGTAACAATGTACAACTCACTCGTTCTGCCGCACTTTACATACTGTTCTACGGTATGGCAAAATTCTAACACTGATCATATTAACAAACTCCACAAATTACAAAAAAGAGCTGCACGTGTGATAACAAGGTCTACATATGATGAAAGGTCATCCCAAATTTTTGAAATGTTGAACTGGAAATCCATTAAAGAAATCTTAGGGGAAAGGCAATTGGTAATGACGTTCAAAGCACTACGAGGACTAAGCCCAAAGTACCTAACTCAGTTATTTAATCTAAACAGCAATACCAATTCGTAGTAAAAATCGATATCTTCATTTGCCTGAACCTCGCACAAATTTTTTAAAGAAGAGTTTCTCGTATCAAAGAGCTGTGTCCTGGAACAAATTACCTAAGAAAGTAATCGACAATGTCATAAAAGGTAATATGTCACTAACATCATTCAAATCGTTTATTAAAAACCCTTTTGTAAGTAATTAGATATAGTAAATTAAGCACTCTTATGAATATTAGAAGTAGTTTCCGAGTAGAATTCCAAATCTATAAATTTTATTTTGTTAATAATTAGAATAATTGTGTACGTCTAAGTATAAAATAGAATGTTAATGTTAGTTTTATTAGTGATACACGGCCATTTGAAAATCAGCATCGCTGAAATGCTACCGTATTTTAAATAAGATTAAATAGTAATAGTAAATAGTAACAGCTCCTAAGACAAAAGGAAAAAGTCGCACGCGCGACATTTTGCACCAAGTGGAAATCCGCCTTTAAGGAAATAGTTTTAAATAGAGATGAGTGATAGAGGTAAAACCTGACACTTCCAGTTGGAATACCTTCTTATTGCAAGCGTATGAAGATTTCACAACTAGCAAACCAGAAAATTTCCAGGATTTTAGTGTTCATTTAATAAATGCTTCACCGATAAATTACTAGATGAGAACGTGACGTTTCGAGCTTGGTAGTGAAATGTAAAATGATAGAAAGGCTTGGCAGTATTTTTATGGGCAATATCTGATCATGTGACTCAAAGTCTCAAAAAGATCAAAAGGATTGAAAAGTCAGTAACAAGCTAAGTAATCAGCATACCAAAAAAGGGGAAGAACAGACAGTGGATCTGAGGAAAATGCTATTGTGTAAAGATTAAAATATAGAAAATAAAAACCCGAGGAAATAAACAATGCAAGTCAATGATTTAATCTCCTCATGTAAGATAAGATCCTCAACTTGTAAAGGAATAAATAAATCACGCAAACTAAACCAAATTTTAAAACTTAAACAACTTTATTCCCCATCTCTTTATTTCAGATCTTTTAGTGTGCCCACACTTGACAAAAACAGTAACTATGTGATATATATATATATATATATATATATATATACATATATATATATATACATATATAAAAGAAAAAACGTTTATTAACACTCCAGGGACGAATGATTCCATGTTTCAAAATAGTGAGACGTTTTTCCTATTTTTTACGCCTGTTAAAAGAAACATAAATAAATGTTCTACAGCGCAGTTTTTGAAAATGTCAGTTACTAAGTCCAAGTCTGCGACTGTCCGTTGTCATAGAGGTTGTGGCCAAACTGCATACAAAACTTCCCTGATAGCAATTTTGAAAACATGAAAGGTATGCAGCATTTACTATAGGAAATGCAATTAAATGCTGTAAATTCTAACTCAAGTTTGCAGCATTTAATATGTCTGCCTGTCTCCCTGTCTACCCGTCTACCCGTCTATCCGTCCATCCGTCTATTTTTCCAGCCGTCTATCTGTCTATCTATCTGTCTGTCTGTCTGTCTATCTATCTATATATCTGTCTATTTATCTATATACATGTATTTATATATATGCATACATACATACCTACATACATACATACATACATATATAAACATATATACATACATATATACATATATACATACATATAAGCATATATATATATATAATGTATAAAAGAGATAACACCAGCAGGCCTTAGTAGGTGGAGTACTTGAATTTTACTTTGCTGCGCGTTTCACCACTTTTTCGTGGTCCCTCATGCTAATTTCAATTTCATGTGTTTGTGACGTCATTAATACTGTTTGCATATAACTTGACCAATGTCGGTAATTATTACGTTATAAATTAGCATTTAGAGTAGGTTTAAACTTCTCAATGAAGTATTGTTTCTTTGCTCTCCTCTCGTAGTCATCCTCGACTGACATTTTGTAGAAAGGGAAGACTGTAAATTTCATTTCTTTGCCCTCGGCACATCGTGCGATGTGTTCACTCACCGGTAGTATTTGGTATCCGCTTTCTCTGATCTGCTGCCGATGCAGTGTCATTCTTTCCCGTAATCTTAGCTTTGTTTCTCCGATGTAATTCTCTCCGCATCCCGTGCATGTCAAAACATACAATGGGAATCTTGTAATGCAGTTCATACTTTTTTTTATTTTAAATTCATGATTTGTTGACTTGAAAGTAAATGTTTTCCCCACTATTGTTTGCATGTTATGCACCTTGTTATGAACCCACATTTTGATACAATCCCCTCTATTTTGTCGGCAAATTTGAATCTTGTAAGTATTTACTTTAAGTTTGCTGGTTGTCTTGTACTGTAGACGATACTCGTTCCTTGTAAAGCAAGTTTTAAGCTCGGGCTGTTTTTCAACATGGTCAAGCCAATCTCAATAAATGGTTTTATTGTTGGGTTGTTTGGATTGTATGTGATAACCAGTGCGACGGGGTTATCGGTTGTTTGTTCCGGTTGAACTGTTCTGAGTTCGAGTCGGTTTAAGGTTTTTGCTTTACTGATGCCGGTCTGTAGTAACTCTTTCGGGTAGCTTCTTTTGAGTAGCATTAGTTGTAGTTCCTTGAATCTAGTGTCAATTACTATCTCGTCATCTACTAAAGTACATATTCGGCGTGGCAACTTGAACGGGATATTTGTTTTGGTGTGTCGTGGGTGGTTTGATGTGAAATCTAGGTATTGATGTGTGTCCGTCCTTTTATAATGAATGTCTGTAGAGAGTCGGTCATTCTTTTTCCTTACGAGTATATCTAAAAATGGAATCTGCCTCGTGCTTTTTTTTATTGTCAATTCAATACTCGTGTCGAGGGGAAGTTTAGTAATTTGTGAAATTCGTAAAGCTTGACTTCGGTGAACGTCTAGTGAATAAAACAGTCGTCAAGTTAACGGAGCCAGTTATCTTCAATATATGTTCCTATTTCTTGGCCAAACATGATCTTTGACTGTTGATACATTTCGTCTTCCAGGTATCCCAAAACAAGTGTGACATATGATGGTGCCATTTCGGTTCCCATCGCTATTCCTTTTTTCTGTAGATAGATGTTGTCTTTGATAATGAATGTATTATTGTTCAGGATAAGTTCAATTCCATCTATGATAAATTGGGCCGAGAACCGTCGCGGAATACTTTCTGGATGTTTAGTTAACCAATATCTCATAGCTTGAGTTCCTAGATTGTGAGGGATGTTTGTGTATAGGCTTTTTATGTCGAAGTTTGTAAGTATGGTTTCGTTCGGGACATTGCGCGGTAGTATGTTCAGAAAATCGGTACTATCTCTAAGATTGCTTCTTACAAAACCAACCAGGGGCTTGATAAGAATGTCTATCAGATTACTGAGATGGCTAGTTGGGTATGCTGGTCCTACAACAATTGGCCTAAATGATAAATCTTGTGGTTCTTTAATCTTCAAATGTACTGCGTTGTGATCTTCGTGTGTCTGATGATAGATTCACATTTGTGGATTTTAGGTAGTCCATAGAAATTGCTCATACGATAATCAAATTTTACCAAGACGGTTTTTTTTCTTCTGGAAGACAAAGTGTATCAACAGTCAAAGATCATGTTTGGCCAAGAAATAGGAACATATATTGAAGATAACTGGCTCCGTTAACTTGACGACTGTTTTATTCACTAGACGTTCACCGAAGTCAAGCTTTACGAATTTCACAAATTACTAAACTTCCCCTCGACACGAGTATTGAATTGACAATAAAAAAAAGCACGAGGCAGATTCCATTTTTAGATATACTCGTAAGGAAAAAGAATGACCGACTCTCTACAGACATTCATTATAAAAGGACGGACACACATCAATACCTAGATTTCACATCAAACCACCCACGACACACCAAAACAAATATCCCGTTCAAGTTGCCACGCCGAATATGTACTTTAGTAGATGACGAGATAGTAATTGACACTAGATTCAAGGAACTACAACTAATGCTACTCAAAAGAAGCTACCCGAAAGAGTTACTACAGACCGGCATCAGTAAAGCAAAAACCTTAAACCGACTCGAACTCAGAACAGTTCAACCGGAACAAACAACCGATAACCCCGTCGCACTGGTTATCACATACAATCCAAACAACCCAACAATAAAACCATTTATTGAGATTGGCTTGACCATGTTGAAAAACAGCCCGAGCTTAAAACTTGCTTTACAAGGAACGAGTATCGTCTACAGTACAAGACAACCAGCAAACTTAAAGTAAATACTTACAAGATTCAAATTTGCCGACAAAATAGAGGGGATTGTATCAAAATGTGGGTTCATAACAAGGTGCATAACATGCAAACAATAGTGGGGAAAACATTTACTTTCAAGTCAACAAATCATGAATTTAAAATAAAAAAAAGTATGAACTGCATTACAAGATTCCCATTGTATGTTTTGACATGCACGGGATGCGGAGAGAATTACATCGGAGAAACAAAGCTAAGATTACGGGAAAGAATGACACTGCATCGGCAGCAGATCAGAGAAAGCGGATACCAAATACTACCGGTGAGTGAACACATCGCACGATGTGCCGAGGGCAAAGAAATGAAATTTACAGTCTTCCCTTTCTACAAAATGTCAGTCGAGGATGACTACGAGAGGAGAGCAAAGAAACAATACTTCATTGAGAAGTTTAAACCTACTCTAAATGCTAATTTATAACGTAATAATTACCGACATTGGTCAAGTTATATGTAAACAGTATTAATGACGTCACAAAACACATGAAATTGAAATTAGCATGAGGGACCACGAAAAAGTGGTGAAACGCGCAGCAAAGTAAAATTCAAGTACTCCACCTACTAAGGCCTGTTGGAGTTGCCTTTTTTATGCATTATAATTACACCTGTATTTGGAACACATTCTTTTGAACTATATATATATATATATATATATATATATATATATATACTGGCGGCCAAAAAAAATCGATAATGTTAAGATTTATGTTAGTTTCTGCTTACATAGGCAGACAAGAAGCACATCGTACACCAACAGATTTCAGGGTTATAGTAATGAATGTTTTAGATAGATTGAGATGTGTCCCATAATATTTGTAGAGATATTCTGTTTTTAAGGTATTTTATAGCATACGTAAACTAAGTTCAAGTCTTACAAGAAAGGGTTGTTGGCCTGTCACAAATTGGAAGATACTGAATAATGGGTCCAAAGAGAAGAATCTGCTGGCATTATCCGAAGAAGGCTACACACAACGTGAAATTGCTGCTCGTGTGTGTTGTACTCAAAGCAGTGTCAGTGAAATTCTCAAGAAGAGACTCACTGGTAGTGTGAAAAATGCCAAGATCCCTGGACGGAAACGAATAACATGTGAGAGGGAGGACAGGCTCATGGTAAGGAAAAGCAAGTCAAATCGCTACAAGACTGCACCGTAAATAAAAACTGAGATACTAATTGAACATGGTGTTAATAGCTTGGTTTCCACCACCCAAAGAAGGCTTAGAGAGGCTGGTCTAAAGGGCTGCAAGCCCGGAAAGAAGCCTAGACTTACTGCTCGCCACAAGAAGTCTCGATTACAGTTTGCACAAGCACACAAAGATTGGACGGCTGAACAGTTGTCCCAAGTTATCTTCAGCGATGAATCAAGGTTTCTTTTTCATAGGAATGATGGGTGTGTGTATGTCAGACGAATGGATGGCGAAGAACTAAAGGAAAGCTGCATTCAGACAACTGTGAAACATTGAGGTGGTGGCATCATGGTATGGGACTGCATCAATCCAAGAGGTGTTGGCTGTCTTTCTAAGATAGATAGAAAGCTCGATGGAGAACGATACATTGATCTCCTAGAAAATTCCCTTATTCTAACCACACACATGCTGACCATACCAGATGGTTGGATATTCCAGCATGACAATGCAACTTGTCACACCTCCCGCCTTGTCAAAGGATGGTTTAAAGAAGAGGGCATACCTTTTATGGAATGGCCAGCGCAGTCACCCGATCTCAACTCTATTGAGAATCTATGGGACCAACTTAAGACAATGGTCCAAGAGCAAAACCCTACCAATGTCACATAACTTTGGAGTGCTGTAAAAGCTGTATGGCAAGGCTTTCCATTAGATAAGTTAATTATTTTAATAAATAGCATGCCTCGAAGGTGTAAAGCAGTGGTCAAAGGTCGTGGAGGAGCCACTAAATATTAAGATTTGTTCTCTGTTAGTTTCGGTGTAATTACTTGTCATGATAAGATTTGTTACAATGTTTATGGCATCACCATCTTTAGCTTCTGCGTGATCGATTCTTTTTGACCGCCAGTGTATATGCTGTATATACTGTGTGTATATGTATATATATATATATATATATATATATATATATATATAGATATATGTGTTGATAACAAGTATCAATAACAAAATCATATGGTGCAGAGTGCTCTATACCGAGGTAGAGCGGAATAATCACAACACAAGATTTGGTTACTTCATAAGAACTTTTATTCACTACAGATCTGTTTCGTATGACAAGTCCGAAGCTTGCCACACTCATCAGGTGAATGCTGTGTTTGGCGTGTAAACTTGAGATCTGTCGTTAGTTTGTGACGTCAAGTTGTTTGTGTGTAGTATTTGGTTCGTGTTACAGGTAGAGGCAGTGACAATTATCTATTACAAAGCAAGTGTTTCTTGCGGTGCCTGCAAGTAGATATGAGTTCATTCCTTTTGTTGAGTGAACTTAGTTCCGGATGGCAGATGATGAGAAATTTTTCGTAGATGCATAAGTTGCAGCGTTTAGTCCTGTTTGAATAGGGATGACATTTCTTCATAATTTTCCATTCTATTGAATAACGCGCGTTCGATTCCTTCAGCGACCAAACATGTTTGCTAAGCTCTGTGGCGTTTTTAGATTTTTCGTTTCGAAATGAGCTGGTGTGGTTCCGATATCGTGTTTTAAACGTTCCTTCTGTTAAGCCGACGTAGGTCTCTTTCGTGTTGTTGTCCTCATTCGTTACGGTGGCCTGGTACACAATCCCTTTGGTTTGGCATTTCCCTTTTAGTGGGCAATCATTTTTTATGCGGCAGTTGCATTCGTTTTTCGGGGACGTGTGATCAGCAGTTTCTTTGGTTTTGTTTAGCACTGATTTGTTGTGCAACGAAATGATGTTGGCTACGTTGGGCATACAACTATAACTAAGTTTCAGTGTGTTTCTATTGCAAATTTTGTGTAAAGGATGGCCTTTTGGGAAGCACTCGTCGATAGCTTTCAGAAACTTACGGCCGATGTTGGTTGCGACATTGGCACTGTATGGCGGATTAAACCAAATGACGTTTCTTTTCCTTGTTCGTTTTTCTTGAATAGGCTGGGGATCGAAATGAAGCTGGTAGTCGTATCCACTTTTTAGGAGAGCTTCTTGGTACGGTTGTCGTGTGGAATCGAAAGTTTGTTGGCAGGAAGATATGTTCGAAAGTCGGCGGTTGATGGATTCGGGGATTTGGCGAAGTATTGTAGGCGGGTGGTTGCTGTCTCGGTGGACGTAAAGAGGAACGCTGTTAGGTTTTGTGTACGGTTTATATGATCCGGATCTTAAGTCAATGAGGACAACAACACGAAAGAGACCTACGTCGGCTTAACAGAAGGAACGTTTAAAACACGATATCGGAACCACACCAGCTCATTTCGAAACGAAAAATCTAAAAACGCCACAGAGCTTAGCAAACATGTTTGGTCGCTGAAGGAATCGAACGCGCGTTATTCAATAGAATGGAAAATTATGAAGAAATGTCATCCCTATTCAAACAGGACTAAACGCTGCAACTTATGCATCTACGAAAAATTTCTCATCATCTGCCATCCGGAACTAAGTTCACTCAACAAAAGGAATGAACTCATATCTACTTGCAGGCACCGCAAGAAACACTTGCTTTGTAATAGATAATTGTCACTGCCTCTACCTGTAACACGAACCAAATACTACACACAAACAACTTGACGTCACAAACTAACGACAGATCTCAAGTTTACACGCCAAACACAGCATTCACCTGATGAGTGTGGCAAGCTTCGGACTTGTCATACGAAACAGATCTGTAGTGAATAAAAGTTCTTATGAAGTAACCAAATCTTGTGTTGTGATTATTCCGCTCTACCTCGGTATAGAGCACTCTGCACCATATGATTTTGTTATTGATACTTGTTATCAACACATATATCTATTTCGCTCCTACATTGTTGAGCACTCTACAAGTGAATATGGAAACCGTAAACCTTGGATACTCTACGAAGAACATAGCGATTGCACAGCCAAACGTATACTTGAGATACCTGATCGAGAAGACACAATCCTTTTTACAACGCGTACGATGGAAAGCCTACCATTCCTTGGCAACAGCCGAACAAAGACCGACTAAAGAAACATACGGATTTAGAACGACGAAATCTCCACCACCAATCGACGAAATACGCGAATTCGAAGGTAGGATGCTAGAAATTGTGCAACACATCGAATTCAAACACTCGACTTGCAAATTCCAACAACAACTTTCACGGGACGCAAAGAAAATACATAACGACAAAGAATTGCTAATCCCCGCGGACAAGTCAACTAATTTCTATCGCGTTAAACCTGCTTCCTACAACCGGCTACTCCATTCCAGTATAAACAAATCATACAAGAAAGCACAACCTAATGAAACCAGCAAAATAATTAGTGAAGAAAAGAGAATCGCAAAAGACCTACAGCTTGACAATAGAATTGACGCGCTTGCCGAGAAAGATTGTTTCATCACCTTGAAAGATCACAAACCGAACTTTAACAACAAACCGTCATGTAGATTAATAAATCCCGCGAAATCAGAGATAGGTATTATCAGTAAAAGAATCCTCGAACGAATCAACAAGAAAGTAAAAGCAGCGACAGCATTAAACCAGTGGAATAGCAGCACTTCCGTCATTAAGTGGTTCAAAAACATCAAAGATAAACCAGCGCATTCATTCGTAAGTTTTGACGTGGTTGATTTTTATCCCTCAATAACGGAAGACTTGTTAATTAAAGCACTTTCGTTCGCCTCGGAACACGACCGAATTACCAACAAAGAAAAAAACATCATCATTCAGACCAAGAACTCTCTTCTTTTTAACGAAAACAAAGCATGGCAGAAAAAAGCCGAAGGCTCAAATTTCGACGTGACGATGGGCAGCTTTGACGGTGCTGAGACCTGCGAACTTGTCGGCTCCTACCTCCTGTCCCAATTGCCCACTAATATTAAAAGGAATGTCGGATTATACAGAGATGACGGCCTAGGCGCATTCAATGCAACCCCCAAAGAAATTGAAAACATCAAGAAAGTAATATGTAAAACATTCAACGACCACAAGCTAAAACTTACTATAGATGCGAACAAAAAAAGTGTGAACTTTCTCGATGTTTCATTTGACTTAAGATCCGGATCATATAAACCGTACACAAAACCTAACAGCGTTCCTCTTTACGTCCACCGAGACAGCAACCACCCGCCTACAATACTTCGCCAAATCCCCGAATCCATCAACCGCCGACTTTCGAACATATCTTCCTGCCAACAAACTTTCGATTCCACACGACAACCGTACCAAGAAGCTCTCCTAAAAAGTGGATACGACTACCAGCTTCATTTCGATCCCCAGCCTATTCAAGAAAAACGAACAAGGAAAAGAAACGTCATTTGGTTTAATCCGCCATACAGTGCCAATGTCGCAACCAACATCGGCCGTAAGTTTCTGAAAGCTATCGACGAGTGCTTCCCAAAAGGCCATCCTTTACACAAAATTTGCAATAGAAACACACTGAAACTTAGTTATAGTTGTATGCCCAACGTAGCCAACATCATTTCGTTGCACAACAAATCAGTGCTAAACAAAACCAAAGAAACTGCTGATCACACGTCCCCGAAAAACGAATGCAACTGCCGCATAAAAAATGATTGCCCACTAAAAGGGAAATGCCAAACCAAAGGGATTGTGTACCAGGCCACCGTAACGAATGAGGACAACAACACGAAAGAGACCTACGTCGGCTTAACAGAAGGAACGTTTAAAACACGATATCGGAACCACACCAGCTCATTTCGAAACGAAAAATCTAAAAACGCCACAGAGCTTAGCAAACATGTTTGGTCGCTGAAGGAATCGAACGCGCGTTATTCAATAGAATGGAAAATTATGAAGAAATGTCATCCCTATTCAAACAGGACTAAACGCTGCAACTTATGCATCTACGAAAAATTTCTCATCATCTGCCATCCGGAACTAAGTTCACTCAACAAAAGGAATGAACTCATATCTACTTGCAGGCACCGCAAGAAACACTTGCTTTGTAATAGATAATTGTCACTGCCTCTACCTGTAACACGAACCAAATACTACACACAAACAACTTGACGTCACAAACTAACGACAGATCTCAAGTTTACACGCCAAACACAGCATTCACCTGATGAGTGTGGCAAGCTTCGGACTTGTCATACGAAACAGATCTGTAGTGAATAAAAGTTCTTATGAAGTAACCAAATCTTGTGTTGTGATTATATATATATATATATATACATATAGGCCGAAACGGTTCCGGCTGTAGTTACATATATATATATATATATATATATATATATATATATATGTAGGTAGGTAGGTAAAACTTTATTTAAACACGCTAGCCTCGATCACCATAATACGCTGCTTTCCACTAGGGGCGTCACACATTAACTATATACAAACTGAACTATATACAAGTTAAACAATATAAGCAAAGATTAAACTATATAAAGATTAAACTATGTAAAGATTAAAAAAATAAAATTAAAAATTGGTTTGATCCAATAACAATTACGTCTGGCGTATTTTCTTTTTAAAAGAAAAAAGAGTTTCAGACTTTTTAAAATGTTCAGGAAGATGATTCTCCTGCATTGCACCACTATATCGAAAGCTTTTCTTCAGAAATTCACTATTAGGCTTAGGTAAGAGTAGATCTGTATCATTACTACGTAAATTATAATTATTCTGAATTGTATTTCTTTTACAGAAATAGCAAGACAAGGTAAACTTGGGTTACTTCATAAAGATTTACCACAAATTTGTTTCGTATGGCAAGCTGAGCCTGCCACACTCGTCAGGTAGTGATCGCGTGTGATATAGTTGCCTAGGAGACTTGATAGTGTCTATAGAGGTTACGTCATGCAATAAAAATGCGGGGTGAATTAACAAATATTACAGAGCAAGTGTTTTTTCCTATGTCTACAAGCTGTGATTAGTTCGTTTCTGGAATTTAATGAGCTTAGCTCAGGATGGCAGATGATAAGGAATTTTTTATGCAAACATAAATTGCATTTTTTTGTACTGCTAGAATACGCTTTACACCGTCTGATAATTTGCCACTTTAACGAAAATTTGATGTTATTGTCCCTTAAGTTCCAAATCTATTTGCTTAGGGCCGTGCTATTTCTCTGAGTCGGGTTTCTAAAGGAGCTCGTGTGATTGTTATATCGGGACTTGAAGGTGCCTTCAGTGATACCGATGTAGGTCTCAACTTTGCTGTTGTCTTCTCTCTTTACCGTTGCTTGGTATACAACTCTGTCTGTTAAGCACTTTCCGGCTAGCGGGCAGGATTCTTTATGGTGGCAGTTGCAACTAAGAGAGTCGGGTGGATTGGATTGAGTCTGGGTTTCTTTGCTGAGTATGTGTTTGTTGTGTGATGCGATGATGTTTGCGACGTTTGGCATGCAGCTATAGCTTAATTTCAAAGTGTTCGGATTAAATATTTTGTGAAGCGGGTGGTTTGATGGAAAGGGCTCGTCGACGATCTTTAAGAATTTGTGTCCTATGTTTGTGGGGATAATGGCGTTGAATGGTGGGTTTTACAATATGATATTTCTGTTTCTGTTTCTCGGATGTTTTGGTTTTGGTAGTTCGGGTTTGAAGTTGAGTTTGTAGTCATAGCCGCTTCTTTTTAGGGCTTCTTGGTATGGTGGGGTTGCGGAGTCAAATGAATGCTTGTCGGAAGAGATATTAGATAGACGTTTATTAATGTTTTCTGGTATGCTGCGGAGTACTGAAGGTGGATGATTGCTGTGGCGGTTGACGTATTGCAAGACGTTTCCTGGCTTTGTGAAGGGCTTGTAACTCGAGGATGACAAATCTAATGTGACGTCTAGATAATGAACGCATTTCTTGTTAGCTTCGATGGTTAGTTTTAGGTGTTTTGTTGAATGCGGCTAGCCCGTCATCTCTGTTTCATTGTTTCCCAAACAACATTGGCCTCTACAGAGATGACGGGCTAGCCGCATTCAACAAAACACCTAAAACTAACCATCGAAGCTAACAAGAAATGCGTTCATTATCTAGACGTCACATTAGATTTGTCATCCTCGAGTTACAAGCCCTTCACAAAGCCAGGAAACGTCTTGCAATACGTCAACCGCCACAGCAATCATCCACCTTCAGTACTCCGCAGCATACCAGAAAACATTAATAAACGTCTATCTAATATCTCTTCCGACAAGCATTCATTTGACTCCGCAACCCCACCATACCAAGAAGCCCTAAAAAGAAGCGGCTATGACTACAAACTCAACTTCAAACCCGAACTACCAAAACCAAAACATCCGAGAAACAGAAACAGAAATATCATATTGTAAAACCCACCATTCAACGCCATTATCCCCACAAACATAGGACACAAATTCTTAAAGATCGTCGACGAGCCCTTTCCATCAAACCACCCGCTTCACAAAATATTTAATCCGAACACTTTGAAATTAAGCTATAGCTGCATGCCAAACGTCGCAAACATCATCGCATCACACAACAAACACATACTCAGCAAAGAAACCCAGACTCAATCCAATCCACCCGACTCTCTTAGTTGCAACTGCCACCATAAAGAATCCTGCCCGCTAGCCGGAAAGTGCTTAACAGACAGAGTTGTATACCAAGCAACGGTAAAGAGAGAAGACAACAGCAAAGTTGAGACCTACATCGGTATCACTGAAGGCACCTTCAAGTCCCGATATAACAATCACACGAGCTCCTTTAGAAACCCGACTCAGAGAAATAGCACGGCCCTAAGCAAATAGATTTGGAACTTAAGGGACAATAACATCAAATTTTCGTTAAAGTGGCAAATTATCAGACGGTGTAAAGCGTATTCTAGCAGTACAAAAAAATGCAATTTATGTTTGCATAAAAAATTCCTTATCATCTGCCATCCTGAGCTAAGCTCATTAAATTCCAGAAACGAACTAATCACAGCTTGTAGACATAGGAAAAAACACTTGCTCTGTAATATTTGTTAATTCACCCCGCATTTTTATTGCATGACGTAACCTCTATAGACACTATCAAGTCTCCTAGGCAACTATATCACACGCGATCACTACCTGACGAGTGTGGCAGGCTCAGCTTGCCATACGAAACAAATTTGTGGTAAATCTTTATGAAGTAACCCAAGTTTACCTTGTCTTGCTATTGTAATTCGCTCTACTCTGGTATTGAGCACTCTCTTCGTACGATTTTTAATAAAATCTCACTTATCACTTATATATATACGTGAACGTTTTGGTTTACGAAATACAAAGAGGGCTCAATATCACACAGATAGAGCCAATAGAATTATATCGCTTACCTCAAGAAGTCACTGCAGCCTGTTTCATCTTGAAGATTCTTGAAGATTCTTTCTCAAGATGAAACAGGCTGTAGTGACTTTTTGAGGTAAGCGAGATAATTATATATATATATATATATATACTGTATTGGTTTTTATATATTAGACTATACATATATATATCGCGTTATATATCGCATATATATATCTGGCATACCTTAGATGTACCACAAGTGTGAAACATTTGAGTTGCCTTATTGATATAGGCTTCTCCATCCTGCTCGTCAGCACTACACTGATGAGGCCCAATAGGCCGAAACGGTTCCGTCGGTAGTTATATATATATATATATATATATATATATATATATATATATATATATACATATATATATATATATATATATATACATATATAGCGCGTTGTCAGATTTGTAAATATGTTATGGAAGGAAGAAGTTTTAAGAATAGTTCTGGAAATCGGCAATATTGTCAATTACGATTTTGATTGTGACTCGAATGGAGTGGTTTACTTGATTGAATGTAAAAAGTGTTTAAAACTGTACGTTGGAAGCACAATCACATCGTTTAGAAAGAGGTTTAACAATCACAAGAGCTCGTTAGTAAGATATGGAAAGGGTCAGAGGGGAATTGCTGGGGAGCATTTATATGCACATTTTTTTCAGCAGGGACATCAGGGATTGGAGGAGATTAGAATAATGATTATTGATAAAACGGATGTAAGTATGCCTGAGGAGAGGGACGGGTTTTGGGCGTATAAATTGAATACGTTCATTCCAAATGGACTCAATCTTAGGAATTTTACTTAATTATGAATTTTAATTAGTTGTTTAATTTATATTTAAGTGGATTACTGACTTCTGTATTACGACCTTGAGAAAGGGGCTTGCCCCGAAACGTCGGAGATGAAATATAAATTTTTTAAATGAATTTTTTTGGTTTTTTTACATGAAGTTTAAACTCAGGAATTGTATTGGCTATTTGATTTATATATATATATATATATATATATATATATATATATATATAGTCTAAGTAGCAAATGAATAGAAAATATTTATTTAATGGTTGTATACAAGTTCACATCAATCATTTATCCAAACAATCATGTAAAGTTATCAGTTAAAAACAAACCATAAAGGGCTCATCAGTTGTCTACCAACATGACTATTTTGGGGGTTTGAAGACAAAATAGTCATAATAACAATCCTAGGAAACTAGAACAATGCTCTAGTGGCTGACAATAAAAGTCATTCTTCATCTACAAAATGGTTACCCAGGGTCAAGGGCTCATTTCCTATCAATTAAGATCTTGATATTGTATTTTTTCAAAAGTAAAGCTGGGTCTGAAAATATTACAGACCTTAACACACTTTCATTGACAAATAAAAATAAATACCTGGCATTAGCTAGAATAAAATACTAAAGGGTTCCAACAATCTGGAAAGAGTTCAACACTCTGAACACACACTCAAAAATAACTCTTCTAGCTTTTCATTTATTGATAAAGTATACATATATGTATCCAGACTGGTAATGAAGGTGAAGTTCTGTCCCAATGGGGGTCTTGCAACATGTTTACCAAGAAAATTTTCAAATTACAAAACCAACAGGTGATGATTTTCAGTATTATGGGGGGAAGAAATTCACATCTGAAAAAGACTTGCCAATGCATATAACAATAGGAGCATGAACTCCATGTAATTACCATGATATTTTAAAACACATCTGTAATCACACTAGGTATCTAGTTACACAGAGTTAAAGAGCATTTTATCTGCTAGGTCTACATTAAAACAGACTTGAAATATGTGTTGATCGAAGACTGAGAAGTAACAACATAATAAAGTTCAATGTATTTGAGATCAGGTCATGCATATCACTGTTTAATTGTATATAAAGTATTGAAATATGAAAAATTTAACTAATTAACACTAAGCTTGTGTTAAGGCCAATTTGTGATTGTTAATAAGTTAGAATAATGTTTTTGAAAAGATACTGTACAGGTTTGACAATACACATAAAATATTACCTTTTCATCATTCTCTGGCTTTCTGCTGATACTATTCAAATTAATATAATGTACTATTTATATTTTTTAATATTGTAGGTTAGTATGGTATAAAAGATGATATGTCTGGAAAATGAATATTGTGAATTTACTGCCAAATCTTCATAGTATATGTGGGTACCACTGGCTCCTTTAATCAGTGGCTACATTACTATTTACATGTAAACAACTGTGCATATGTTTGAAAACTGGGGAACATTGAAATACTAGTACTTTTTTGCATATAATACTGTATTTAACCAACACAAAGTTGTGAAATGTACTTTATATAGGTAAATTCAAGAGACATTAAAGAAATACTTAAGACATGGTAAATGCAAATCAATGGTGTGGTTAAATGTGGTAGCTTGGTAGATAGTTTATGTTTCTTTATGTGCATGCTTTCAAGCTATTACACTCATTTTGATATTCAATTCCCATCAGGGACTCAGAAAGTTTTTCTGAGTAGAATAGCTCAATAGCATGCATATAAAGAAACATCATGGTAAATGCAGTTCACCTACACTTTCCACTGTGATTATTTGGCTGACTGTCACTTGCACAACTAGCCAACTTGGCCCACTAACCAACTTGGTCCATGCAAACTTGGCTTACATTGATACCACCTCAACTCTGTAACTAATTTAGGTCTCTAAAACTTACTAACCCATTATTAGTATTTGCTGAACCAATCAGCAAATAGTAATAATGTGTTAGAGTTAAAGTAAGAGTTAGAAAAAATAAACAGAAAAGCCCTGTTCCTACTAATTACACACTAAGCAAAAGCAAAATTAATTAGGTGAATTGAGTTAGTATTACACTGGGTCCAGTTGGCATAATGGCTTGGCTGAGGTGGTAAGTAGATTGAGTTGGTATTTGACTGAGCCAAGTTGACCTTATTGGGCCTAGTTGGTTAGTGGGATGAGTTGGTTAGTGGGCTGAGTTGGTTAGTGAGCCCGAGTGGACTGCAAAGCGTCACTTGGTGACGGGTCTCTCGGGTAATTGACCCGACAGAGACCACGACCCGAACCGGCATGAAAAATGCAAACCTTCAAAGATGTCAGAGTAAAAGAGCCAAATGGTCTCTGAGACTCCAGGCCCTCGCCTGTTGGGGGCCGTGCTGCACCCGAAAAAGTGACTGATCTCTCATTTCCTCTGTGACCCTTTGCCTCCAGAACTTATCTGGAACGCTGATAAAATTATTTTTAATGCATAATACTATAATGTAATAGTGTAAGGCAATAAAGTCACGTAGATCTTGAACGAAGGAAAAACAGCAGCTCAAAATCTATTCAAGTAAATTAATCGAACAAGAAATAGTTAAAAGCAGTAGCAGTATATATTCACAAAACTTAGTCAACCTCGATATTTACTAAAGGTCGTACCAGGATCCATCAGCAGTTTTACTTCAATCAAACCCTCACAGCTTTCAGCAAGATGCACTTTAAGGCCACCGACATAATATTTATAAGATTTCTTACTCTAGAAAAACTTTGACCTCTGGATCCATGTATTTCGCAGAACACAATTTCACACCAGCACATTGTTTTTAAAGTTGCAAGTCTAAACGAGCACAATTTGAGGCATGGGACCAAATTCTGGCTTTCATTTTAGCTGACAAGTATTCATCATAACTTTCTTTATTTGGGAACTTGTTTGTTATTCTCCTGCTTAACGTAAAAGGGAAAATTCAGTGGTAGCAAAGCAAAAGAAAAGGAAAGTGAACTAGAAAAGAGTGAGCACATCATGAGAAAAAACAACGTGTTCCCACACCGGGAATCGAACCCGGGCCACGGCGGTGAGAGCGCCGGATCCTAACCACTAGACCATATGGGATTGCACTACTTATCTGTTATTAAAAACTTTATAAAATAAATTTAAAATACCACACGACATTAAAGATGCAAGATCGCAGTGGACCGCAGATGCTAAACAACTGTTGGACAAGTCTGGACAAGTCTTTTCTGACAACAAGAATTGGCCGTATTTATACTAGAGGCCGGCTAAGACGTCTGAGGCGTCAATGTCGTCTCAGACGTCTTGTGTAAATACGGGAAAAAGGGCAGACGACTTTGACGTCTTATGTAAAAAAATCAAAAATTACATAGAATATACAGTATTTCACCAAGATTTTTCAGGTGACGATGAGGGATGCCTCTATCCTGTCACTGAACATTGAAAATGACGAACATTTACGACAACTGAAATAAATGTACAACATCGGGGTGTTTAATGAACGGCAGAAAGACTTTTAAGTAAACAAAATACTAATTTTTCTGTAATTTTGAATGCTTGGTTTCATTACAAAATTTCTTGATGTTCAACAGAGACTAAATATGTAACGGAGACTTACAGGATTCTCCTCACTAGTAACTAAAAACCTGAATTTGGCGAAGTTTTCTGTTAATAATAATTACACCGTACGCAATTGAGCTTTGGCATTATAAAAGTACTGCGAAAAACATTAAAGGACAGTTTGTTTTTTTCCTCATGGAAGTTCTTTTGAAAATGGAAAGTGAAAAACGTGGTGACAGCCATCTCTAAACCCGTTATCGCATTTGGTGAGGTGATAATTTGTATTTACAAATATGTATGTCGTTGAATTGGTTTCCTTCTTCTATATGTCTTTGTCTGTTTTTATACTGACACCTGGCGGAGAGTCTCTGCTACATGTTTCAGTAGTCAACAATTAGGAAGACTTCAACGTAAACGTATTGGCTTTGTCAGGTCAAATGAGAAGGAAAAAACAAAACGATAAACGAGCAAGCCAGTTACTTGCGTGCATTGACTGTTGTTTAGTAAATATTGGCTTTGCCATGAGTTAAAGACAATTTATAATATGACTGAGCAAGTTATCCGGTCTGTACACAAAATGACGCACGCTGACTGGCCGTCTAGCCGTTTAATAGGTTTTTCGTACAGACCGACAAGTTTTGGCGGGAAAATTTTCGCGTCGATTTGAAGACTAACAAACCAGATTCAGGTACGTTTTACAAAAGATTTACAATAACAAACCATCAAAAAAGTAGTTAAACCTTCTCAAAAATAAATTTAACCTAGAGCTAGATAAATTGATACGAAAAAAATACGATTAGGCAAACACAAGCTACTAAACCTGGACTGCTCACTCACGAACTAAAAAGTTCGTTAAAAGCGATAAAGGAAAGGAAGCAAAAACCATAATAAACTCTATATTAACTTCATATGTTCGGTCTGAACGGGAAAGTATTCGCCTTCGGGTTTTTCCCCCCAGACCTTGCTACTTCGTCGCTCGGTTCGCACGAAAATCTCAGGCAAACATTTTCCCGTACAGACCTCACACTCGGTTAATAATTAATCAATATATTGATAAAACGACATAGAGCAGTAACATTTTCCAAAACCGTGAAAACAAAAGGAAACACTTGTCTACGGCCAAATAATAACTCAAGACGTAATATATATCGTTTTTAAAATACTTACATATAGTAACATAAATGATGAAAAGGCAAACTTTATATTATAAAAGATTTTAAAAGATTTTTTAAAAGTGATTTTTGCATAGTAATTCCAGAGCATGGAAGCAACAGATGTCCAAAGGGTTCCACTTCTTTTTTGTTGTGTAAATGCAAAGCTAGACGTTTAAAATTTGCTAATCGAGGTAGAACTTGAAAACAGGAATAAGTAAGACGTGAACGCTGCGCTTTGAAAATGGTGCCCTGAAGTTCAGAATGGCTTGGTAAATCGAAATTTGATTTTCCCTAATGTATATTAGTAGAAACGTAGTCGAGTACTATTGCAAATGCTGCATTCTGATTGGCTACGCTACTCGCTATCTATTCGTCGATAGATAGCGAGTAGCGAAAATGGCTTCCGCCTCTCGTTTTTGTGAAGTTTCTGAAGACGAAATAGAATGCTTACTTGAAAATGCAATCCCACAGAAGACGAAAATTGTTCTTTGCAAAGTCTGTTTCTACTAAAACAATTAGATTATTCGCTCTCGATTTCTATGAGGTGATAGTTGACTCGGGGGCTTCGCCCTCGTCAACTATCACCTCATAGAAATATTTAGCTCATAATCTAATTGTTAAGTACAATGGTGTTAATGGTCGTCTTTTGGCGCTATAGAATGCCCTTCGACGCAAATGGCTGCGTATCTATGCTAGTGAATGTCTATCGAATAAAATATAATGAATGTATTCTTGCGCTAACGAGTTTGATGTTGGCATTAATAATAGTATATTTTCTACTAACGAACAGCAAAAGGTGTAATATTGAGATAACGTTAACGTGCGAACACCTGAAAGTACTGACCTTTGCAACAACTGGTCCCAACGTGTGCATCTTTGGTAAAGCGGGAGTCGGAAAGTCCACTTTGGTACAAACCATAAGAAAGCGCAAAGGAAATTTGATTAAAAAAAGGAAAGAAGTGTCAAATTGTCTACGCAAAAGGAATATCCTTCTACGCTTACCATGGTATTTCAAAAACTGTTCACCACACACTATGGCTTACAAACAGCGGCATTACCTCCCCATTTGGTGATCTACCGTTGTCCCGAGCGACAAGACATGGTAGAGAAAATGACAAACGCGCGTGTTTTGATGTCAAGATGTCAATGTCTAGTCGACGTCTGTTTAATATAGTGAACATAATTCAACAGAGGACGTCGAATAATAATCTTCCGTTTGGTGGAAATCAAGTCGGATATTAGTGGGAGACGTCTGGCAATTAAAACCAGTACCAAATCCAGTGGACGTTGGAGCTCCAATATATGAGTCGAAACTGTTCTACCATGTTTTTCGGTATTGGTTTGAGCTGACAAGTTCTTAGACAAGATAAAACCTGAAGTCGTTTGAAGCAAACGCTTGATCGCTTATGTATCGGAAATGTGACAAAGAAACGGAGATACCTCTTCGTTCTTTATCAAGGAATTGCATCACGAGAGGCAGGGAATTAATTCACACACAGCACCTAGTGAAAACAGGAAGCATAGCCGAGTGTTTTCTGGTATTTTTCTGGTTGAAATGGTGTCATTCATGATTCTGTCACAGTACAGAGACACGAAAGCTATTTTCTATTTGCTTTATAAAATAACCATGGTTTTTTAGTTTTCGTGACGTCATCCATGTCTCTTTACTCTAATTTCAAAATGAAAATGACGTCATCTATGTTTTCTATACTCTGAGAGAAAATGAGGCTCGTTCAATCAGAGCGTGTTATTTTCTAAACTATTATAAACATGATGGTATACTCCGCCAGCATGTTATAACCAACAAAATTCAATTTAATCTTACTGCAGTTCCCAAAATGGATTTTTATAAACTATTGGAGTTACCATTAACACAAATGACATAATAAATGCTAAATAAAAACCATTCAAAGCAGTTAACATTGTAAATTTCTTGTTTGGTTCAATTTCGTACGATCTCCTACAAATGCTTTATTCCAGGGGATTTTATCAGGGAGGTATGTAAACATATTTGAAACTGGCACTTTTTATTTGTAACACTCCTGTCCATAATTAAAGATATATAACTGAAGATGGGTATTGCGCAGTTGGAAAATGAGCAAGGGGAAACTGAAATCAACAGTCGCTGAGAAAGATGAACTGAAGCAGGTGTGTTGCTATTAGCGCACCTAATGGAATCGAGAAACAAAATAAATAGTTCAACCATTAAAACAATAAATATTTTGTCATATTCAGCATAACGTAAAATCAAACCTTGGATGCCAGAAATAGCCTTTGGGTGACTTCACGGCTGTTTCATTTGCATGTCCCAAAGTAACTTCGTGTCTGCAAGTATCTCTTTACTCTTAATCTGGCAAATTTATTTTCCTATAAATTCCATTACCTCGCTCTCTTTCACACGCTTTTCTCTTTCAATATCACTTCATAAATCTTTACGTTGGGCGTCAGTTTTTTCTTCCGATCCATCTCTAGTAAGATACCGTAGATTGTATTTTCTTAGAGGTCTTTCTATATCCGTGGCCTTCCGTTTTATCCCGCGAGTTTCTCCATAATTTGGAGACATAAGCGCAGTTTCTGCATGTGGTATTCCCCGAAGAAATCACCAGACAAGATATCGAGACTAATCACCTCTCCTTGGCAGAGTCGCTCGATGTAATGTTCAACACTTTGGAACGTGCTACCGTCACCTGTAAAAACTTGACACCACTACCAATTCTACTGGGCATTACAAGCTGTCCTAAGCACGATGCTACCCTATCTACCAGACGATTAACTGTATCGATAGCATAAAGTGATACGGAATCCAAAAATTCTTATGCAATATCCTTCAGTGATACTGCGTCCCCATGGGTATGTAGTGTTATGTTAGGCGGATTCATACAAATCAGTACTTCAAACGCAAGACGACGATCTGCTATAGTTACTCCTTTAACAACTCCTGAACTCCGTATCTTTAACAGCGATACCGCATCTTTTGGATCTGAACAATCTACGACCCATCCAATGTCATTAGAACGCATTTAATTTTATTGTCCACAGATTTTTCATGAAAAAAATTGAACTCCTCTTTTGTCTCCCTCATTTACTCTACGTTTCCTATGATTCTGGTAGCTGGATTGTTTCTCTGAAGCATTTCATAAATTTACTACCCCAGATATCGCTGATAAGTCGTCCATGTAAAGTTCTATTAAAATACACGTTAATACCATTAGCGGCGTCCAATATTGAATCAGTGTTCAAAAATTCCCCTTTGCTATATTCATAATTGCAATTGATCCTGAAAACAAATAAATGTTCTTAGACTTCCAGGTACACGATTCCTCTCTGCTTTCATTATAATATTGGGAACATATTAGAAATGGGAGCGATACGGAATTAAAGATTAACAGTGCATCGTTTTCCATGCAATCTATTTCTAGGATAGGCATGTATTCAAAGTACTATAAGTACTGAAAGAGATCCGTTTTATCTTTGCACTGAAAGTCTGTTTTTGTTTCTTACTTATGGGGTGGAAACACCCGATATATGTGTAGTTAGATTTCTATCATTTTACATTTTCATTATTAGCTACAATCTGTTAAAATGTTACTTTAGTCTGTTCGAAACTAAGGGAAATTCTAGGAGGTCCCACTATCAGTGATCAAATGATGGAATAGTGCCGCCTTTATAAACTAGTAAACCATATTAGACAGAAAATACGAAACCGAGACAAAAAATATACTACTTCGATGCAAGATCGGAGCAGCACGTTGAAGGTTCCAAGAGAGACAATATCAGTTTAAATGGAAAATTTATATATCCATTTTACAAAATACTTTCAAGTTGAGTGTTAAGTACCAGAACAGGTTTAGCACCGACGTTTTGCAATCAGTAACACTTCAAAACGTTTAAGCAGTGGTTTTCAACTGGTGGAGGGCAAGAGGATATTTCAGGGATGGAATGGAGGCAAAAGTTTTTAAAAAAATATCCCAAGAATTTGCATGATTCTGTTATTTCCATGTATACTTATATTTCAATAACTAGTTTCCCTCTAGACATCTTTCTCAAAGTCAACATTTCAAAAGCGACTATCATGTTCTTCAGATTAGATGACCAGAGTGGGGACCATCCTCGTTCCCTGGAACTCCTCAGTAATCTGAAAATCAGAGATCCTGGCAAATGTCAAACGAAAATGTTAGTGCCCAGCGCAACACACGGATAAAAGCCGCTGAACACGCGGATATAAGAATATTTAATACAACATTTCGTTTTAGATTAAATATTATATACTTTTATCCGTATGTTGGTCTTTCATTCGCGTTTTGTGCTGGGCACTAGTATCTCTCACTCCACTGCGTTTTCCATCTGAAGAATCTTTTCCTGAAAAAAATGTTGTGGATTCGGGAAAAAAGGGCCTGGAAACGAAGCTGAGTTATAGACAAGATAATTTTGACAAATTCATAATAAGTAAATAGATCACGTAATGACGACAGTTGAAAACCTCTCTTAATATAAATAGAAAAAATATATACTCTTTTTTTTACAACAAATTTTGTCCATCTTTAACTACGGTCAACAATTGTAATAAAAAAAAAAAAAATATTTTGATCTACATATACATTTACTAACATTCCAAATAAACAGATGGTATACTCATTTACGTTGTAGACAAGTCCTGGCTAGATGGGATACTCGCAGTTTGGTTCTTGTTTCTTTTTTTCTTTATACATTTTTTTTAGCTCTAATAGCTGTCTAGATGTCAGATGAAATACCCATGCTTGACCAGTTAGGCTGCAACAGACCTATTGTTGCGCAAGAAAGTCAACAGCGAGTATTTTATCAATCCCTGCGCCCCATTGTGCGAAGCCTAGAAAATTTGACCCGGGATAAGTTTTATCAGTCGGATAAGTTCGCTATCTGAGTGATAATCATTCAAGTCGAGATAGCGGATCAACAACGCTATCCAAGCCTCGTGCATCAAAAACTATTAAAGGAACGTACAGGTTTTATTAGCCGAGGAGCGAGTTCTCCATGCAGTGGACAATAACTTATCCGGGCTACGCACAATCGGGCTCAGAGCTTCTCTAGACGACGACCACTGATTCTATCAGCAAATCAGGCCGTGGGCAGTCAACGGAGGCGAAAATGAAAAACATTGAGTGGAAATTGTCAATTCTCACGATTCAAATAATCCAGTGTTTGTTCAATGTCGAAACGACAGTCCGTATTCGTAAACAAACATCAGCGAAGTACTTCACGAGGAATTTTCTTTGGATGCAAAATGGCGCAAGTATTACACTTTGAAAGACGGAGTTTTTATCTGAGCAAAGATTAGAAAATTGCAAAATGTAACTAGCGACATCGAAAACAGGCCGTTTTTGTTGTAATAAATACTTTAAATTTTCCTTCTTTTTCCAAGCTCAGTAAAAGATAAAACTATGCAACAAATTCTGTTTCTTAGATGAACACGTTTCAACCTTGCAACCTCGGCTTGTTATGGTCTACTTCTTGACGCATCAAATTTAATACTAGTAATTTGAAAATTTTTGGTCCTGAATTGAATTCCCAAATCACTTACAATGGGTTTGGTACACAAAACTTTAGACGTTTCAAATGCGACTTCAATAATCGAAGTACTTATCAACAAGAAAATGAACATGGCAGCTACAGCTTCAACAAGATGAAGTTCTACTTAGACAACATATTCTCAATCGCGAACATGAACTATATGTACTCCTTTTAGTTCTGGACATGCAAACTTTCGTAAACCGATGAACTACCAACAATTAAACCAGTCTTGAAAAGTGACAATCAGTGACTTCTAAACAGACCGGAAATGATAAACCAGTTCGTTGGTATCTTTATACAAAATGAACTGCATACTTTCCGCTGCAGCAAGCACTAAATAACTAACTTGGTGGCGGAAGACGTTTTGCTCCGGGAAATTTATCTGTAAGGGGTGGATTAGCTCCTCTGGGTGAACGAAGGAGGATACTCAACTGAGATTTGGTTAGACTGTTCAAAACCAATGACAATTGGGTTGTCAACGTCTGGTCATCCAATGAATTCTCTCCTTTACAAACAATATTTGTGGCCTGTTGTTGCGGTAACTGGTTTATTTCCTGGGCGTTGGTTAGTGTGATTTCAGTGTTGTCTTGAAGATGTCGATATTCACACGGACAAACTATTTCTTGACCAATTGTTTCACTATAGTCCATATTAGGGTCCAGTTCATAAGGACATGAATACCCTAAAATAAAGAAGTTGTCACGATATTTTTTTAACATATTTTGCCGACGATGGCCAGTTTTAAATTGACAATCTTGGAAGGTGAAAACTTGTACGTAAGAAGTATCTTGACTGGTTCTAAGACTTGTGAATCGTTGAAACCAGTGATAGAGTGGGGTCAATCATACATTTCAAGCTTGCTATGACAAATCACCGTCTTCAGTAACTATTTTCATGACGTAAATAATGTTTAATTTACTTCAGTGTTTACCCCAGCAGTCTATAACTAGAAGATTTAATAGAAATCTGGTGTGTCGAAAAACCAAGCAACCTAAGTACGTGAAAAAGTGCCCTCCACTCACGGCAGTTGATTTTGCATGATGTGGTAAAGTATACGCCTGTCAAAGGGAGAGCGTGGGGAATACTAAACTTGATCCTGCACAAGACTCAAAGTGACTTTCCAAATATAAAAGCTGAGGAGCTGCCAGTGACAACAACTAAAGTTCAGTTCCTTCGGAAATCCCTTCGGCGTAAAAATATTTTCTCTACCAGTTGAAAACCGGGTAAATCAGGTATCACCTTGCACACAACATGAAAGCCAGTGAACAGAGAAAATTTTCACTCTAAAAATTTTGCGTTCGTGTGGTCGATAACAGTGATTCTCGATCACTATGGCGATTAAATTACGCCCCAATTTGAGCCGTCCTGGATCAGGTGACTATTGAGAAGAGCGTCTCCTAACGATCGACTTACCCATCTCCTTATAGACGTTTTCTTCTCCACCTTCGAAACCAGTAAAAGGCGGTAATTCTTCTGCAAGGAGAATTTGGTTGCTAGATTCATCGGAAAAGTTTTTACAGCACATATTGCGAGCCACTACTTTAATCTGCAGCTGAAAATGGGCCCATGATTCTGCAGCAATGTCATTAAACTGAGACGGGCCAGAAATGTAGCGTGTGAAGGAAGTGTCTTCTTTTGGTTTGTCTGTCTTATCGCAAATATCTTCACGAGAAGTTCCCAAGTGGATCCAGTTAATTTGTGAATCATGCAGTTGCTGACATTTCGTACGACGCTTTACAAGACGCTTCTTTGAATCATTCTTTTTCTTGACACGAGGTTTATAATCCAAATCTTCGTTCACGGTAATTTTTCTTTTAGACTTCTTGGTTGTTTGCGGAAGACTTGACACATGTTGGTGCGGTGCCACACTGGTTCGCCCTTCCCGGGGTAATTCTGGATGAACGTTTACATCAGCTTCAGAAGGAGAAGAAAATTTATGTAAAATGGAAGTGCCGTCCTGGGGGAGCAAACGTTTCATTCGACCCTTCCTGGACTTACCCACTTTCTCGAAAGAAGGTATATGTCCAGACCTCATATTGATGGTTTTTTGTTTCTCTGAAGACTTCCCAACTGATTGTTCGAGACTTGATGCGTGGCAGTTTGGTGCCATTCTTTGCAGCCCATTTTTACTTTGCTTGATGGTTCTATTCAAATGGTCTTTACCAATTGTGTTATCATCATAACACGTTATAAACCTTGGTTCCCCTGAGCCAACACTTCCTTCTTCTCCATTAGGCGTCGACTTGTATATCTCTTCACCGCAACAATTAAAATAATCAAGCTTGCGATCCACAAAACTCCCCGCTTTAAGACGATGACTGTTGTCGTTCAGGTTTACTTTAGAGCCACATGATGTAAGGATTTGTCTGGAAGAAACGGTGCCGTCTTTACGGCATTCGACAGAAGGAAAAAATTTGCCTACGGTTGGACATCGCTGTTGAGTTTTCTCAAGCTCACCATCAGCAATCGAACTCACTTCTTTACTAGGACTGGTTGACGTCGGCCGATTGATCGGTGAATGATTTCCTAAAAAGTAATACAAGCGGTTACGTCTCTTTTATCAATTATTAAGATAAAATGTAAAAATTTACTACGATTTTTACGAAATAAATCAAACAGTCCTACTTCCAATTAAAAAAGATTCAAAAAACGGGCAAATTTGGTTAAGCGAAACTGAATACTGAATTGTCCTGGATAAATTCTAAAAACCATGCACGAAATTGGAAAAGTACATTCAGTGCGACTCTAGTTATAATCCAGTTTTTGTTTTATTATTCAAGTATTACGCGGAATGATATTCTACCTCAAAAGCTGCGGGTAAACAGACCTTTATCTCCATCTAGACTACAGTGCCCTTAAGGAAATAGTTTGCGCTGTTATATTTTTAGTTTTTTTCCAAATTGCGTAAAAAATAATGCTAATACCTATACAAATTATTGAACGGTCAACAATTTACGATATTTACTGCCCAGTCAATACGCTTTTGAGGTGCAGTTTAGTGGACGCACCTGGCCGCTGACCTTTGTAGTCGGCTCAACAACAAATATTATGAATTTTCCGCGGGGAAATTTAAATGCATCCTTGACCACAGTCAAATGTGAAATGGCTTTAGTCTACGAAGATATCACTCATTTCACAAAAAATAACGAAACTTTGCAATATTAACTCTACAACCAATAGTAACCCTAATTCTAACCCTAACCTTAACTAAATAAATGTCGTTATAATACTTTTAATAAATCCACTTTTCCATACGTTGTGGCTCTTAAAATTTTCCCGCCAAATCTCACGTTACTCCACCATTGAGGCAGCAATACTGGTCAGCATCCAGGTGCGTCCGCGAAACTGCACTCTAGCCAGCTTTTCGTTCCGAACGAGAAATTTTTGGCAGGAAAATCTTTGAGCTGATTTCAATTAAAGTTAAGGACAAACAACTATCTAAATTGAAAAATTCCGAATAATAAACTGTATTATATTACTAGTGCTGCTTTAGTTTAATGCTAGTTGAAAAAAAAGAGTAACACAAATGAATCTTTAACTGTTGGAAGCAAATTTCCTATTTGTAAATGAGAGGATTGAAGAGGAAAATAATGGCTATTAATCGATGAAACATATTATTTAAATCAGCATGTCTGGAGTTCATTCGCATTTAACGTAGTGTTGGGTGACCATATGACTGTTTTGTTGACTGCTATATCCACAAAGGTCCATTTCAAGGAGATATCGACTAATAAAATGAATTAAATTTAAACTAGGGTACTTGCAAGGTATTGATCACTGCCTTCCTGAAGTGTTATGACAGTGTGTTCGTTAACTTACAAGCACATGCATGTTCGCGATGAGTAAGTTCCAAAAGCATTACTAACCATCCAACCATGGAAAGCAAAACAAAAATCGAGTTTTTATTTTGTGCATTTTGAGAGTATGAATGCAGGTGAAATTCATTATTGAAGGGAACATACCAGCATATCAGGTCATAATTCTTTGGCCCAGTTCAGCCACCGAACTTCTCATGAGCGGAATTTAATACATTGAATTAAGTTCATGAGAAGTTCAGCGTCTGAATCACTGATCTCTAAATAAGACTGGATAGAGCAACTCCAGTCTCTCACTCAGCGAAAATTGAATCCGGAAGTAAAGCTGAAAATTTCACGGTTAACCAGTTAACCATTACATTTTTAGGAATAAAATGTATCTTTCGATAGTGGAGAACTTTAAACGTGGCTAGGGTAACTGAAAATCAGCAGAAATTCGATGATTTTTACCCGAGCGAAGACCCGTGCCAGCCACCTCTTTGAAGAAATGCGACTGAAGTAAGAAAAAGTTGCCGATAACATTAGGTAACTTTAGCAGTTTGGCAGTGACTTAACAATGTGGAGATATTACCGTTTCTGTATTCGTCTTGTCTTTGATTTTCGGATCTCGGGTTTACCAAGTGTATGTATTCGAGGTTTTATTTAAAATACTGGATTTGTCAAACAAATTCAACAATTTCCTGACTATCAATGACGACGAGCTTTCGACGAAAATAAACTTTGACTAACTCTTTTGCCGGGATCAATTACTGAATGAACCATCCAATCCCAATTTACTGCTAGATGTGGCTGATCAGAGAAGATGGGTTCTGTACTCTTATAAAGGTCCGATACATGCATTTAGTTTGCACTAATGCATGTAGTAAACTTGAGTTCACAGCCGTTTGTTGTGATTTAATATGAAGTTTTTTAATATGCTTTGCACGTTTTTGATATAGCTTCTAGTTACAGCTTGATCAGTACTGTTGTACTTGTACAGTAATCAAATCATTCATGTGAATCAATGTGAAATGTGTTTGAAGCTGCTTTGTGAGTTGGAGTTGAGGTAGAACTTTTGGGTCAAAGTCAAATTAGTTAGGTTTTTTCTTTAAAGTGTTCACAGAGCTCAATCTGCTGTATGGTAGATTCTCCTGTTGACTAAAGTCACATTTTTGCCCTTATCAAGTGCATAGCAAAGTACTACAACAAAATTCTTTATTGTTGTCTTGAGAAGGAAACAAAAGCCAACCTTTCTCATACAAAATCAGAAAAAGTTAAATAAATTTGTCTTCTTCCAGCAACAGTAAGTACCAAAATCTAATCTACAGTAATATTGGATAATTTACTCAGTCACTGCATGCATTTGTGTAAGTGTTCACCTATCCCTGGAAGACCAGTAGAATCAATTGTGGTGTAAAACTAAATATATACCCGGAAAAACAGACATGCAAACATACCTTGTGTAAAAACTGGAAAGCTTATGACTTCTTGAGTCAAATGAACTCTATCATCACGGTTATTAGTGGAAATCTCTAACCATTAAGCAACAGCAACTAAGGTGGTCAAGCAAAGGTTACATGTGTCAACCCATCTATCACCTGAGAAATAGATGTTCAAACTACTGAAGTACAAAAGGCAAAGACTGTGAACGAAAGGTGTTTATCAATGTGTCGTTGACCTGCCATTAGCAGTAAAATCTAGGATCCAAATCAACATATTAACTTTAAGACAATGAAGGCAAGTCATATACAAGAATATCTCACTGAAATACGACCACGAAAACCTCATGTTGGAACTCTTCGAATAAACGGCCAAGTTCGATTTCCACATAGTTCGATTCAAGTGTTCAAACACATGTACAGCATCAGCGGGAAATTTGCAGTTTAATCCATCCTGGGGTTTTATCAGCAACAAATGAATCAGGACTTAGGCAAAAAAGCATCACAGAAAATCGGCAAATAATAAGAGTTACTTAACAAACAAAGAAAGAAACAAATACACAAGTCTCTTACAGACTTGATAGTCCTTAAACGAATTTTGAAGCAAGTACACAGACGGGTACATTTCGCAAAATAAGGCATTTGCGAAACAAAAAAAAATTCAGAATACTTATTTATTACTTAAAATAAGATTAAGAACCTTAATCTCGTTATCAAGTCATCTCAACCTCCCTGAAATTGGCGAAAAATGCCGTTTAACCGCTACAACTCCTATTTACGCCATATTGTTTCGGGCCTGGTTGGGTCCTTCCAATATGGCCGCCGCTCCTTGACTTCCGGCTTCACTTTCTGAGCCCAGTTGCTCTATCCAGTCTTATTTAGAGATCAGTGGTCTGAATCAATTAAGTTCAAAAGATTGTATTAGGATAGGCTCAGCCGTACTTCCCGGCTGCGTTAGTCGTAATTACGGCTTTGGAGCGACATTGATTCCAACGCCGATCCTTTCATGAGCCGAACCTAATGCATAAATTATTACAATATATTTTAGTCAATTTTAATCACTAATCGGCGCTAGAGGGCATGCGCAATAGAGAGTTTCGTTCGGCAACATGGCTGCTTACGGTGGAAATCTGGACTAGAGTTGTCACTCTCCCGAAGAAAACGTGTGTAATTCGTGCTTTGTCGATATAAAATATCGTTGTATATACTGCGGGATGCATATTTGTAACAAATGTCCAGTTTTTGAAAGCGACGAAGATACTCCTGGCTGGGTTGCATGCAAAAGCGTTGGGTTGAATGCATGGTTTGATTGCAAAGGCGCTAATGCAGTTTTGCACCTCAGTCTTATAAATACAAGAAATGTAAGTAAATTACATATCATTCGACGGTTTATTACCTGGAAATTACAATGATACCATGATACCAACCGTTCATTGCAAACATGTATTATAGCCTTAAAGAACATCCCTGTTACTTGGCGCCATGTTTGAATGTTTCTTTGTACTTCTTCGAAAATGTGAATAAACCTAAAGGTTAGATAAGGGTTAGGATTAGCGTTAGCGTTAAGGTTAGAGTTTATACACATTTTCGGGGCTTTTAAAGAACGAAGAAACAATGGAGAGGGGCTATACTTAAATTGTAGATAAATCCATAAACTTTACGGTCTTGAGCCCTCGGTTCATTGTTGACGCCCACCAACTTCAATGTGTCTGTTTTTCTGGCTATAATGCTTTATGTTTGGAGTAAATTCTTGATATTAGTAAATCACTGTAATCTCCAGGTAAGAAGTTGTTGACTGATGTGTGATTTACCTATGTTACTTGTATTTATATGGTTGAGGTGCGAAACTGCATTAGTGCCGGCTCTTCGTTTATGGCATCTCGTTTAAGGAAATGTCTAATTCGTTCAAGAATAAAGTTGAAGGTTGTACGTGACACATGGAATGTTTTTTGAACCGTTCATCTGAATAAGTAGTCCAGACACCCACGGTGTCTTTCAAATCGCCTGCACGAGCGATTGTGTACAGTTGTTGCATTTCTGTTAGACAACAAGAGCATAATAAGTAGACACACTTTAACCAGCTGTCTTCTTACTACAATATAATGCAAAGCAGTTGCATCCTTCTCCTTCTACTCCTTTCGATCATCGCTTGCAGTAGAGGAGTCCTCGAATTGTTCTCCATGTTTACAATATAACGAGTACCACCCAATGGTACCACCGGTGGATTTTTCGCTGTTTACCTCTGACGATATGCTTGGTTTGTATCGCCTGAATTAAGTTCTGCGTCTGAATCAACAGGCGGGATTTTCTTGATTTAGGTCGACCTAAATAGCAATTAGGCTCGGCTCATGAGAAGTTCGGCGTCTGAACTGGTCCTTAGTGTTTCAACGAAGATTATTAAAATTGAACACAAACGGAGTGCGTTAATACCATCCTGTAGAGCACTCGAATGTCAACTGTTCACCGGTATATGTGTATTAAAACAATTCTCGAAGTTCAACGGTCTGATTGAAAGGGAGAGAAATCTAGGTCTCCATGCACGCTTTGGTGTAGAAGCGACTGATAGCAAAAAATACTAAAGAAAGCACTAATCATTTTCACAAATAAATGAAACCCAACTTTTTCCACTGTACGTCTACTTTCCAAATACAATGCAAACTACAAGCATACACTCAGTATGGAATAGGTATTTATAGATGACCAGTCTCAACAAATGAAATCTCAACACCAAAGGGTCGGTATGAAAATTCGGATGTTTAACAACGAACTCCAAACGGGTTTCACGTTTATCACGGCACTGACGCTTTACATCAACTCAGTGTGATATTCAGCTGTCCAGAACGGCCAGAACATAGAACTTCGTCTCTTGAATGGTTATCTCGATTCTGCCGATTCTTCCATTCGAACGTACTGCATATCAAGTAAAAGTGAACTTTTTCTTGATTTAGGTAAAGCAACCCAGCGATTATAATTTAGGTCTGCCGCCCAGCTGGCTCGCTTCAGGCTCGCACCCTGCCGCAGTATTAAACATATTTAATATGTTTCATACGATATATTTTTTAACATTTCAATCATTAATCTTGTGCAAGGCTCCCCGTTCTAGCTATCTACCTCTTCTGTAGTTACTGCTCACCATCATAAAAATGTGGGCCCAAAATATTTTTCTTACCGTGCAGCATATTAAATCAAAAGAGACATCCGTAATCTTACCTGAAATAGAGCCCCATGTAGAAGGTCCTGTGTTCGTTTGCATTCCGTTACGAACTTGTCCCTTGATCTTACCAGGGTGAGCTACCTCGCAACGTCTTACTAATTCCTCGTTACTGCCAGCATCACCCTCGCTCATCTCCATGGACATCACATTATGATCGCTTCCACTTCTAGTACTGCTCTTACCTTTATCGCACCGATAACTACTTGAAGTTTGTTCGCATTTCGTTTCAAGACTGCAACTCAAAGTCCCGCCGGTAGTGAGTTCCGTGTTACTGCGAACAAAGTCACCTTTAGAACAACCCTTGGCATGCTGATTTTTTACTTTCTCCATCGTTGCAGTGAGTTTTTTTATGTCGTTCCTCAACAAATCCAGTTTAGCAAGGTTTATCTCAGTCGATTGAGCTTTTTCTCTAGTACGCAAGGCCCGCATTTGTCGTATTAAATGATTTCGCCTTTTCGCTTTAAATGTCGCAATGTATTTCGGACTAAAGGAAAGATCAGTTTTTATACTCTCGTTTCCGTTGGGCTCCAACGGAGCTAGGGTGGGACTTGAAGGGATCAGTTCACTCTCACACTTATTTTGCAAGCCTTCGTCAAAGTTTCGGTCCTCGTCATTTCTCATTTCATCAACTTGGTCGCCGTTAAAAATATCTCTGTCCACGTCATATCTTCGACAATTTGAACATTTTTCATTTCCACTCCTTTCAGTCGAACATTTTCCACGCACCGAATTCACAGTTCCAATCGTGTCAGTCAAGTTAAGATTTTTTACAGAACACTCTTTACTCGAGAAATACCACCTGCCATTCCTCGTTACAGGATTGTTGTCACAGCCACAATTTGGAGAAATATTTTCGAACTCGCTTGACCGCTTCAGGTCTAAAATGAAACATATTAACACGATCATGCACTCTACAGCAACCATGTCTAATAGTTACCCTTTTTTGCAACAAACAAGACAACTATTCAGTTCGAAAACAGGAAGAAAAGTACTCGATTCTAACACAATCAGATGATCTCTTCGTGGTCAAAACTACTTTAAACTGAGATGGCATTTTAAGAAAGTGCCTGAGGAAGCAACATCTCTCTCATGTTTAACAAAACAAAAAATTTGACATCTACGAAACGTACGACGTTGGGGAATAAATAATGTCAATTATATTAATAAAAGGAACATTTGCTACACCTCCAGCCCTTAATACATTGCCTGACTTTTATTAGCTGTTTGACCAAATAAAACGAAAGGGGGTACAACACCTGCCTTCACCATCAACTTCAGTCGCTGGTCTCTTTCTCAGTGACTCAACAACAACAGATTTGCAATTAGGATCCTAAAAAGTGACAAATATTTATATAAAATAACTACCAGCATCTCATCACGTTCCAGTTGTTCATTTAATAAGTGTTGTCAAAGTAGACCGGACCGTTTACACCAAGCAGTTAAATGACAAGCAGAAGAGTGTGGTTTACCTTACTTATAGCTAAAAGGAAGTTAAACGGTATTCAGAGTTGAATATGGTCCAGACTCCATTCTTAACATTCAGTTAAATGAGCATGGTCGGCCTGGTTCAGACGCTCGATCGCCAAACGTACATCAGTTTTAGAGACGTTTGAGGGACAGAGAGAGGAAGACCTTTGAAGAATTTTTACATCTTAGGCTCGAAAACATGTATGCGAAATTTGTGAACAACTAAGTCAAACAAATTGGCCACAACAAAGAAAATAACCGCTGTCTTTGTAGCAAAACGATCAATGTGATCATCTGTCATCATGAATTCTATAATGGCGGGACACAATATATTCTAATGCAAAAATGACTGCTATTTGTCACAAAACTGAAAAAGACGATTGTTTGCTTAGGACATTTCCCATCAATTTTATAATTGTTAAGTAGTTTCAACAGTTTAAAGGTATTTTGTTTTCGCAGTCACCGGTTCCTTCAATGTTTCTCTTGGACTTCGATAGGAACATATACAACTTAATAGTATGTTAAATAAATGGAAGGTCAAAACAAGGCAAAGATATGAAATGGTAGCATTTCCATTTTATTTCAAAGTCATCATTAGATGATGACTTTAAAATTAAGTTGAAAAAGTGCCATTTCATCCATGTGTCTGCTAGTGGCCTATGCAATGGATTTTACATGTTCATTTTCGGTATATATTTCTTGAAGCTGTCGGCTGGATATGACTTTACGTACAACTTTCTAACTCGAAAATATGCTTGGAAAATTGTCATGCTGTGTAAAGCATTATAATTTTTAGTATTTTTTAATCCTTCAAGGAGTTGTTCGGTTCTTCCCAATGACCCAACAAAATTTGTAAAAATTCCTGGAAAACAAAAGTCGATCAAACAGTTACAGCTTCAAACAGTGCTTACAGTTAATAGACGTTTCGGAATCTTCATCTATCATTCAAGATATCTCCAAGCTCCCACATTTCCAAAACATACATCTCAGTAGAAACTGAGTTTAATTTTTCAAATTTAAGGCAAAAGAAACAAACAAGAGTTTGCTTTTCGACGAAAAACTCAATCTTATTGCGTTCCTGAATGTTACTCGGTATCTATTCACAAAAATATATCAAGTAGAAACCTAGTCGATTGCAGCATCTCCACCAAGTTACTATCGTGTTACCATTAATATAAGTTCTAAACAATATTTGCGTACGAACTGTTTGAGAAGGACTACTGCTCTTCATTGTCTTGCCGAATAAATCCAACATCCATACAGTTCGACCGCTCAATAATTTTGCCATTACTTAAAGCCTAGCATTCTAATTTTGAAAAGAGCGGTAATAACGGACATACCATTATAAACGTAATAGTTTATTATATAACTATCCTAGTTACCAGTAACAGAAAATTAGAAATGGAAGGTGGAAAAAATTGACCTCTTTAGCTTCGTATGTGAATTGCCTTTCTCAAACTCATTGAGAATTCATGAGAATTTTACTCAATCAGACAATCCCATTCTGTCAGGTGAATAAGCTTTCAAACACCGGTAAAACACTGCATCAAACACTAGTCTTTGATGCAAACAATTCATCAAACACTAGTGTTTCGTCTACGTTAATTAAACAATCCCCAAGTCCCACAACAGCGCCTGATTGGTTCATTGCTTTTCATTTGAGAAGCCATTTCAAAAACTCGTTCCGAGTGTTTGATCAACGATACCAAAACACTCGAACTCGTTTTTGAAATAATACGTCTCACACCACGTAATGTTTTCATTCTTCATCATTCTACTCACTATGCTATGATACGTATATGAATATCATTAAATTTCAAAGACACAATTCTCCTTAGTAACATTACTTGATCTGAAATGGGTAAACTAACGTCAAAGCTACAGAGTTCTGGTGTATATGTGAAGTAATTAAATATTTGAGTAGTAACATAAGCGAGTGAATGAGTCCAGGTGTCTGCCAAGCAAAAGAATTCCAATCAGAGAATAAAAGCCAAAAAAATTTGAATAGGTTTAAAGGAACAGAGCACGCTCGTTCTGCCGTTAAGCGAAGAACCTATGTCGTTTTTAAGTAAAATGTCCCTAGGGAGTTTAAAATTACAAGATTAGGACCAACAAACCGAAAAATTCGGTTATGGAAACAGGAAGATCAGTTAGTCTGGGACGTGCTAAAATATTTGAAGAAACGGTGCCTGATGGCGGTTTTCCCGTTGCACGATGAAACTTGCACGTGCTCAGAAACATACATATGTAAATAGCGAAAGGTTTCAGCAGCATAAAACGAATCACTGACACTTCCAATTATAAGTATCAACAACTGACAAAATGTTGACTAATAGACTGTTATTATCCTTGAATTAACTGGCATATAACACTCCAGTGTTTGTAACCTATTTTCAATTGCACATGTGTCTACCGCTGTTGGACCCTTTCAATCACAGAAAATGAAAGGACGCGAAAGAAGAGGAATGAAGAGGAAAGAAAAGGCAAGAAAGGAACAAAAACGGAAAAGGAAAGGAGTGGAATGGAACAAAACAGAACAAAAGAAAAAGAAAGCCAAAGGAAAGAAGAGAAAAGAAAAATATAAAGGGAAACAGAAACAAAAAATGGAAGTGTGAGACACCACAGGTCAGGTGAGTGGAAGAGGGGACAGGATGGATATAGGGAAGGGGAGGGCCGGGAAAGAAAGGGCTGGGAAGGGAAGCGTAGGATGGCATAGAGGGGATGGTATAGAGGAGAGAAAAGGGGACTTAGGGCAGGGAGCAGGGGATGGGAAGAAGGCAAAAAGAAGAAAGGAAAGAGAGAAGGTGGTTACTAGGAAGATATTTTCATAATTATTCTTTCTATTTAATAATTATTCGCGGAAGGCGAAGTGAATATTGTCGAATAATATTCACTAAGCCTGGGGGGAATAATTGTTTTAGTATAATTACACAGGTGATTATTTAAAAGAGAGTAGTGAACTAGCACTTTTAAATCTCCTCGGAAATATCTACGAAGGTAGCCGCCATCTTGCTTCTGTGCCTTCATTGTTATATTCACCTGTAGGTGATTATCGAGATTTGACGTAATTTTCGGGCCAATCACTACGGGGGTTTTTTGATAATCACCTGTGTAATTATACTAAAAAAAATTATTACTTTCTCTCCCAGTTGATTGTTCTATCACGGTATCTCATCAACAACACTACATAGCTGTTTGACCACAAAATACAGAGTAACAGCTCCACGACAACTGCTATTAGGTATCGAAGTCGAGTGTGTTACCTGTACAACGACAGTTTCCGGTTCGGGTCTAGGGCCGTAAATTATGTCCCTGTAATAAAATGTTAAAAAAGTTGGTATTAACATCGTAAGTACACACGAACGACTATATTTCCAAATGGTTATTTGGCATTTACACTCAATCACATAAAAAGAAGCTTACGTATGAAGGAAATTTCTGAATGTCAGAGTTTATATTTTTAAGACCCAGTCCGGACCAGATGCGAAAAGCGCAAATTTAGGACCTTCAGCTGCGAACCAAAGCTGGGACCTCGTGAATGTAGTGCAGAGCTCTGCTAGTTGAGCTTACTTACGAAGGCCCTGGCCGACAGCTCGATCACAAGGTCTTCATTTATAGAGGTGGTAATGCCATGAAACTGTCTCGGGTGGGTCTGAAAAATTTAAGATTCTGACACTAGAAAATTCCCTTCATCATACATAAGTTTCATTTCATGAAATCGGGAGTAAACGTTAAATATACCTTTCTCTTCATCGGCATTATCACCTCTATATAAATATAGAACTCGTGGTGAAGCTCTCGGCAACGGCCTTCGTAGCTCAGTTGGCAGAGCACCGTACTAGATTCGTAGGATTGTAAGTTTGATTCAGGGGATCTAAAGTTGCATTTTTCGCTAGTGGTCCCAGTTGGGTCTTAAAATGTACGATTCTGATATTCGAAAATGTCTTTCTTTTTATAAGCTATATTTCTAAACGACTACTGGTTTGCAATGTGATACGAAATATGCAATTACAAAGTTCCCTTCCTCAAGTCTCCTGTTCCTTGTTCGCAAATTTGTCTAGCCACAGATTGGTGGAAAATGTAAAATGATAAAGGCTGTCATACCAGTAACATTTGTTAAATGAGATCCAAAAAGAAGAACTTAACTAAAAAAAGTGGAATCGTTTCAGATTACAAAGGCAACCAACAAGAAATCAACAGTCGTCGTCCAAGCGTTAGTCCAAAAGACACATGCTTATTTTCAGGGAATACCTATCCCGATTATAGAGAAAGCTTTCCGGGTATTGAAGCTCGAACGATTTCCTAAATTATCAGTGTTAACATCTTCGTCAATCAACCGCAACAGGCTAACATAGAAGTATACCAGCATATCATTCCAATCACCCACCAAATAACCTACGAAAACCATTTACGTGAAATACTCTGGTTGACAACCTTTTTCAGCAAAGCTACTAAAAACATAACTGTGCTAAAACGTGACGCGAAAAGCAGCTGTACAGGAGACAAGGCACTGGGAAGCAAAAATGGCGGACATGGAGGATCTTAGGACGTCAGCCCCTGTTCGACCGTCGTGGAAGCCCATTTCTGTCCTACAAGCATTTGGAATGTCAAAGTCATTTGCTTATGTTCATATCGAAAACAAAAATAATACAAACCACTCAATTAAGGTAAACAAAAAAGTTTAAAGTACTCACGACCTTATCTTTAAGTTGTTTTTTTTTTCTATCGGACAACTCTCGAAGTGATATTAAATGGGTTTTACTGCTATTCCATAACCCAACTACTTCCTGAGATTTGCAGATTTGTCGGACGTGTAGATAAGATACCTTATCACGCCATTTCGTTGGCGCAGCAGTTTGAGTGACAGGAAAATAAAGTAAATTTCAGTAAGCGTCTAACGAAAGCTCGTGAAAAATTTGTACACTGCTACAGTTCGTAGAGCTAACTGTCATTACAAGAAAATAGTGTCAACACAGTAATGTCCCCTCAAGTCTGTCAAAAACAGTTCTCGGTGATATCATGGTCATCTTTTCTTTTTGACTGCTCAAGTATGTTTTCATCAAAATGTTACATGTCAAATATACATAAGTAATAGCATGGTTTCGAGTGCGATTTGAAAAAAAAAACACGCATGAGTGAGTTTTTCAAAGACTATCAAAATAGCACGAGTCCGAAGGTCGAGTGCTGTTTGAGATCTTTGAAAAACTCACGAGTGCGTGTTTTTTCAAATTGCACGGGTAATCATGCTATTACCAATTAATAATATACATGAAAAACGTAATACAGTTCCAAAAAAGGTAATTCAGCGCAAATTACTGTATTACCTTTTTCCGGCACTGTGTTACCTTGAAATTGCACTGCTCTTAGCCAATCTGAATCGAACAAAACACTTTGACTTCGGTGGCGTTTACATGGAAGCGAGCGAGCCCTCCAGGGAATTGAAATGTAACCTTGGTTACAAAATTTTAGGTGGAGTGACGCCTAATGTCATGTAGTGCGTTGACTTAAAAAATTTCTAGTGATTTTGCAGAATGGCCTAGAAGATAAACCTCACCTTTCCAACAAGTTAAACTGCTGGGTGAACAAAATGACGTCAAAGAGCATTTCATCAGCATATGAGACAAATCTGGATATCTCAAGGACGAAGTAACAATGGAAGTAGTGGTAAACACCATTCTTTATCAATTTAAGAATTCTTTGACATAAAACACACTTAATTTTCATGTCGTGTGCCGTTTTAGCAAATTAAAAATACCAAGAAGCCTTAAAACATCTTAACAGAAGCTGTTTGGGAAAATCTTGTAAAATTTAACATTAACCGCTTAAAATTACATTTAAAAATGGATAACCGAACGCTATAGCTTTACTCAGTGGAAAAGTATTTTCCACGGTTAATTCTGTTAGTTGTACACTTTACATGAAAACTTGTCAAGTATTAACGTATGATTGTACTTTTGATAATAATATAAGCCCGACACCACTTAACTTTTAGAAGCTATTTCTTGGCCGCGAGAGAACTGAAACCTATGCTTACGACAAGGAAGCACTACTGCCAAACGTTTGTGCATGCCTTACTGCCTGGTTAGTTGTTTTGATCATAGCGTACTGAACAAGACCCAGATGTTCATCACTATTCTTCAAGGTGGGAAATGAAAATTACGGGTGAGTAAACTCGGAATATTTTAGAATGATATCAGCAAAGTCATGTAAGGATAAATGACTTATATTGCACTGGTAGTCTTGCATTTGGGAGAAATGTGTTCAGCTGTCGGGTCTTGAAACACAACATAGTTCTCCGGGATTTTCTAAAGCTACGAGTTTGGAGGCTACGCATGCGTAGGACGTTTGACGGTGGGTACTCGTAAAGGAAGGAGACCGACGTCCAGAATGACCACGCACAGGATTGAAACTGCCCAACAATCTCCCATGTCCGCTGATTCGAAAGTCAGCCTTCAAGTATGACGAAGTTCAGTGGTGAGGAACAAGGAGCGGAGGCGAAGTGGTGGTTCGAAAATCCTCCTAAACCTCTAGTCCTCTTTTCTCGGTCTATTTCCCAAATTGACAGGTTAAGTAGACGATGAATCCTTACCTAATGCCTCCGAAAAACGGACGAGATTTTGCCAAGTTATTCTCTGATAGGCCTGCTGAAACAACACATTGGTGAGTTTACCTTTTAGTTGCAATGGTGAGACAAATATGACAAAAATGCGATTTAAGTGAATCATGAAGAGCATGACAAGATTAAATAGAAGTACGTGACTGGAGCACTGATTTACATAACTGGACTGCTTGGTCTGCTCAAAAAGTGCCCAAAGGTCTTTTCTCATAGTAGAAATCACTGACATATGATAGATTTGTGAATTACAACACTAACGAATGCTAGTTTGGTAAAGGAGTTTTTGGCTGCGTTTGACAGGCTATGCATAACTTTTAACTTTTTTTCTATTTTAAAGTCCAGACTGGGGTTTCTTACAGTTCATAACTTGTCGTTTATCCGGAATGTTTTATTTGTGAATGGAAATGTTTCATTGAAAGGATGCATGACTGGTAAATTAAGTTTGATTTATTTCAAAGAACATTTGAAATGATAAGATATTTACATTTGTATTCAAATGACATACTCCATGACGTCACATTGTTGACAGAGCGTTGTGACTTACTGGAAGATTAAGTATAGCTTTGAGACTATTCAACGAAATTGCTAGAAACTTTGTACACCTCTTTACTTTATTAAACTAAACATGAACAGGTCAAGTATAATAAGAGCCCAGCTAAAAATTTTCACAGAAAGAGACGTCTCTCAACAATAAAGTTAAAATAGAATAAACATATTTAAGAATATTTTACTGACTCTAGCGACGAAAGGTCAGTAAAATATTCTTAAACATGTATACTCCATTTTAATTTTATTGTTGAGAGATGTCTCTTTCTGTTATAATTCTGAGTTGAGCTCTTGTTTTCATTCTGCGGCTTCGCTTTCCTTCTGGTAAATCACTGGTCACTGTTTTGGTGAACAGATCAAAAAGGTATTTTCCATAATAAATTTTCAGTCTCCACGTTCTTTTTGCATTTAAAACAAAATACATTCATTTTCTTCGTGTCAACGGTGTATCAACAATGTGACGTCAGGGACTACCTTATTTAAATATCAAGCAAATATAAATATCAGGAGAACGAAAAGTAGCATTGAAGAGCCCTGAAAACTACTGTTTATCATTTCAAGTGTTCTATAAAGAAAAAAAATCCAAACTTCTCAAAAACCAAGTGAAATATGAGTCTTGTAAACATCACTCTACTTTCTAAATGTTCTTTCAAATTAAATGAACTTAATTTTCGAGTAACAAACTTTTTAATAAATTCATGTTTACCTGGATTTCCTAAATAGTTTGGTACTTCGTTCAACGCACGACAAATCTGTTCCTGAAGTAGATCCTGAAGACGTTCAATAACACCTGGTTTCGTTATTTCTAAAAATGTACTTCAGAAAATTAGCAGAAAACACACGACAAAAGCCTGGACGGCATTTCGATGACCAACATGTAAATTATATTTTGCGATAGCAACTTAACAAGCTATTTGACCACCAGACCTTCAAGTCAACTCTGAATGGAGCTCAGTTGTTTCTCCAGTGAACTTATATATGAACCCTTTCTTGCATATCGTTGTCGTTCAACAACAATAGAGAGAGATTAAAGTAAAAAGGAAAAAAACAAACAAAAAAAGCCAACAAAATAAACAAAAAAAAGCGAAGCGAGAAGAGAAAATGGAAAAATCGTGCATGAAAGGATTATAGAAAACTTAATTGACCTGTGGTTAGCCCTGTCGACCATAAAAGCCCTCTACTGTAAACAAGAGTGTTTTCCTCCATTGTTATTTTTCAAGTGAAAATTTCCACATGATACATTCTGTAGCACCTGCTCCAGTCAGAATACCGTAAACTTTCGAAATAGCGCTCACTTGAACAAATAATAAGCACTCCTGCTGAAATAAGCGCTCCCGGGGCGCTTTATTGTAGCAATTGTTGGCAAATGTAATCAGTAATACACATCGTGAAAGACTACCGAGGCATCACCAGACGCTGTCAACAGTGTAAGGCTCTGACATTAACAACAGATCAGATAATTACTTAGACTTTCAATTGTTGCAATTCTCCCGACTATTCCTTAAATACTGATATTTGCATCAATGTTCTGTTGATTTAATTTATGATACTAAGTGAATAAACTGTTGAAATTGTCAAGACTTTCTCTAAGTGTTCGTGTATATTATACTGTCTGGACATAATGATACGTCTAGGATAAATACCAGAAACGGAGGCTTTAAGCCAGATACATTACGAAGGGTCGAAGGCCCCGAGGTATTTATCTCGATTAAGGCCGACGTTCGAGGTATTTATCCCTCTTAAAACAAGATTGAAGGTTTCCTTCGCGAATTTTAAGCGACATGATTTGTGCTTGCGTTGAGAAGAACAAAGCAAGTTTTCAGTTTGTGTTTCTTCTTGGATTAGTTGTAGTCAGGACTTGTATAGACAATCCCCGGTATTTCAGGCATTGTATATATAGTCCCTGCAAGATGAAAGTCAGAAAACAGAAAGTCGGAAAACAATTAAGCACTACGGGTGCTAGTTGGAACACTTACGGTATGTGAATTTTCAAATTTTAAGGATTTTTTCCATGCGTTATCCGGCAATTTTTTGAAAGAATGAATAAAGCTGCTCCTTGTATTAGTTCATGTTTGTAAATAATTTTCATAAGTTAAAATTCGACAAATACTCGACAAAAATGAATTAATTTCCACGTCGTTTGTCATATTTTGGTCAAAATCAATCAATCAATCAGTCAACCAACCTATCAATCAATCAATCAACCAATCAAAACAAGTAAATAAATAAATAAATAAGTAAGTAAATTAATTAATTAATTAAAATTTAAATTAAACAAAAATATAAACAAACAAAAAACCCGGACGTTTGTCCCCACGATATTGATGAGACATTTCGATGTTTACATTCGGGTATTTCCATCCCAGTTGATTTCCCAAGATTCAAACGCGACCTCACTTGGTATGGAAAACTAGTACTGCCTTATACTAAGGCGAATGAAGCGTTATATTTATTCATCAGATGTTCTGACTACTCCTCCTAAACATGAAGTTCGGAAATAGGAAGCCGTACCAAGAACAGCCGTCTCTAAGAAATTGGAATGATTGGGCATTGCATTGAATAGCATAGAAAGAAAGAAACACAATTGAAAAACCTTTCACATTTTATGCAGCTATCACTCAAATATCACTTGAAATGTGCTTTCGAATTACCATTTAGTTAAAAAAATTTTTTCTGAAAACACATCCCCAGAGAAACCCCAGACACACGCACGAACCAACGTAAGAATGCAACGCTTCGCAGCAAATATTTTCGTGATCCGTGGCCTAAATATCTAACTGCTTCGTATGCCCCTGCTTAAGGTAACTACAACCTCTGAAAAACTACACTGAAACGAGATTAGACGAACTTGTAAATATACAAAATGTTGTGTACGTGTTGATTGAGCTTTTTTCACGACGCGGTTGGACTTTGATCGACCTGAAGTAAACAAAATCTGAGTATTTAACTTACCTAATAGAATTGTTTCATCAGACAGATCTATTTTGCCTTTACTTCCTGTTTTCGATGTCTTACAACCTCGTCTTCTGTAACAAATGGAACTGCTGCTGCTGCTACTACTATTGCTACGGCAGCGAATCTTCCATGAATGGTGCCGCTTAGCACTTGAACTTCTTGTTCGGTGTCTCCGGTGCGTTTTGCTTTTCCTGTCGCGGGACCTTTCACAGGATCTATCCCGAGACCTTCCACGTGACCTATGGCGAGACCTATGCTCAGATGTCCGTTTGTCGCCCCGGCTTCGATGACGAGAACTGGAATCGTTTGTACGACTGTGACTAGATTTTCGTTTTCCACTTCTTGACCTCAAAGGGCTTCTCGAAGAATGGCATTCTTTGTCTCGACGTCCTGAAGATGACTTGCTCTTAAGTTCACAGCTTTCATTCTCATGCCTGGCATTATCAGATGACTTGTCATTTTTCTTACTGTGTTTTACTGGCAAGTCTTCTTTGTGAGAGCTCCGATGATCTCTATGGGTACGCCCTGGAGGAGACGTGCGGCTGATACTTTCACCAGGTTCATCGGAAGAAGACAATTTCAGACTCTGGTGGCGCGGTCGAGAGTGTTGTTCTGAAGTCTTTTGTTTAATTTTCTCTTTTACGCTTCTCCTTTCGTATCTCAAATAACCTTCTGGAGACCAATCGGTATCCGAATTAAATTTCCCGTCAATAGCCTCGCTTTTGATGCTCTCCGCGTAGTTTAAATCAGCATCCTCTGACGAGATTGAACTTAGTTCCAAAGTATCGTCCGCAGTGTTCCGGTATTCAGAAATAGTACTCAACCCTGACAAACTTTGGTTATCACTTTCTCCCGAACGGACCATCGAAGCAACACCATCGTCACTAAATCCCACCGATGAAATCGGACTATAAGATCGCTCGTTTTCAGGGCTTGATATTTCAAAGGTGTAAGATGCCGGGACTATGTGTATACGTGCCTCTTCTAAAAGCTCGTCAGGGGCCTCTTCGGAGTCTCTCTCCTCGTTGTCAGAGTCTGGCAATTTCCTCAAAACCGAACGTTGATGATCAATTTTCTCAATCATTTTATCGTAGCCAAACTTTTTGCCTAAAAGGTAAACAAGACTGTTTAAAATTCAGAACGCCTAATGTTTTGTTTTTTGTTTTTTTTCAAGCACCGGTATATCCGAGATAATTGTTAAAATAATCTAAAATTCTTGACTTACCGTGTCTTGTACTCCTCTCTGGTACTGAACTGCCGTCTTGTTCAGCGTTTTCTTCACTGCCGCTTGACAGCTTAGCACCACTTATTTCATTTGGGGATTTTTCTGGTAAATTGCAAAGGTCTTTGGATTCATTTGTAAGTGGTTTGGGTTCCAAGCCAGCGGTGTTAACTAGCGGAAAAGCTTTCTCTTCGTTTGTTGTCACCTTTTTGGTGTCACCAGGCGCTATATTTGGAATACTTAGAAATACATCCGAATATCGCTTCGTATACCCAAACCCAGAAGTCGTATCCAAGTCAGCAGATTTTGATAGAGCGGTATCTACAGCAGTCTTTGAGGGATTTTCAATCTTGTTTGCATGCTTGGAAACAGATGGGACATGTATTGGGGACTTGGAAGACGCGAGATTTACAGGCGAAGACCTTTGATATAGACGACTTGTGTGATTGCCTGGCTGGTCAAAGTTAGACGGCACGGGCACTGGATTATTTTGTGTTGTGGGGCACGAATACTGGATGGAAAATCTGGATATTTCAAGTGATGGAGACAGATTCAGAGACACAGGATTTTCTGTAAGCGGCCTTTCTACAGTGATGGAATTATCAAATAATACTCCCTCGCTTTTCCATTGGTTAATCGTTACTGGACTACCAAGCGTAGTATCAGTTTCTCTTTGAGCAGGACTATCTGGCGTATTGAATGTACAATGAAACAAGTTGGGGACACTATTAGCTGAACTACCATTGCTTTGTATTCCTGGAAACGAACCCTCCAGTTCCGGACGGAACGAGGCTAACTCTTTGGCAGTTTCTTGCTGTTGAACGGGTGAACCGTGAGATCGCAGACTGTTTGAGACAGCAAGAGTAGGAATGGGGAGCTTTTGTAACGAGAACTTTCCAGTTGCACCTAACATTGATGTATCGGGAGAAGTTGGTACATTTCCTTCTTTCGATGCAGTCGTTGTCACTAAAGGGGAAACTACAGGATACTGCCCTGAAGCAGACACTGACGCCATTTGCGACTGGGACAGTTTGACGGCTGGACTCAACTTGGACGTTGCTCCATTTCTTTCAAGTGTAGCGACACAAGAGGAGACAGTGGCTGTGAATGCTTGAGTAGAAGGGCATGCTATATGCGACGACTGTGGTTCATTATCAAAGAGTCCGAAAGCTGTATACGACTTGGTCGGAAACACTTCATTCTGCCCGGTTTTTGTTGGTGTTGTGCACGGGGAAACTGGGGCTGTCGCAGTTAAATTTGAAATAGGTGTTACGTTTGCCAGTTGAATTAGATTGCCTGGTTGTTTGGGGAAGAAGTATGACTCAGCCGATTGATTTGACTCAACTGACTTGCTCGCCTCGTCCAATGAACCTGAGTTGCTCACCACATCCAACTCACTATTCCACCCAGTGATTGGAGAGGAGAAGCCGAGAACTGACGTAGTAACCGCGGCAGCTGGTGCTGCTACTGATTGCACTGGTTGATCGGCTAAACTCTTCAATGTTGAGGGGGGCTTTGACAAAGTGATTTCACTCTCCGCTAATCGTGTGGGAACTGTTGTCGTTGCAATTTCAACGGAACCGTGAGTTACACGTAATGGCAGCGGTTGATCAGATTTAACTGGATACGACTTTATCAATGCCGCCTCAGTTCTAACCACAGTTGTCACAGACAAGGAAACTGGTGCCGAAACAGTTATAGAGGAAACAGATCTTACGTGAGATGATGGCAGTCTGTCTGTTGTCTTTTTTAAAGCAGCAGACAACTTGGACAGTGTCCCTTCACTTTCCTCGCACTCTGGTGGTGTTGTAATACTCGTGAAAACAGGGGCTGGGACACTTTCAGTGAAGCCAGAGGTTACACGAGGTAGTGCAGATTTTCCAGCAGTTTTTCCTGTTACTAGAGACGGCATAAACATTTCCCCTCCACTTGTTCCTGGAGAACTTACGCAAGATAACTCTCTGGCCGACTGTAGTGTTGAAGACTCTCCGGACGATGATTCGTGAATTCCACGTGATCGCCCAACCATAGAACAAGTGAGTGTGGACGGTGCCTCAGTTTTAGAAACATTCGGGTCTGGATATTGTTTTGCTTGTCCTGGCAGCATTAAAGTGGGAGAGGTAACAAAAGTATTCTTCCACTTTACCCCAGAAGCTGTCACTGGAGAAGTTACGTTAGACGCCGTTGAGATAACGGGTGTAATTGGTCGCTGCAACCGTAAAGGTTCAATGAAAGAGTGCTTTGACGTTACTGAAGGAGCTGCTGAAGGTGCAGGTGTCTTTACCTTTTCTACGTCAGGTGAAAACTTGGCATGGGAGGAAACTAGCGGTGTCGTAACTACTGATCCTTGTAACTGTAATTGTTTAACGTTTGAAAGAGTTCCTGTCGAAGATACGTTTACAGCAACATTTGAATATGAAAGACGTAAAGCACTCGTTAATGAAAGGTTTCTCGATTGATCGGATTGGCCAAATGTTGTACCTTGGCCATTAGTTGCCCGAGAAACATTTGGGGGCAAGAGAATAGGCGATCCTTGGACACATTTCTCCACGTTAATGACAGGCGTAGTTACTGCAGTCACACTATTTTGCAATTGTTTCGATGAAGTCACACTCAAGCTGTTGACATTTGTAGATGAAGTTGTGCGCAAAGAAGGAATGTTTAGGACCTTCGGCAAGGACTTAATGGGTGGGTATTGTATCATCATTTGACCCGAAGACATATTGGATGCCCCAACTGCTGTCCTTGGCACATATAAACCTGAGTCACTTCGCACAATTGCTTGGCGAGAAACTGCCGAAGACAGTTGCTGAAGATTCCTGCTTGAGACTAGGAATGTTGCACTCGGTGGGATTACAGAAGTTCTACTTGAGGTCGTTGTTATTCTTGGGACAATGAGCGGCCCCTGGACTGCAACCTTACTTGACGGAATTTCATCAGGAACTTTTTTCTGTGGTGAGGGCTTTGACGAAACCTGACGTTCACATTTGGATACGAAGTTTGACAAAACGTTCGCAGAACCAACTGGAGAGGACAACGATGTACCAGCAGTTAACGAGTCCGTAGGTTTTATCATGGAGGGTGCACTGGATGTCAAAAATGTAGACGACTGCTGAGCAAGATTTGTTATAGGCATTCCCCAAGTTGAAGCACGTGACGATTTTGCCACGTTTGCTAAGGACACATTTGAAACCTTTTGTGGTGATCCCTTTAGATCCATAGAGGGGACTTGGGAAAGCGTTGTACTGACAGAAGTAACTGACGTAGTGGCGGTGGACGATGACTTTGTGGTCAACCACTGTCCAGAGGCCGCGGATACCAAAGAAGCAATTGTCGTCGTGTTAAATGGGGTATTAGACGACACCGTATCAATGGAGGTTGATAATGGTACATCAGGACCACCAACTACGGCAGCGACGGGTGATCGTCTAGATGTCTTCGCAAATAAGGCTGTCAGACGTGCGGACAAACGAGATGGTTTACTTTCTTTCTCCTCGAAGTTTTCGGTGCCAGAATTTAGCGTCTTTGATTCACTCGTCACGGGGCCTGAGCACGTTTTGAGCGCAGTACTAGGTTCTGCTGGAGTTTCACCAGTTTTCGATGGAGTTTTAGAAATAAACGAAGGTGAACTTTTGGTGCTATTATCTGACAACAGAGATTCAACTTCAACTTGACTACAGGGGTTGGGAATCGTAGCTTTAGCAGCCAAACGGGGGTCCATGAAATGTCTCGTAACTTGACTACTATACTTTACAGATGACTGGCGACTCATGAGCGGTGTGTCAAAAACGGCAGGATGGGTTTGCACTTGAGGGGGGGACTTGAAAATATCTTGCTCGTTCACAATTGAAGCTGAGGTCTTTGTGCTATCTTTACTACTGGATTCCAATGAGACACTACTTGACTCTGTGCAAGTAGATTTCTCTTCGGCATCGTTGGTGTTCTCCTTGTCGAAGCTAGAAACAACCACCTTTCCGTTTACCGTTTTACCGTCATCAGAACTAGTCTCGGTAATCTTCTTTATCTGTTGAAAATGGATTTGTTGGAGCTCTTTTCGAATATCTCTTATTACTGCTGCCTCGGCAACAGGATCAGTGCTCATCTTGTTTATTCTCCTGTTGTGGGACTGAGGATCTGAAACAAATGAAAACAGAATATATAAACTTTTGGTCTTTTACAATGGTTTTACACTGAACTAATTAACATTCGTTCCGATTGGTGGGATCTAAATTCGTCAGATGAAATGGTCATCGGTGTCGTGGCCAGATCGCAGAAAGGGATTGTCAGATTTTACGAGGGCCATGAAAACAGTTGGTGTATGCATACAATTACCCATGTTCACTTTTAAATCGTCAGTCTCAAAGGCTTCCGTTGTGCGTTTGTTTGTAAATCAATGGATGTTCTACCTTTCATTCCGATCAAAACTTATACATCTACTGTTCCAATCTAATCCTAAAACTTTGACCAAAGATAGTCTATTGTCACCGTGAAGTCGGATGTAGAGATGGTGACTTCGAATTTGAAATTTCACTAAATCAACCAAAGGTCCTAGGACTCAGACACGCATGGCAAACAATCCTTGACAAAAATCAGTTTCAACAAACCGTCATCAGACAATTCGAAAATTGGGCCATTTTCACCACTATTCTAGGTCTGTTCATATAACTTCGGTCTACAACAAACTACGACATATATACCTTCTACAAACACAAAAAAACAAACACAAAATTGGTGACTACAAACACATAAAATTGGTGACCGAGCTGGGGCTTAACATTTTCGTTAACACTGCATTTTTTCATAAGTTGTCGGTAGTCTAGTATTTCTTATAACCATCAAGAGCATTTGTAATTTCTGTTTTGACTCTGGCTGTTTTTAATATGAATTCTATGTATTAGAGCAGACATGTTCTGCTTGCAAGAAAAGTGCTAGAAAGTAAGGCATATACGACCACAAGAAAGAGAGCAATGAAGTTGGAAAAATATGGACAGATATAGCAGGAACACTTAGAAATGGCCAAGTCAAATTCAAGCCAACTCTTTCTCAGAGAAGGGAGAGAGAGCGGCTTGCCTTCCTCAAAACCAAATTCAAGGAAAAGAAAAAAGAACAAATTAATGCCTCAGGCATTCCTCCTGAATGTCTAGTTCACTTCTACCTCTAGTTGAATGGACCTTAGAGCTGGGCCTGGACATAGTTAATGGAAAAAAAAAAGACATGTTACAGAAGGCGAGGTCACGTGATTATGTTATTGCCAGGTTTTATGACTTATCACATGACAACGAAGGTGCACAAAAACTTCATTCATAACTGTAAGATACAGTAGGAAGCCTCAATGTTCTTCATATGTCTGAGGTGCGGTGAACATGCCGGGTGCAAACTGTAGCGTGTTCGGACGCAATACGAACAGAAGACACAGTGGAGTGAGTTTGTTTTCCGTTCCGAAAGTAAATGATGAATTGTAGAAGAAAACACACTCTGAATGGGTGAGAGTGATTACACGCAATCTTCAAGTTAACCAAGATTTCGACGGCAAATAAACATAAAAACTTTGCACATTTGCGAGAAGCATTTTGAAGAGAAATGCGTCGAAAAAGGTAAATCCCTACAATTTTTGGAACATATTATTTTTAGCGTATGAATAGTCATTACACAACACCACAAACACGTAACGAATCAATGTCGATAACTTAAGACTATGCTTAAGGTGTAGAAGATAATCATATTTTGACGGTTTTGTTTGTATCTGTCTTTGTTCTCCAGATTCTCCTCGAAAAAGACTTATTCCTGGATCTGTTCCTACGCTTAATCCAGATCACGATACGTGTTCCAGTTGTTCTGGGTTCCTCGTAATGGAGGCTCGACAGCAAAGACGATCAACTGTGAAAAAAACAACTGCAGTGATAGACAAAACCCCACTGACTGGTTGCAGTAAAGATAGATTAATTGCCACCGTCCAGAAGCAACGAGTTGAATGTAAAGATCTTGAGCATAGGCTTTAAAGCTTGGAAAAAGAAATACGATCCAATAGCATCAAGGTCAATAAGGATCTGGAAAATGACATACTCGGCATTCTGGCTGACAGCGACTTGAAGAGTTCATCACATATGAAACTGTTTTGGGAACAAAAGAAACCTTTTGCACCCTCCAACTTTGGTATAAGATACCACCATCACCTGATCAGATTCTGCCTCTCCATCCGAGTCCCCATCAGTTTATAGAGAACTGGCTTCATCTGGTGCTCTTGTGCTGTCTAGTGAAAGGGTTTTACGTGATTACAGTAATTTTTCCAAGCCTAAACCTGGTTTTCATGAAGAAAACATTAAGAAATTGTGTGAGGATACCAATCAGCTTTTTGGCGGTCAAAGGTACATTATTTTATCATTTGATGAGATGAAAACTCAGTCAAATTTAGTGTTTGACAAAAACAGCAATGAGCTTAATGGTTTTGTGGATCTTGGTGATGATGTCAATGTTGCCACATTTGATACTCCCACTAAGGTTGCAAGTCACATTCTGGCTAATTATGGTTAGAGGTGTGGCCTGTGATCTGAAATATGTCCTTGGATATGTCAGCACGCATGTTACTTCTTTCCAAATAATGTCGCTTTTCTGGAAGGCCGTATCTATTTTGGAGCTGTCATGCAATTTATGGGTCTGTGCGACTGTATGTGATGGTGCTTCAGCCAACAGAAAGTTCTGTGAGTTGCATGGTGGTCTGGTTGTAGGAAACAACAGCGCAGGTGTTGTGCTCAAAACCATCAACCTTCTTGCCCTAACAAGATAAATCTGCTTATTCTCTGATGCACCACATCTCCTCAAGACTGCTAGGAATTGCTTTTACAACTCTGGTACAGGAATGCACACAAGACTGATGTGAAATGGAGAGTATATGATTTGGAATCATATAGGTGCTCTTTATTACTCGGACTTGGGACACCGCTTACATTACCAACTCAGACTGACACCTGGCCACATCAACTTGACCTAATTCTCCAAAATGAAAGTCAACTTGGCTCCTCAAGTATTGAGTAATTCTGTATCTCTAGCACTGCGCCGACATTATCCTAATGGAGAAGCTAAACAGACTGCCAAATTCTGTGAGATGACGAACAAATCCTTTGACTGCCTGAATTCCAGGTCAACCACAGAGCATGCCAGCAAAAGGAACAATTTCCTGGCTTCATACTCCAAAGTTGATGATGAGCGTTTTGAATGGCTTCAAAACTCATTTCTTTCATACTTTGCGGAGTGGTATAAGACAACTCAAGATAGACCTCGTAACTTCTCCAAAAATGACCAAGCTAAGATGTTTATTTCTCAGCAGACATACAGAGGATTGAGGATAAGTCTACTCACTAATTCAAGTTGCCAAGTTCCTGATCTCTGAAGGACTTGAATTTGTTTTGTCGGAAAGATTCTCCCAGAATCTTTTGGAGGAATATTTTGGACATCAAAGAGCCAGAGGCCGCTATAGTGACAATTCTACAGTCCAACGTTTTGGATACAATGACCTAACCATTGCAGCTCAGCGTAATGTAGCTCCTGTTGTTAGAGGAAATGTGTCGGGCCGGCACAAGAGGGGGAGCTCAAAGTTGTTTGTGGTATCAGACCAGCCTCTTCCAAAAAGAAAATGTAAATAGTCACATGGTTTTTAACAGTATTTTAACTTTTACTTATACAGAATTTTATTTTAGTAATCCGTTTAACAAATAAATTAATAGTTGGGGACATGAATTACCTTTCAGGGAGAAAGGCTAAGCTTTCAAAATTTCCAGTAATTGTATGTTTATTGATGAATTTGATAGTTTTTTAAAACTTCACCTAGAAGAATATGACTATTTCTACTGAAATTTCTACCACCGGATAATGTGTATATATATATATATATATATATATATATATATATATATATCAATGTCGTTTTCAAAATTAGCAATTTTAATATATTTGTATAACCTACTCACAATACTATGTAAATTAATTTCTTTTTTAAGTTCTGTATATGATTAGTTTATTCAGAAAATCAATCCTGATGAATCCATTTTATTAGAACTTTTTTACATATTTAGCTCAGTTGCTAGTAAATGCAACTAGTTTTCTATACATGTAGTGCTGAAATAATGTACTTCAGATGGACCATTAGTTCATGTAAAGCATGTTTATACGGTAAATAGAGAATACAAATTAATAGAATATGTACGTGTATCTTGCAGTTGTCAAGGAGGCATGAATCATTGAGAATGAACCTTAGATACTTGTGAACCATAACTTTTCAAGTTTGGTTCGGAACATCTTCAGCATGAGTAACATTCAGAAATATCCAAAATAACACCTGGTTGCGAACGTTTTCTCAAAATTAAGCAAGTTTACTATTACTTAGCAAGTATCAAGATCTTCTGTCGGATAATCAACTCTACGAATTATGTGTGTTCAGTATCAAATTGACAATGTACATCACTATGGATTAATCTAATTGCAAATTTAACAATGAAAATTAAAAAAAATAATTATTTTAATTCTTACAACACTCAACGTACAAACACTTACTTTGAACTACTGGGCTTTCCTTTTTAACTCTGTCTTTATGGCTTTCTTTTTGAAAGCCTTCTCTTTAAGTTTACATTTATTTACAATGTCACTAGCGTAAGAAAAGCTTCGGACACGTACATACAATCTTACAAAATTTTCTTAAGCAAGTTTAGAACATCGGCTTAAAATAGCGGAGTCTAAATCTGAAATTATGTTTTCCCACAGGCTTTTTACAGTAGGCATTGCAAATACGTCTATCACATCATCTGTGGGAATTCATGTAGCCATATTCTTTTTAGACTACAAATGCCTCCGAAATGTTACCTCGGTCCTCTCGGCAATATGTTCAGCATTATCATTAGGTGTCCACAGACCATTAGTGTAAATGTCTTGATGTGGATCAACAGGCGGTAATACTTCTCTTCCAGTTATTACGCCCTTTATCACCGCTTCCTCCCATCCTTTCAAGACATAAACCCTCCCCTGTACGCTGGTCAAAAAGTTATACATTTCTACCAACCAAGTTGCATGAATTGGTTTCAAAACCAATAGCTTAAGGTCGACATCTGCATCTTCAAAGTCAACTCCACTATTCGCTTGCTTTTGGACTTCTGCCGAATACCACGTTGCGAACTTGTTCTTGCAAAATTTCTTGGCCTGTCCGTCCACTGTTAGATCAAATGGTTGAAAAAATGCGTCATGTTAGCTGGGACAGATATGACTTCTATATTCAGCGAAGACAGCCTCGAACACACCTTCTGAGTTTTCTGGCCTCTAGAGACATCCCAGACGAGTAGCGCTTATTGAGATGGTGGAAGGCCGAGTTCCTAGCGTTTCTGCTCCAAGTAAGGATTGATTACAGAATCAATAAGACCTATTGTTTCTGTCTCGTTTGAATAATGCTTTGGGTTTTGGCTGGCACAAAAGCTCTTGTGCTGAAGTGCTGCCTGGAGTGGAGATAGACAGCAGTAATGACGAGGAAGGCCAAGACATTGCCTCAGAATAGTTAAAAATGTGATTTTGTAAACGTTTCAGTGGTAATAAACTCATTCTTTCTTGATTATTGACATAATGTGAGTCACTTAATTTTCGCGACATGTTATGTTTGCGACACTTATTGTTCGTGTTACTTTAATTTCGCGAATTTTTTTAAATCGCGAAATCCGCGAAATTAGCGTGTCGCGAAAATTTTATGCAATAAGGTATCTTTAAATGACGCCACTCTAACGGAATAAAGATTAAAAAGAGCACATAAATTGTTTACATTTCATTAACGCGAGGTGGCCGTACTTTCCAAATCATAATCATCTGAGAAGAGTAAAAAGTGCGTAAGGCGCGGCAGTCACCCCAGCTCCTCTCCGTCAAGGTCGCCGTAGTACCACCCGCCGTAGCGTATCTTAAACTCGTTAGTGGCAGGGCGCTCTAAAACACGGATCTATGTGCGATGCATCAAAGTACTGCCTCGAGCGCGCTTATGACTCGAAGTCCATAGTAAATAAACCAAGCAATGGCGAAAGAAAATAAAACAATGCTTTTTAAAAAACATTCATTAATAGAGGCAAGCACTTATTCTACTGAAATTATAATAACAGTTTTGTTATTAGTATTCTTTAAAATCGAATTTCCATGCATACTTTTGGGAAAAGCCAAAAAGAACGGAAGTCAAGAGGAGAACTGTATAACAAATTATTAAATATTTACGTCCCGCTTCACAATTTAATCACGAACACACGAACTTGAAACCACGCTTAAGAATGCACTAGACGGTCAAAAGTTAATTAGGATTCACCAATCTCTTCTAAATTTAACAAGCTTTTCAATGTATACTGCCTGGAGACCGTTTTTTTTCGGCTCTCTTCAATATTTTGAGATTTCAATACCCTATTTTGTCCCATGGCGTCTTGAATCGGACTTTACTTCTCTTCCCGAGAAGTAACAAGCCAAACGGCCGAAATAACTCCAGTAGTTAATAGCTATATGGCGTAAATATGCTTGCTGGATGACCCATTCAGTCGAAAGGTATTCAGAATTTAATTCTTTTCACTGTCCATTTCGGAAGGACACACAAGAGCGGATTGCTATGTTAAGTTAAGAATTAAGCAACGGGTGTACTAATTATGCACGACCCTCTTCTTTTATATTTGCATGGAGCCCATCAACCTGAAATCACGTCTATGAATGTACTAGGCGATCGAAAGCTAGTCTGAATTCACCAATCTCTTCGACGTCTAACAGGCTTTTCAATATTTCCTGTCTGGAGACCGGCTTTTTTCACTATTTTGAGATTTCAGTGCCCTTCTTTGACTCCGCAGTTTGAATCGAATAACTCCAGACGTTAAGAACTATTGTCTGTAAGTGCACGGGTCATTCGACAATTTAATTGAATCCTTTTCAACATTTCATTTTTTAGCTGGCTATTTCGGATAGACCCACAACGTAAAAGTGTAGTTAAAAATTGACAAACAGTGGCCAATGGTCTACGACCCAGTTCTTCGTTATATCGGGAGAGCATGAACTTCAAATCACGTTTATGAATGCACTAGGTAACCAGAAGTCAATTTGAATCCACTAGTCTCTAAAATTTAACAGGACTTGTAACGTGTATTGTTTGTAGGTCAGCTTTTACAGGCTTTCTTTGATATTTTGAGATTTCAATACCCTTCTTTGATTACGTTTATGAATGCACCCGTTGAACAAACGTTAATTTGAATTCATCAGTCTCCTTGATGTTGACAGTCTCTTCAACGTGTATTGTCAGGAGATCGGCTATTACTGGAATTTTCGTTACCTTTTCAGCCAGCTTTCTAAATCTACTTTCTTCCTCTGTACGTACAACTAGAAAGTCAACTGGATGGATACAAATTTTTATTGCCAAACTAAACTTAAGAAGAAAAGAGTTATTCAGTATAAATATAATTGTTGTTTGACTATTCAGTTAGGTTTTTAATGTTTAACTCTCTTACGCAGCTTTTCTGAAAAGGCACAATAGAGAAGTGTAAAGCTGAAATGTGTTACAGGGTGTAATTGTTCGTCGAATGTTTTGTTCCAATTCCTGATCATAATTGGAGCCGCTGATCTCCATAGTGATCAGTTTTATTTAGAAATCAGTGCTTGTAACGCATCAATGTTACGCAGGGGTTCTCTGCGTCACCCACAGATCAGAGCTCCCATTGCCGTTTTCACGCCTGCGTGTTAGAGCGCTCTGCTAGTACAGCCTACAGTGCCCTAAATAGAATTTAATAGAATGATCAAGTGTGACGTCAAAATCATGGCAGCTATTTTCCCTGGGTCTAAACAATCCAATATGGCGGACGATGGATTAACGACACACCAGAGAAAAGTTTAAAAAACTGGGTGCAGCCTAAATGTAATCATCACTAGGAAAGTCATACTAGCGAGATTTTCGCTATCCTAAAAGTCCTGGAAAAAGACGACGTCGAATCACGCTCATTAGGTGAGCGTTAAAAGTTGTCGTGTTGCATCGATCGACCATCATTACCAAAACATTCTATCCCCTAGATACGCTTTTGCGACCGGGGCTAAAATCTACTGTAGACCATAAGCTCCCGTTAAGCCATTCTAACGGCCATAATGATTATGAAATAGAATCGAAACACTCTTTACAAATAAATGTCACGACGATCTTTCGCGCACTTGACGTAGGCTAAACGAGCATAATGTGCCCAGTTGACTCGATAGCTCATCTGACAGAGCAGCGGTCAGGAAGCCCGAAGATGCAAGTTCACATCCCGCTCTAGTCAACTTTTCGAACTGACTGAAATAGTGCAGATTAACCATAAAATTTTCTCATCACGTGTAAATATAGATGTTTTCATGTAGACCATAAACTTTATCAGCAAGAACAAAATTTCTGAGTTTTCAAAATATTATTAGGAATAGGAGGACATACAATACATTGTTAACAACTTATGTATCCATACCAGTTATTTGGTAATCTCCAATAAGCTTTCCAACTAAGTGTGCATCATAGAATTCTTCCGACATATCTATATAAATTTTCCAATTTAGATCTTTCTTGATCATGATAACAACAGTCTACTTGGTTGCCAATGTATCAAAATACCAAGTCTCTGACGGTAGTTGTAATAGCTGTCCTCGAACTTCATGCCTTTGAGCATCATCAGTTTTAAGTTAAAACTTGTGTTTTTCTGGCCCAACAACGTTACTTCTTTGAGTAAAAGAATATTTAATTTCCAAGACATCATTGTTTTTTTGCATGACCATCTGGACTTGCTTGGCCATAACTCAGAATATTCAACTCTTAGTTGAATGGCAGTTGTAAAGGCCCTTACTTCTTCATTCTTATCGTTTATGGGCCAAGAGATGGCTCGTTATCTTGAGGGGTCAGACTCTTCAATAACTCATTTAAGTAACAAGGATGTGACCGTCTTGGCCTTCAGTACATGACCAAAATTGCTAGTAGTCAAGCGCCTACTATATGAATGTGCCACGCAGGATTGGTTCTTCCGCCTTTCTACAAAAGGCGAACTGCGATCTGCTGTTCTTCGATAATTTTGAGCTTCTCCAGCAAATATCCTAGCTTAAGGATATTTTGGACAAATTTGGGTGAAAGAATCATTTCTTCAACACTCTTTACGGGAAAACGTGATCTTGTGTTGGATCAGAACTGAGAATCCACCCTAATCCCATAAACTTGCCAAACAACGTCAAATCACTGAGGAAACCTGATCACCAAGGTTGCCTCAAACGGCGGCACTTCGAGGAACAACGAGGATACTTGTATTCTGTTGTTCGCATTTGATTTGCGAGAAAATAGACCTAAACAAAAATACGCTTTAGTTTTCATATCAAACAATTAATACTAGCCATAGACGCATGTTTTCTTGTTCAGAAGCGATCGAAGTAATACATGAACTTACCACAACGTTAGAAGACTTATTTTTCATGCTTGAGCGCACAGCTCCTTGTAAAACACAGCTCGAGTAGAAAGAAGCCCCACATGTCCTGATAAGACCGCCATATTAGATTGTATGGATCCAGACAATTCGTTGCAAGGTTAGGTCGTTGTGACGTCTCCGACTTTGGCACTCTATTTACATGTCATCATGACATAAATGCCATGCATCTTACAAGGCTGGGTTAATGCATCATAGACGAAAAAGAATATCTTTACATATAAACCCAGTCGACAATATTGCAAATGCAAGTACACATGAAAAACCTTACAAAATGTCGACTAGAAATAAAGTTTAAGTGAAGACAGAATGTTCGAGACCGGGAATTTTAGAGGGCCGGTTAATACCGAGGCTACTATTATTATATTTGAAGCGTCTATACCATTTGTACAGATTTTATGAATTCGCATATTTTCGATTTTCCCGATTGAAAATGTAATAGATCGTGCTTTTCGATAATTTCATCTTCATGAAGATTTTCGAGATCAAAGTCCACAGTCTTGCAGTTTTGGAAGCTACTTACCGGAAATGACGTTAGAGTGGGAACTACTGAGACCAACAGTAAGTAATTTACATAGCGTAAGGTCAGGTTTCTGTTTGAAAAACTCGATTTGTTTCGAATAATTGCTCAGAATTGTTCGGAAACCTGCAGAAACACTTTCAAATATGTCTTCTTCCTCGAGAAGACTCAGGGACAGACGTCACTGAGGTCGAAAAGGGATACACGACATATTAAGCACCCAAATGACCCAACAATGATGCTGACGATAGCGTCCAACTGTACGAAGAACTGTTGGCGGACGAAGAATGGATGTCCCGTATCAACGTAGAAAGAATTGCGGAAGAGCGCTTAGAAGTACTTCGGAGTCGGTTAGAAAGGTCAGAAACAGTAGATACTTGGTACGTGAGATTGCCATTACGTTTCTCTTCGGCCATGAATGTGCCAACATTTAAACACTATCCCTAGTAAGCGAGGAACCAGCCGGGAATCGTAAGCTCTGAATAAAAATAAGTGCCCAGCTCAATACGCGGAATACAGCCATAATCAGATAAAATAAAGATATGTTTAGCACATTAAAGATCCGTGGCGTGACGCAACATCATTAGAACAAGGATAAAATGTCAGTTTAGAATGAATATATAGATAACTTATTAGTACAGGTCGAGAATCCTTTATCCGGAATTCTAAAATCCGGAAACCTCCAAAATCCGGACATTTTTTGAATGGTGACATGACACGCCACAAATGGAAAATAATGTAAATGGGTTTGCTCGTTTTGTCGTTTCCGTTGTCATCAATCAAAATAATACAATAGGGAAGCTGTTGTGATGCGATAATTCGGACTTTGGACTTTATGACGTGGTGTCACCTTGTCAGCAGTCGTCATAGTAACAGCTTCGCTCGTTACTCATAGAAAAAAAATTATATTTTGATAGCGTTTCCCAAACGGCGTCTACAAATGCAAATACAAATATCCTAAAATCCGGAAAAATCCAAACTCCGGAACTTTCTCGGTCCCGAGCATTCCGGATAAAGGATTCTCAACCTGTATGCTATTATAGGATCTTTAGTAGCCGGAAGAATAATTTGTTGAGAATATTAAAGTAACAAAAGATGAACAGATCTAATATTGCCATTTAAAGTTTTAAGCTTGAAGAAGACAGAATTTTAAGAGATGCACTGTGGCAAGATTCGGAAAGATGAAACAAAAAAAAAACTCTATACGGTGAAAGGTTAACACGTTTTTTACCAGTACGGGCAGAGATTCCCAAGTGACTGTGTAAGACCGTAAGGCTCGTGTGTAAATAGCGAGTCCTTTGATCCACATACAATTCTGTACAACCCTGACACGTTAAAGAATAGACAACATGAGACTTCAGACCTTTGGGAATTCTGCACTTAGCTTCTGAACCCCTAAACGTCTGGTAAGAGAAAGCCTCTTAATTTAAAAACCTTCTTTATATGGCAATATTAGTTCTATTCCTCTTTCGTTATTTTAATATTCTTAGCACATTATATTTTCGACTACTAAAGATCCTGTAATAGAATACTTGTAAATTATGTATTTACTCCTACTGAACTGTCACTTTTTCTATACTCCGATGATGTTACGTGACGTGACGAAATTTTAGTGTACTTAATAAAACTTTATTTAATCTGATTATCGCCGTGTTCCGTGTATTGTGCTATGCACTTATATTCATTTTAAGATTATAATTCCCGCCTGGTTTCTCGCTTTCTAGGGATGGTGTTACAATATTGATATATTCAAGGTTAAAGAGAAACGTAATGGTAGTCTCACGTACCAGATATTAGACTGTTTCTCACCTTTCCGAGGTAGTTCTAACCGCAATCCTTTCTTCGTTGATACGGGGCATCCATTCTTCGTCCGCCAAAGTTCTCCTTCCTAAGGACGCTACCATCAACATTATTGTTGGATGCGAAATTTGTCGAATATCCCCTTCGACTGCAATGACGTCGGTCCCTGAGTCTTTTCGAGGAGGAAGACATACTTGAAAGTGTTTCAGCCGGTAATCAACTGCATTTCTAATATGTTCTGCACAGATATTCGCCATGCTTGGTCGATTTCTGTATTTCAGTTTAAGTTAAAAACTCTCTTTTTCTCTTGTCTTATTTTACTATATGACCAACTCTATATTCGTTTATGATCTTTCCACACGGCCCGCACAATAATTTCTAAATAAGTTATTAAGTGTAAAGAGGTAGGTCAAGCTCTCTAAGCCTTATGGTTTCTATTTGTACTTCCTCGCCGCAATTATTTGTGCTTTTGTACTTCGTTTTTACAATTTTATTTGTGGCAAATAAAGCTTGTTGTTGTTGTTTTTGTTTCTGTTGTTGTTGTTGCTGCTGCTGTTATTGCTGTTGAGTGAAACCGGCATGAATAGCGGTCTTAGTTATTTCGCATTATTTTTAGTTAAATGTTTTGAGCAAGCTTAACATACATCTAGACCACTACCCATGTATCAGCGGATTGCATAACCAATATGGACAGTTGTACAGTTAAACTTAAAAAACCACCAAGATGTCAACAAATAATTTTCTTCGCCTTCATCGATGGACCTTTCATACCTTTATGGTAATATTTCAAAAGGCAAGAAATTACCCGACATTTATTGCATATGAAACTATATATTGCCTCTTCAAATTAAAAATTCCTCTGGTACTTGGGGACTTGAATTAAACTCACAACTTGAAATAAGCTGTTTATGTCGGGAACATGAAAATTACAAGTTATCAAATAAGAACAAAGAGGTCTAGAGCCAGGGGTGTTTCTATGGTAACTATGAAAAGTTGTCATTGCCATGTCATGCATTACAAAATATCGACATTGATATTTCTGTGGTAAAGCTTGTCCACCTCTGAAATCATCATGTTAAAATTTCAAACGCTTATACCTAGACAACGGCAAATCATATAGATAAAAATCAAGTGAGATTATCCGCTGTTCAGAACCTACTTATAAACAAGAACAATTTAAACTACCCAAATGGTGGCGTATTTTTAACCTGGTTAACTTTTAACTTGAGTATTTTAACCTGGTTATGGCCAGACGACTTTAGTCATTACAGGGAGACCTACCCTGAGGCGAGAGTTAACGGCGATTTTTTTTCTCTTGATGGGCACATCAAAAGCCTTAAATATGGGACTGTCAGCCTTCAACAGCCTTTTTGAATCATCTCAATACTACACACATGGCAAAGCGAGATAAAAAAAAAATTTGAAGTGCCGTACCTTCTTTGGGTAACCTTTTCATGAGCAGTGCATGAAGCATGTCCGGATAATGCTGATCAGTAAGACCTGTTAAAGGGAGATTGACTTATCATGAAGTAAAACAAAATAAGGCAACTAGCAATTTTGAAATGAGTAAGTTAAACTGGTTTGACCATACCTAAATGATGTGTAAAATCAGACGTTGGAATAACATAAATATGAGCATCCGACTCAGGGAATTCGGCAACACCAGCCTAGAGACAAAACAGCAAAATTGTGACCTCGAAAATAAAATGATTCTTCATGCGTTCATCACCATCGTATAAAGAGATGATTAAGTCAGAGCACAATACCAAATTAACTCAAGTTACTAAATGAGATGTCCATAGGTTTGGATAGCTGTCAGAGAAGTTCTATGGTGCCACTGGCGGCACACTGGTTGTACATATGTTTTTGAGATATGTAACTATAAGGTTACATTCGGGCTCCAAACAGCTACCTGACTAGTCACTTTCGCCACATGCGAGGAGATTGTTGTCCAGTTCGGCCAAGCATTACAGGTTTTCATTGAGAACTTTGCTTTCCTCCTGTGATAACACTAAACTAAAAGGATACCCCTTGCTGCACGTCCAAGGAGGACAGATATCAATAAAGCAAAGATAAGGAAACTCTTATGCTGTCTTATTGTCAGGCCTCGATTTGAATATTGTTCCTGTTTATGGTCACCATATACTGTTAAACACCGAGCGTTAATTGAGAATGTTCAAAGGCGTGCAACCAAGTTCATTCTGAACTATCCACCAGGAAACGTCCCTTTCGTAGACAGGTTTATATCTCTTGACCTATTACCGTTAGAATATCGACCGGAAATCAGAGACATTTTTTTTTCTGTATAAGCTCGAGTTTGGTACTATGTTCATTGATTGCTGCAAAATTGTTGCCAACTGGGATTTTTGTCCTGTTACTGCCCCCTATCACTTAGCATCTCTTTGTATTTATTTTTACATGTGACGAATTCAATAAACTAAACTAAAATTAAAGTCCAGTCACAGCTGATACTTATTAGAATAAATGAAGATATTACGATTGTCATTAAAGCTGGCTACTGCTACATGGTGTCTAAAAACGAACGATGACACACCTACACCCCTGCTAAATCAATCGTTACGGCTTTGTAACGGTTTTCGTGAAAATCGAAGTAAAACTTGTGGAATCTATTTTAACCTGCCAGCAATCTACAGTTGATGTTTTCTACATGGGTGAGAGTGCTATTGCCTTTAAATTGATCTGATGTGACGTTCCACGGCTTCCAAACCGTTAAAAAGCAAATGAACTAATCGAATGAACGAGAATAACGCTTGACTGTTGAATGACGCAACTGTTATTGTTCCCTTGTTAGCAAAATTAATTACGTCAAGTATTCAAACCAAGACTTTCCCAAATATTGAACGATTTTCATAATTATTCCTTTTATAAATTCAGGTAACAATAACTCCCCGTAAGCCTGTAGCATATGCAGTAAAAATCCGTAGAAAAAAACCCCGTGATTTTCTGTGACAGACTAAAATTATCCTTCTATATTGGATGAGTAGTGAGAAATCAGGCTGAATTGGTTCTTACTTAAAAGGCGAAAACAATTATTTTTGATGTGAGGTATCCACTTACAATTGTTTTGATCAGTGAATTATTGACCCTGACAGGCCCTATAATCACACTAAACATTAATAAACCAACTGTATAATAATTACAAATAATAAGATCTCTGAATATTCATGTAATTTAATTCATTGTCAAATTTAATTTACTTGCCACAACATAAATAAAATGAAACGTTTAACACTGTGGAACTGGAATTTTTGGTACTCCTGATCTGAATAATCATAGAAATAAGGCAGTTATTGTCAAGAGCATTTAAAATTCCAATTACACAGCTTAATTTGCACCTTTTATCGCATTTATGTTACAAGTAAGTAAATTAAATTAAATTAAATTCCACCAATGTATGCCGAAATTTTAAGTCTTTTTAAATATTATATATAAATATATATATAAAAAGAGTAGAAGTTATGTGACACCTTTATATATCACTATTTAGTACTAAATAGTACTATTTATGTTGTATGGATTTAGTCTTTGAACTCTACTATGTGTTTCCAGTCGCTCTTAAACCGCACTTGCGTTTGCATCAGTGTTTTCGGAGCTTTAGTAGTATTTGGAGTAAGATCCTACATAATTTGTCAGCGTGAAGTAGTTCTTATATACACTGGCGGTCAAAAAGAATTGAATCACACAGAAGCTAAAGATGGTAACGCCATAAACAATGTAACAAATCTTATCATGACAAGAGACCTTATTCCAAAATGGCCGTCGTCCAGGTGGAGTAGCGTGGAAACGAGGTCATAAGGGCCAAATGTTTTCGGCCTGTTTATTTACATATAGTGCGATTTCGAGTAGAAAGCGATATTCAAGGCTAAATAATGAGTTCTTTCTTGTACAGACTGCGATTACTGACCGAAGATCATATCCCTGGGAGTTGTCTTTCTGGTCGCCTGCCTTCATCGTTAAAAAATGACGAATTAAAGTTCTGGTTGCAATGCCGAGGTGACTTGTGCAAGGGACTAAAGACAAAGGCGCAGCTTATCAGAAGGTATGTTCTTCGCTAAAACTTGTCAGTCATTAACGACAGCCAAGGTAGTAATTGTTTCTGTTTTTGTATTTTAGGGTTGGAGAATATACAACCAGAGGTCTCGATCAAAACATCGTTGATTCCGACGAACGCATGATTTACACAAGACGTAAACTTCGCAGCTTAGCAAACCTGTCGTCTTACTCAGCGAGTGGTCTTGACAAACCAGAGGCGCTAGCATTGCCAAGTACGTCCTCTTCTATCCCGACAATGACGCGAAGTTGTTGACACCAGTTTAGGGGTGCACCGGATAGTGTTTTTTTATAGCCGACCGGATACCGGATTTACCGAATAATTGAAAAAAATCCGGCCGGATACCGGTATTTTGGATGAAAAGCTCGCACTTGCCACAAATCAATCATTACCCAAATTAGGTTTGGATTGAGAGGAGAAAAATTAAAACTTTACACTGAAGTTCAAATGTGATTTGTCTTTTTTTGCAAGTAATTACTTTAAAACATTACTTGTTCACAGGCGTTTATAATTATTACAAGCATTAATTAGACAAGTTACGAGTTGCAACTTGCAAATGGCGGAAAAATGCAACAGAACTGAAGATGAACATGAAGATGAAACTCCTTTTCATTCATCACAATGCAAGAAAATTCTGACAATGCCACTATATAACAAACTAGAGTGGGACTACAAACAACTTTGTGTAAAATGGTTGTTATGCGCATCAAAATGTGTCACTTATTGAGATTGTTATCAAGTAACAGACGATTATCTTCTGTTTGTTAAAAAATAACGTTAGATCAGAACACGAGTTTACATTGTTTCTTCCATTAATGTCTATTGTTAGTATGGTACAAGTAATACAATTTGACAATTGTCTTCAGAAAAGCAAATTATTCGGTATCCGGTATCCGGCCGGATACCGGATAGTCCCATTACTCTACTATCCGGACGGATACAATATCCGGTGCACCCTTACACCAGTTCTGGTGATGCTTTTGGCCTTGTAGAAATAAAGTGCCCAAGTTCAAAGTTCAATGCTACTCCAACAGAAACATGCAGTGATAAAAATTTTAGTTTGAAGATAGAAGGTGGAGCTGCAAAACTTAAGAAAAACCATGAATACTATGACCAAGTACAAGGACAAATGGCATTAACTGGTGCAAAATGGCGTGACTTTGTTCTGTACACTAGTGTAGGGCTGAATATAGACAGAATATATTTCAAAGAGCAACATTGGAGAAGACTTAAGGAAAGGTTGTGTTCAGTATATTTTACTTACTTTTTGCCAGTAGCAGCAGAGTTGAATTATAACAGTTAAGAAATGATGGATGACATTACTAAACAGAGTTTTGGTTTACTAATCTGCTTGCAAAGTAAATGTTATTCAAGTAAGTTGAGAATACTAAATTATACTGAGCCATATTTTTTGACAAAATTTTATCGAAATTGTAAATATTAAGAGGATGCAGTTTTCTTAAATTGTTAAAGATTATGTAAATACAAATTGTGTTTAAGTTGTATACATAAATCTATCACTAAAATTATTGAAATTGGTAAATATACAACAACATAATTTTCTTGATTTACTCTCAAGTGATATGTTCTTTTTCAAGCAACAGTCCAGAATGTTGATTGACAAATTAACAGTTTGACTTGAGCAACTTGCTGGACATCTATTCAAAATTTCTAAAGTCTAAACATCATGGGCCACTCATGCACTAGCCAATTAGCTTGATCCTAGGTAAGCTAGAATGTGTATTTAGAACAAAATTCTGATAACTGGCTGAAAACAATAGTTGAACTTGTAATCCACGATTACAGCTAATTGGTAGTTGAACAACTGGCCCCAGGATTTCGTTACAAAATACAAAGTTAGCAACCTGAAGCATACAAAAACTTAATACCTACAAACTTATAATGGGCTTTTGAAGATTACAAAATACAGCACATACTGTCCACATTTGGTTCGCAACACCAAATAAGTTCATTGGCAGAACACCATCCCAAATTCGATAATTTTTTATCTTGTTAATAGCCCTTTCCACGTGGACCCTGAGAGATGCAATAGTTTGTGTCTTGACAACATCTCCAGTACTCATTTGGACTTGTGATCCCAAAAATGGTGGAATATTCAAAGCAACTCCAGGGGGTAAAAGGTCTTGTATTTGAAATCCTTTATCAGCCATCACTGAATCTCCATTACCTAATTGCTGTTCCAAAAAGCCACTTCTCATTACAATTTCCCTGTCAGATATATGTCCAGTGTACATTTGACTGACAAATGAAAATGCTCTAAAAGGAGTAACACCAACAAGACATTTCAGTGTTGTGTGGTTTTCATAAGAACTGAATAGTTCACTGTTCAGAAGAAGGCTGCTGGGTACCGGGCACCTCACTTCAGTACAATCAATAATGATCCTAGTTGAAGGAAATTTTTCTTTTGATTGGCATATACTGATTGACCAGCTCTCTTGATAGCCACATGGGGATATCTTTTAATTTTAGATACAGAAAATTTATCCAGGTGATGATAATTCTGCTTATTGTGGTCTGTGACACGCCATACAAATGAGCAAGGTGTTCCTCGCAAAACCTTGTCTTAGTCTGCACAAAGTTCTAAACAGTTCGTCCTTGGGGGATAACGCTCTTGGCCTGCCCTGTTTTGGTGGTGAACATTCAAATCCCTCATTGTCATCTTCAGCAGATGATGATGCACCACTGAACGCTGTTGATGCTGAATGCCAGTAACGTATGTTTTCCCCCACATTCCCGGGATCACAAAAATCATAGAAAGCATCAAATACCTTAATACTAGGAAATCCTGTATAAAAGTTTAGGTCTTTGTCCGTGTTAAATCGATTGAGCGAAAAAGATTTCCTTTCGTGACCCTGGCATTGTTTTTTCAAGTTCTCCACTTGTTTGTTTTGGTAAGCGACTGTGGCTTTCAAAGCAAGCGACTTTTCTCTTTCCACACGGATATTTTCCTGAAGTTCCTCATTTCTCAATTTTAGTTGAGTGATCTCTTCTTCGTGTGCAGTAATCCTGTCTTCATCAACCACTGCAGATGAAGTCGCTTCCTCCAAAGTGATGTCTTTCTCTCGACTGGTATTGCCAGTAGAAATCTAGATATGTCGAGTTTTTGGAGGTTTTCCTTTAACTGGAGAAGCACTTTTCCACGAGAAGATCGACGGCACGGTTACGACTCGAAGTTTTCGTCTTCCAGCACGTGTATTTTTGAAATCACTGTTTTTGAAGTGTCTCGAACTGACACGGGTATTGTCGGTAATTTGAAAGTGGCGTCCAACATCTCTCCGTATAGCTTTAATCCACGCGTCCTTTGAAGCCTTGTCCTTCGGAAACTTGTGGAAAGATATCTTCTTACCATCTTCTTCATACAACTTTTTTGAACAATGTGGAACACAGCAATTCTGAGGCATATTTCTAGTTAAAACTCAAACGAACGCTGTATATCTCTTTATAAATACCCTAGATCTGGCCCTTATGACCTCGTTTCCATGCCATTCCACCCGAGCAGCGGCCATTTTGGAATAAGGTCTAGTAATTACACCGAAAACAAACAGAAAACAAATCTTAATATTTAGTGGCTCCTCCACGACCTTTGATCACTGCTTTACACCTTCGAGGCATGCTATTTATTAAAATAATTAACTTATCTAATCAAAAGCCTTGCCATGCAGCTGTCACAGCACTCCAAAGTTATGTGACATTGGTAGGGTTTTGCTCTTGGACCACTGTCTTAAGTTGGTCCCATAGATTCTCAATAGGGTTGAGATCGGGTGACTGTGCTGGCCATTCCATAAAAGTTATGTCCTCTTCTTTAAACCATCCTTTGACAAGGCGGGAGGTGTGACAAGTTGCATTGTCATGCTGGAATATCCAACCATTTGGTATGGTCAAGATGTGTGTGGTTGGAATAAGGGAATTTTCTAGGAGATCAATGTATCGTTCTCCATTCAGCTTTCCATCTATCTTAGAAAGACAGCCAACACCTCTTGCATTGATGCAGCCCCATACCATGATGCCACCACCTCCATGTTTGACAGTTGTCTGAACCAACCCATTCTTCTGACATACACACGCCCATCACTCCTATGAAGAAGAAACCTTGATTCATTGCTGAAGATAACTTGGGACAACTGTTCAGCCGTCCAATCTTTGTGTGCTCGTGCAAACTGTAATTGAGACTTATGGCGGGTAGTAAGCCTAGGCTACTTTCTGGGCTTGCAGCCCTTTAGAACCAGCCTCTCTAAGCCTTCTTTGGGTGGTGATTGACACCATGTTCAATTAGCATCTCAGCTTTTATTTGCGGTGCAGTCTTGTAGCAATTTGATTTGCTTTTCCTTACCATCAGCCTGTGCTCTCTCTCAGATGTCTTTTGTTTCTGTCCAGGGATCTTGGCATCTTTCACACTGCCAGTGAGTCTATTCTTCTTGAGGATTTCACTGACACTGACACTTTCAGTACAACCCATACGAGCAGCAATTTCACGTTGCGTCTAACCTTCTTTGGATAATGCCAGCACTTTTCCTCAATCTTCCAAACTGATTCTTCTCTTTGGACGCATCATTCCGTATCTTCCAATTTATGACAGGCCAACAACCCTTTTTTGTAAGACTTGACATTCATTTAGCGTATGCTATAAAATACTTTAAAAACAGAATATCTCTACAAATATTATGGGACACATCTTAATCTATCTAAAACATTCATTACTATAGCCCTGAAGGCTGTTGGTGTACGATGTGCTTCTTGTCTGCCTATATAAGCAGAAAGTAACAAATCTTAACATGATCAGTTCTTTCTGACCGCCAGTGTATTAGGTGTCTAAATGGTCATACTTAAGTCTGGAGGTTCTTAATCCGTATAGTTTCTTTTGTTCGGGTTTTTACTGTAGTATGTCAATTGCAGTGACTAAGCTCCCCTCACCATCCCATATACGTAAACTGACCACCCTAAATGTGGGAGTGTAAAGCGCCTTAACTGGGGTGATTGTCGATATTTTCAAACAAACTAAATTTTCCAAAGTCGATTCCGATGCCTTTCGATTATGAAATCCTTTTGGTAATACTAAAAGTCCATACTTTATATCACAGGTACAGGCAACAGCTTTTCAGGAAATGTCCTAGAATGCAGTAGCTCAACATTGCACTCAAGTAAAAAAAGCGTCACGAGGGAAGGTACTACCGCAAAAAAATGTTACGAGCAAAGTTAATGTAATGGAAACATCCAAAGTCCACATCAAAGATTAAGAAAGAAAGTTACAAATGGTCATGGTTTATATAAGATCAATTTCAGGAACAGTTATCCATCAAACCATACCACGCTATTATTTTACAGCACAGTTATGAATCCCTTTTATCGAAAAGAGATCTGTCGCATACGGTGAGAGACAGCGTTGTCTAATCGACACCTAATGCACGACAAGTTTCAAAATATGTCTTACCAAATTTTTTCCTTGAAAATAACTAATCAGTTTGGCCAACTTGGTATTCCCATCTTGAGGCTTGATTTCACAGTAAACATACATTGTTCTGTTATCAAAAGCTAAACATGAAGTGGACATAAATCAATTGAAGTATCACGTTAAAAAAAATTGAAAAAAATTAGAAATACACAAAAAAAATCACGATGTAGTAAAAATACAATGGTTGCCTGGTGTTGATGTTTATATATAATGTACCACAAAAAATTCTTTACTAAAAAATAACATCAACGTTGTGGGGCTATGCCCCCATTGTATGCTCCGGAATGTTAGTGGTTAAATATGGAATTTTTCGTGATTCTGTATATAGTACATTAAATACAGTCGACATTTTTTTTAATGGACGATTAATATACTAAACGATATGAATTTTATTTCTAAGCCACCTTTGTACGATTGTAAAAAGTTTGAAGATGGGTAAATGTGATTTGTGGTTGTAATGGCAATAGAAGCGGTCATAATCGCCGCGACAGGAAATGTTCTATCTCAGTGACCATGATCGCTGCGATTGTTGTAATATCTAAGATTACTATGTTTACAGTTTCCATATATCCACTGCGATCACCACGACACTAGGAAATTCACGCAGTCTCAAAGCATATGATGAAATGGTGGACGAACGGTGGTTGCCCAAATCGTTTTTCTAGCATTGTCCAAAATTGTCATGTACACACGTTACTAACGAAATCAGGTATAGGCGTAGGAACCGGGGGACATTTGGGGCACGTGTCCCTCCCCAACCTTTTGGAAACGGTAAGAAAAAAGTATGAAAAGTGCCCTTTTTAAAGAAAAAAGAAAACCTTTTTATAACGAAGTAAAACGCATCAGTTTATACCCTCTTGTTTGAGTTTACAGATTAAAAGATATATAATATAAAAAAATAGAAGTATACTGAACGAGACTGAGACAACAATCAAATACGGTTGGAAATTTCAAATTTTTTTGAACTTTTGGAAAGTTAGTCTTAATATACTGATGTTAATTGCTAGTTTCACTAAAATGCAAATCTCATGTCAAAAGAACTGGTATGACAAATGCTACCTATTTTAAGGGTGGCCTTTCCATGCGCAAGGGTGCCTCCAAAAGGTTTTGCCCCACAACCCACTCTTGTTTCTTACGCCACTGAAATCAGGTATTTACACTCCATAACAATTGTTTGGAAGATGAAGAAGCAAAATTAAGGAAGTAAATAACACAGCAAAAGGTCCCAGTAAGATGTAAAAAAATTGCTTGTGAGGTTAGATACTTTCGCTCGTGCAATTAGGCATTTCTCTCAATTGGTCGTAGTTGGACCTTAGGGATAGCGTTCGCTTTATTATTTTCATTCTGAATTTCACCTCTTCATCCGTTCCGTGAAGACATTTCACACAAAACCCAAGTTGGTTATTTCAATAGAAAACGACCAGGTCCATTAGAAAGTCATTTTTACTTGATGAAACTAAAAAACTTTTACCTTTACATTTCGCTGAAATGACTGGCAGCTGTGAAAAAATAGGAGATGGTAGCAGTGGCTGCAATTTTTCGTAGCCAACCTTCGCCTTAATGTCTATGTATTCACCACTTAAAAACAGGAATAAAAATATTCTTGTTAAATGAAACATTTAAAGACAGCAACAAATTATTATGGTTGTATGTATTAGCAGTAGTGTTTGATAGCAGTGACAGGAGAAACTTCAGATTTAGCCTGCATTTTCCATGTAACTGCAGCTTTTACTCCAGCTGTGCTCACGATCAAAAACGAACGCCTATGCGTCCGCTAAGACTTGATCATAATCTATCCCGATAACTATTAAAGTCTATAATAACATTGGAGATGACTTACATTGAAAAAGGCAGTTCATCATTAGAATAACATATTAATTCAGCTTTGGATAGAGTATTTTCTTTATTTTTTACGACCCCCGACCAAAGTGTTCTTCCATATCTTGCATAATCTGGATACATCCTACCTGATAAACAGATTCGTGAAACTGATATTAGGAATGTACTTATGTTTAACTTTGTGCATTTTATGTTCTTTTCACGTTCGTGAATTAATTTGAGCATGAATACCACAAAGTAACGAGTAGATGTTCTCTTGTTTCTTTTAAGCTTTCGAAAAACAAGAAACGTTACATAACAAACAAGACATAAGAAACTTTAAACAACGCACGGCAGGATCAAACATCGCTAACCATGCTAGGACTCGCGACTACAGAATCAACTTTTATGAGGGACATAATATCAACATGGGAAACTATCGAAAATGAAAAACCCTAGAATCTTGGCACACAGCGAAAAGCATTCAAGCCGACAATTCCAAGTCGCTGCCCGAACAATACACCACACTACTTCAAAAGCAACACCGCCGAACTAAGTATTCACTCCACCAAACATGTCATTCAAACCCACACATGATCACTTCTATTTTTATCGTGTTTTTATCCTTTATAAATTAGACCTGTCATGTTGTCTTGTTTCACTTTTTGTTTACCCGTTGAATGTTGCAGTCTGGCAACCGAAAGCTGGTAAGAATAAATTCTTTGGTCAGAGAACGTGTTGTAATTTTTTTTTGTTCGTTATACAAATTTCACGCACGACATCATTCGTTGTTGCCAGTATATGGTCCTGAAATAATTTTTTGTGCCTCTGGAAGTGTGGAATTTCGTATGTCTCTACTCATGGAGGACAATCCCCTCGCCCACCTTGCGAAGCGCGGTGCGATGGTATTAATCTCGACGTGCGTGGAGTCCTTTTACACGCGTGGTAACTAGGAGAAAAAATTGCAGGCTTATCTGTTTATAGGTATATATCCGCTGATTCCGCACACTCAGTTTTGCCGTGTGCAAACTCGCGGACTGGTATGTTGTTGACGAAACGAGAGATCGAATTGAAGGATATTGCTCTCGTTTTTTATTTTCTGTTTTTTTTTTGTTTTGTTTTTTCGCTTGTATGGACCACTGCAAAGTTGTTTACATCATTTGAACACTCAGGCCAGTAAATGATTGAACGCAAGCTCATGAAATGGCTTTCTTTAAAAAGGATCGGAGCTTGCGACTGATTTCAGTCTTTGAGACCGTTCTAACCATTCATGACTTGGACATTGAAATAGCAGTTTTCAAACTTAGCTCCATTGAATATGCCCAGCTTATCACTTTTCACAGCGAGATTTTGATCTGGTTCTTTCTGATAAATATCTACAAAACTCGTAAAGGAACTCAAACGGGCGCTTGTTGCCCGGACATTTGCTGAGCGACTCAGTGCAAACGACATTCTTCTCTAATGTTGAAGGGAAGATGATTTGTATGTATTGAGAATTTTCAAGTTTTGGTAATTAGTTGAGCTGTATAATTCCCAGGTACGTCTGAATTGAAAAACATTCAAATACAAGTTTTGCAAACGAAATGGTTGGCTAATCTTCCTGGAAGGTCAATGTTTTGAGCAGTTTTCGAAATTAGCTTCCCGACTTCATTCCTCCCTAGGGGAGACTATATGCACGCTACAATATTATTTTCTTTTCCATAAACAACCAGCATCTGCTTTGTTCTAGATTTTAAACTTTTCAGGAAAGCTTAAACTTGTCTTTTTTCTGCAAATTTGCCTAGAACCCTTTTTGTTGAGGAGCCTGTGAATGCTTCGTTGAAAAGCCGTAAGAGTTACGGGTTTGTACTCTTCGGCATTTTTTCTTTTTTTACGCCTTCGAAGATGAACAAAGCAGATAGTTTAACTACATAAAAGGAACGTCTTCTCCTTCTCTCAACTCGGTTTCCTTACTACAAAAGTTGTACCAGATTTGCTTGTTGTATTTTGTTTTTCATGTTTTGTACTTTCCCGTTTTTGGTCAGCAATAAAATTGCATAACTCGTTGCATGTTTTCTTTGTTTATTCGTCAGTTTCGCCGATTCGCTTCATCTTTGTCACAAAAGTCAGAGTCTTGTACCTTCGGCTAAATATTTAGCATAAATCGTCATCATAGCACCCTTTTAGATATTTGTAGGCAATTTTTTTAAGACAAAAAATGTCAAAAACAAATTTAAATCTAAACCAATCCGTAGAGCTACATGCAATACGACTGGTAACCTATGATTCTGGCCATCTAATAAAAAATCTTACTTTGAATGGAACTAAGTGAGAAGTGTAAAAGGGGATTACCACACGAAATACCACTACTCTGCAATTGACACAGGGTCTCGAGAAAAATATTGGGAGGGTGGGCGAGGGTTTGTTGAGTTCACGTATTTCTAGTTTAAGATTAATCGGAAAAAGGTAAGATCAGAACCAGCAACATTGCTATCCATCATTTCGAGTCTCTATCAAAAGTAGTGGTGTCTTGTTGTTTGTTTGGGTATTTTTTGTTTTTTTACGCTGAAATTTTTACGCACCTCAACCTCGACATGAAAGAGATGGCCGGTATATCGAATGTAAACCACAACCAGCCGACAACTTCAAAAAGTACAAAACAAAACATATTCCGAAAAATAGAGACATCTTGGAAAACTCAAGATATGAATCAAAACAAGACGAGTATATGAGACTGTAATATTTCGACTTTATTACAAAGTCATCATCAGACGGAATGATTTACAAAACAAGCCAAGGTCTATATATACAGTGTGATGTAGACAACGAAAGTTAGGAATCTTATACCTGACATATTAACACGACAGAACGCATTTGCTAATTAATTATCTCGGCAGGAAGCTATTATTTACAAGGCAAAAGTCATTAACAACAACTGACCCGACAATACTGATGTGTTAGATGACGTAAGATGGCTAACTGAGACAGGTGAGTATCCGATGCCATAAGGTCGACAAACTGATAGAATAATCGTCAGCCATTAAGTTGACAAACGAAAGGAGAAAAAGAAAAGGAATGAAAAGAGTCAGAGTGAGAAAGACGTATAAAGTAGGAGGTCGGAATTACATATAACAGTGCGTGGCCGCCTAGTTGAAAAGTGTGAGTTCTTTTGAAGCTTTCGGTCCGGAGTTGATTTCAGGCTTATTAAATTCAATATGAAGAGCTTCAATTAACAAGAGTTTATTGGTATTAGTAGATTTACTCGAGTAAAGAATTTTATAGTTATTAAAGATTAAATTTTTGATAGAGTTAGATGAGTTCGAAAAGGAGGGGAGCTTATTAAGTCGATCGTACTGACCCTGTAAGTTGGCAAGAAACTGTGCGGTGTTCACATGCAGCGAGGTGTTGTGCCATTGCACTGGTGTTAAGTTGAGTAGAGTGTTCTGTTAGAAGTTTATAAACACATCTATCAGTTTTGCCGACAAGTTTTATAACCAATAGATGTGTTTATAAACTTCTGACAGAACACTCTACTCAACTTAACACCAGTGCAATGGCACAACACCTCACTGCATGTGAACACCGCACAGTTTCTTGCCAACTTACAGGGTCAATACGATCGACTTAATAAGCTCCCCTCCTTTTCGAACTCATCTAACTCTATCAAAAATTTAATTTTTAATAACTATAAAATTCTTTACTCTAGTAAATCTACTAATACCAATAAACTCTTGTTAATTGAAGCTCTTCATATTGAATTTAATAAGCCTGAAATCAACTCCGGACTGAAAGCTTTTAAAGAACTCACACTTTTCAACTAGGCGGCCACGCATTGTTATATGTAATTCCGACCTCCTACTTTATATGTCTTTCTCACTCTGACTCTTTTCATTCTTTTTCTTTTTCTCCTTTCATTTGTCAACTTAATGGCTGACGATTATTCTATCAGTTTGTCGACCTTATGGCATCGGATACTCACCTGTCTCAGTTAGCCATCTTACGTCATCTAACACATCAGTATTGTCGGGTCAGTTGTTGTTAATGACTTTTGCCTTGTAAATAATAGCTTCCTGCCGAGATAATTAATTAGCAAATGCGTTCTGTCGTGTTAATATGTCAGGTATAAGATTCCTAACTTTCGTTGTCCACATCACACTGTATATATAGACCTTGGCTTGTTTTGTAAATCATTCTGTCTGATGATGACTTTGTAATAAAGTCGAAATGTTACAGTCTCATACTCGTCTTGTTTTGATTCATATCTTGAGTTTTCCAAGATGTCTCTCCATTTCGGAACATGCTTTATTTTAGATCCCATGTAACATATGAACTCGACGAAAGGTGAGTGGCTGAGGCACAAAGGGAAAATGGTCTATTGTAAACATTCTTTATCAACAACCTCGAAGATACACACCCTGCTAACCGAATAAACAAACAAAACGCTTGGGTTCTTCAAGAGCGGTTTTTTTCACACGTACGTGCCAACTACTGATAAAAATTCGTCCTCTTTTCTCTACAGTGACTACCACTGAATAAGGCAATTAACCCAACACTCACCATCTACTGACGGCTGCATGTTCATCAAAGGTTCGGGGTCAGCCTGCAATCGAAACAGTTCAAGTTTCAGTTCAGTGTCTGTACTGCAGGACTAAAATTCTTAGTTCTCTCCACGACTCAGAAGATGACTGTCATTGTAGCAGTCCAAACGTCAATCACACAAAACACTGCAAATATCTTTCTCAAGACTACTCCCACGTGAACGATTAACTTTCACCAGATGTACTGATTCTCCGGGGCTGAAACTACTCACTTTATCACGATCACTTAGACGACAAAGCGAACAACTCACTAACAACTGCACTTACTACGCGAGCAACGTAGCTGGACTCCGAACATGCCACCGCGGAGGTCGTCGGCCTAGTTCAGATGTCAAAGTTCCGTCGCATTTAATGCGACCAATTTTATTCAACGGAAATACGACGTCTGAACTGATTTTATTCGACGTATCGCATTAAATTCGACACCGTCGAATTATGTCACGAGCTCTGTCGCATAATTCTACGGAAATTCGACGTTGATTCAGACGTCGCATAAAATACAGAGGGATAAAATGCATAAATTAGTAAAATCTGTTTTCTTATCCAATGATACAACGTTTGAAGCTTCGTGGACCCCACGAATATCATTTTCAACATGGCGTCGGAGCAGAACACTTGTCCAAGTTGTGGAAACGAGAAAAAACAAGAGTGTTTTCTTAGTGCTGTGCCAGTGCTGTGCCAGTGTAGAGCGGTCCAGACTGCTCTGTGGCAAAGAAAAGTGACGTTACGAGTGCCCGGGAGGCTAATAAAAGAGTCGCCTGTTGCAGGGACTGAAATATTAGATCCGGGCAAGATCTGTTAAAGCAGACGAAGATGACGAATTAACCGACTCCACAAACGTCTTAACAGTGCAATATTCGAAGTCATCTAAGCCGCGTTTCTCTTCTTAGATTGAAAACTTTGGTCAGGATGACCTCTTCCGCTTGGCGAGGTAATCAACAACAGCGCTGTTTAGTGTCATATTTCAAGCTTCGAATTAAATGCGACGCATTAAATTAGACGTCTGAACAGAAACTTGTTACTTTTGTGAAATTTTTGTCGCATTAAATGCGACGGAACTTCGACGCCCGAACTAGGCCTTACCACTTCAACCTGGACTATCAACTGTTACCAACATGCACGTGATCATTATCTACGCATGCGTACCGAGCTTTAAGTCAAAATTATCACCACTTGGGCGGTATATAGTGGAGAAATTTGGCTTAAAAAGTATTCAGTATTGGTGTCGTGGCGTTTTAGCTTTACTTCATTACTAATGGCGATAATGATTCCATGGTTTCACGATGGCCGTATGTATTCAACAGCACTGAGCTTTAAGATATTTAACTTATCGTGGCATCGGTAATTAATGGCGGCTGTATTACTTATACTGTAACAGCATACAGATGAATAACGATCGCACGTTTTCTCACGGTAACTTCACAAGAGGTTTGAAAACGAATGATTAATGGTAATTAAAAGCAAGAAATAAAAAAACCCAAAAAACCGTGATATCAATTCCTAGATATTGTCTGCCCTTCGTTTTAAACACCACATTCCTTCATCTATCGCTACATACAGAAAACTTTACTAAAAATCATGAAATATCCTTTAGACAAATTTCACACTATAGAATTTTAAGTCCTCATCCATTCCTTGCGGATAAAATAATTAACGTGATTGTTTTCATCTCTTCACTTTTTCCTCTATCCTTTCAAAGTTACCGGGCAGTGATATGATGAGAGAGGAATTTCACAAATACGTTAATTTTTTTATCAAGTACATCCAGTTTGAAGACATTGTTCGCAATAAACTGCGAAGAATCGGCAATTTCATAACTTACAGTATTGGAATAATTCCACATTGGTAGGTCTTTATAAAGGGACTGACTGCATGTAATAGAATACTGAACAACTGCATAGGGACAGCATTGTCTCGGTCTCCGGGAATGAATTTCATCTCCATCGTCCATAAATTCATAAAAGTAATACTACAAAAAAAAAGGTTCATCAGCTCAGTAATTCATCACACATCCTCACATTAAAGTTGGGTCTGGTTCATCTCCTATAGGATTTAGCAACAATTTGGCTAACTTATTTAGTTCGGCATTAAAAGGCTTTCTTTAACAGGTCTTAATCCACAACCTACACCGGTCAGTTTGGAGGAATGTATAAATACCACACATTTGATTGTAACCTGACAACCCTTTTTATTCCGGTCAACTTAAACTACCAACGTTTGGTCACATATAATTAGGAAACTACATCTACATATTCCGCATGTTTTGCCGGAGAAATTTCTGCCCGAATAATAATTAAGTTTTTAAATTACGTTAAAATTACAGTGCCTTTAGTTATTTATGAATAACCCTATCAGCTCGCTAACTAGTTCTCCCTGGAGGACTAGTAAGGGCCACCCCTCATGGGTCCAGTGTTATTACAGGAGGAAACCGGAGTACCTACATGTAGATTACCTACGATACCTGGTAGAGGCAAACTAAACAACACTCTTCTCGCTTGTTACCAAGGTAACTTTAAGCAGATAACTGCATGAAGCCGGAATCGAACCCTAGTCACAGTGGTAAGAGGCACGTGTACCATAACTGCGCCACAAGCACCCCAGTAATTGAGCTTTCATCATCGATTTCCAACATTTCCTTTCCTTTTTCTTTCACTAGTTATAATTTAGTGACCCTTGGAAAGGGGCTGCAATCACATAATAATTGGTATATTACTTGCCCACCCTAGCATAGTTGCTGCTAATATGAAAAATGTCAACCTACGGTCAACCGAGCTATCAAAGATATCCATCTGTGACATCAGTCATGACTATTTTTTTGTCAACGACATCACTGGATCCCTGGTTTGCCTTCAGAGCTGTTTTCAAGCTGTTGGAGAAATGCTTCTTCTGGTCATAAAAAATAAACCTTCAACAGTATTCTACTTACCTGGGAGGACACGAAAGCTTGTACCATCGTGACTTTATGTCCAGGTGGAAACAACTTGGATATGTGTCCATCATAGTTTGGGGTAGGTTCAAGAGCACAACCATGGCCTGTTCTCTCTCCAACGGCTTTTAGCTTTCCCTGCCAAGATTTAGACAAATTTATACAGTAAGACTAACACTACAAATGAGTATCTTGTACATTAAATACAGTGGCAAGCCAAATGGGAAAAAGGAAGCTTATTTTGGTGACCACTGCTCAGTTTTTGTAGAGCTAAGGAGAGGCCTCGATATTTTGAACAGTTAAACTACTGTCTCAATCACTTGATCCTCACGGCCATTTTTGACATTTTATTCTGGTGATTGTCAGGCAACTTTATTCGGCTTACGAGTGCCCTTCGTGAGTTACAGAATCTGAAAAAAACTATGCAGTTCTTTTCCCCTTTAAAATTTGAGTGAGGTATCATGTACAGCAGAAATACTTCTAATACGTGACTTAAAGCAAGGAGTGAAGTTTCACCTCTTTCATACAGGAATCCCATCCTAAACCGCACCCATTTACGTAACAGTTGATAGAATATTCACAGTATTGTTTCGTCTTGATAGAAGACGACGAATTAACATTGCTGGCTGTGCAGAGTTTTATTGTCAGCATGAAAAATGAACTTGTAAGAGGAACTAGTCGCAGACAATTTAACTGGTGGCTAAATGCCAGTGATGGTCGGATCCGACCAGCGTCGATCGTCCTGGGGAGAACTCTGCTTAGTAAGACTGCACTGCAAGTACCTATGTCTAAATACTTACCTGCCTAAATAATACTGTAAATACCTAAGTCTAACACACCTTCGCAACTTTGAAAACCATTAAAAATCCTTCCGTTTGGGTGGACGGTGGTTGAGGTGAAATGAGATCCGGAAACCTTGACAAGTACACACCTAGCATAAGAAATAAATAAAAAATGCCAAAATTACTGACCACAGAATTGCTACTACTTAGAAAAGCCCAGTTGTTGTCTTTCAATGAGCAGTCCATGACGATCGTTCTCCTCAAAACAGTATATAGAGCAGATACTTACTGCATCTCATGGAATTACCCATCAACATCTTTCACCTCAACATACAGTACGTTATTCCATTTGTCTCCTACCCAGTCATCTTACTGAAGATTTCACCTTTAGAGCAACCCGCGAAATTTGAAATATTCAGCAGCATTTAATGGGACATACTATTCAGAATCTATTATTTCCCGGATTCTGAAGCTCTATGTCCCAATCCACCATATCCAAAAGGCAAGAGAGCAAGCCTATAACACGTTTGCAGTATACTTTCCGGTCATATAGCTCTGCAGAATAAAATCATTAGGTGCTTCGTTTCTCGATAGTTATGCTTAAACTTTTGCATCAGGGTTCTTTTGTGCACTTTTCCATCTACTAATCGTCTCTTTTCTTTGTCATTAATCATTATGATTACCGGTATCCCGAAGGTGCGAGTTCAAATCCCACTCGAGTCGACGTTAGATTATCATGAAAAAATTTCTGTTCATCTATCTCTGAGGATGATTTTGAAGTGATCATTATTGGTCGGGATGGTTCAAAACGATTTTTGTCAGGCAACACGACATAACACATTTAAGCACATCGAAGACTGCGCATGTCGATAAAATACATGGGAAGAAGTTGCCTTTCAGGCGACATTTTAGCAGATACAAATAGTGCAAATTTTGAAAAACACACAGATTTGCAAGAAAGGTTTCCAAACGTTAGCTATTTTCGTGAAACCTTCAAGCAAAATGCAAAGACTTTGCTTGATTTTTCTATTTTCTCGATTTTTCGCAAACTAAACTACGGCACTATTTGATGGCTTCTGTAAAACACAACGGCAACGAGAAGGGGGCTGACCGACAATCACCATGTCAGTTGATATGTTTGAAGCCGATTTTTCATTTCGACAATGAGCCCCTAGAAACTAAAGTCTCGTTTGAAAAGAGCTTGACGACCTAAAATTGACCTAAAAATGACAGAAATGTGTTGCTCTTGATCGCCTGAATCTTAGTAACTGAAAATATATAAGATTACAGCATGAAATATACATTTTCTACTGTATTTGTCAGTGATAGAAATCTTTTCAAAACATTGCTTTTCGGACTCTTACCTCTCTTTAACATTTTTAAATGGACGTCATTCTTTTTGATCATACAAAATTCTAAAAGCACTAAAAACTAAATTAATATAGATGCTATAACTGTTACTTTTACCTACCCATTTTTGGATCTCCCAAAGCTGTTAAGGAGCTAGAATCAGTCACTAACCCTTCCTTCGAAATCGCTTTGACCTAAGAAACATAAAGTGAAGTGATTAAAACTACATCCTGTTTAATATTTCTAAAATAATTACCAGAATCCAGAAGTATTCCTTTAGATGTTGAAACAATTTTGCAACTTTTATGTACCCTGATTATGAGTCCCGTTAAACGGGCAGACTCGGAATCAACCCGTTTATACTTATGGCAACGTTCCTGAAACACGTGAAATCGTATGAGGATTTTCATCCGCGAACATGTCATCAATTCCTGGAGAATACGCATGTGGTTGACGTTTGGAAAACACCATGAACAAGCACAATGCCGATATACGATTGACGTTTTGCACGTGTGGGCTAGCATGGAGAAGTTTACGGATCATCACTAGACGTTCACCAAGCTCTGTTCTCAGAATAACTATTTCTGAGCCCCAGACGAATATCGAACCTGCCAACCTTCTGATGACCGGCGAGACGCTCTAACCGTTGACCAACCGAGACTAAGACGGCGAACTAAGCTGTAAGTTCACAAGATTGCGGGTTCGATCCCCGCTTTTCCGAAGTTTGAGCTTGACGAACGTCCAACGATCACCAAAAAATACTGCTATATCGCTCACCTCTACAGTACAATACAGATTCACTATTACCATTGAAAATACATGAACAGGAATATCATCAATATGGAGCTTACAATTTTGTAAAGAATTGTTAATCACTATAGTAAATACATACAAGTACACTTTTGAAAGCAATATAAAATAGATCAAAACAAACCTTGTCCCAGCTATCAAGAAAAAGATAAGCATGGCTATCTTCAACCTCCTTTTGAGTGCATCCTCCCTGTCTCATTGCTTGTTTCTTAATACTGAACTAAAACAAAGATTAAGAAAAGGCTTAACATACACTGTAAGAAAATTACTATATATATATATGATTGAACAAAAAAATGAACGGCTCAGTAAACTATATTGTGGATATTGTTAACATTAATACAGTATTAGAGTCCAGAGTACATGTATTTCTCCCCCCAATTTTTGCTTCCTAGATTACATGACCAAATATATTTGTTATATTTTATATTTTAAAATTAATATTTTAATAAACAAATACAAGTATTCACATTCATGTGAAAAACAAAAAAGCTTAGATAGCCAAATATGACATCTATTGTATTTCAGTTTGCATACACTGGATAAATAAAAAATTAAAAAAGGGCTTGGCTGTGTTTTCACTTCTAGTTGAAATTGGTGTCAAATTTTCTTACGCGTGCAGTGCAGAGGACATAGCTGGTTTGAGATCACTGCAAATCTACCCCTCAAACTTGTAGAATCAGTAACATTTTCTGAGCCATCTACGTGAATCAAACATTGGTTTTAATCTTCTTCTAATCACTACACCATACGCAATACGATGACAAACATAACCCATTATGGGATTAAGACAATCCACTCTGCTCATTTAGGGACTGTTCCACCAGATTTCTTTATGGGTCTATTAAGTGTTTAACACTATCTGGACCAGGTACCTGTATGTGCTGAATTGCCTCCCTTTGGGGGAAAACCAGCCCCTCAACAAATTTATGTAAAAATATACCGTTAACAAATAAGGGGAGCAAAATAACCTGCCTCACGAGTTCTTGAGACCAGAATTAGCCTTGCCCATGCACATTTAAGTTACACAGAAGACAGAGGAGTAGACTGATAAAGAATACACTGTACTGTATGGACTTAAACTTGTAAAATCAGAAATGTTGTCTTCAGTTCACAGAACGTGATCATTACAAGGCTTTAAATAGTAAGTTACAAAATGAATAAATTAACTAATCATAATGATGATATATTAATATAACTAATTAAAATGACAATATGTTAAGGTGATATAAAAAATAGCAGCACAGTGTCGCGTTTATTGTCAAATAAACAAAGTGTCGTCAACACATCTTCGGTAATTTAAACTTTCGAATCTCTGTTGCTCTCAAGCCAGAATTTTTCACGATGTCCCATAAATAGATTTGCTAAAGTTGGAGCAAGAGGAGAACCCAGAGCAACTCCGTCAATTTGGTCATAAATACGATCATTAAACGAAAAAAGAGACTGAGATGTAAACAAAAATAGCATTTCAAGGCCAGTTCTGCTAGTGGGAAAGTTAGGATTGTATTTAAAAATGGAACTGATGGCGATGTTTATAGTTTCGTTGAGAGGAATATTCATTAAAAGGTTTTGCGCATCGAAAGACAAGAAACGCTTGTTGTAGGCATCAACATTTTGAATTTCCTGAACAAGAGTATCAATCTTGTTGGTGTATCTATCTCAAGGACCCGACTCCTACAGCTCTCAAATCATTTGTAGTTTATGAAATTAACTTGAGGAATATAACGGGATGCAACTCCAGCTATATTGGTGAAATGTTTTGCCATTATTCAGCAAGGATTACAAACATTTTAACTGATACAAATTATTATCTTTTTAAATACCTCAATAATTCTTCCAATTGTAAAAGCCACTATACACCCAGCTGTTTCAAAATTTTAGGTTCAGCCAAAACCGAGTCAACGTTCCGTTGAATTTAATGCGGAGCTGTAATTTAGCGCTGCCGTTGATTATCTCAACAAGCGAAAAGAAAATACAGCATGGCACCTAACAGAGAGGTTATCCAGACACAAATTTTTAAAATAAGAAGAGAAAGACAGGGTAAATGACTTCGAATATTGCACTATTAAGAACCATTATGTGGTCGATTGATTCGTCATCTTCGTCGGCTTGCACAGCTTGCCCAGTCTAATATTCCAGTCCCTGCAATAGGCAACTCTTTTATTAGCCTCCCTGCCATCGGTATCGTCACTTTTCCCAGCCACAGAACAGCCTGGACGTCTATACATTGGCACAGTACAAAGAATACAGTCGATTTTTGTCTCGTACCCACAACTCTTCAAGTTGTGGGTACGAGACAAAAGTCTTGTCTCGTTGAAGATAATACTAGTAGGGTCCACAAAGCTTAAAACGTTACATTACTGGATAAAAAAAAATGAATTTTACTAACTTATGCATTTTATCCGACTACATCGAATTCCCTCTGAACGGACACCTCTCTGAGACGGACAACGCGCTGAGACGGACATCTCCCTAAGAAGGACACCACGTTTGGTCCCAGCCGTTTATTTCACTATAACCCAACTCTTTCTGAGACAGACACCTTTCTAAGACGGACAACGGATACTTTTCAGATAGATAAAAGTTCAAAATACCTTCCACAGCGGACACGCAATGGCTAATCAATAAATTCGCACAATTAAATTTGAATATGTCACGATAACGATAACGACTTGTGTTCAAAAATTAATAAACTATTAGTTGTATGTTGATCTACTACCCGATGTACATTGAACGGCTTTCGTTCGAAACGCCAGTACTTCATTTTTCCGGTCTGTTTTACTCCTGTTGCTCCAGCGGATATGGATTCATGAACTAACTCGTGTTTGATGAAAATGTACCCGAAATTTATGACTTTGAATCAGAAGAACTACTTTTTTTATTGTTATTAAAACGAAGGCAGCAGAGGAAGAACTAAAGAGAAACCAGACCCATTTGGATTTAGGAAGTAAACCGACCGTACCTTCACTCTGCGGAATTTCATAATTTTGTCAAAGCATTGATGTGGTACTACGCTAAACTCTACCATTGTATTAGAATGTCACTGCATCAATTTCACGACATTTTAAATCTTATGAAAAATTATCAAGACACTTTGCACACTTTAGGCGGCCTATAAGCGTGGCAGAAATACCAGGGCTTAATGACCGAAGCTTAAAGTTTTAATCCAAATTACCTTGTTAGGTTACGTCATCTCTCTCTTAGCAAGACACCTCCCTAAGACGGACAGTAAGAGCGGTCCCAAAGGTGTTCGTCTTAGAGAGAGTTCACTGTATATTTTACGCGACGTCTGAATCAACGTCAAATTTCCGTCGAATTATGCGCAGAAGTCGTCGCATAATTTGACAGCGTCGAATTAAATTCGATACGTCGAATAAAATCAGGTCAGATGTCGAATTTTCGTCGAATAAAATTAGTCGCATTAAATACGATGAACTAACTACGGTGTAACATTGACGTCTGAACTGGGCCTTACGGTCTCAAATCGAAAGATGCTATTTACATCAAAAATAAAAAATGCAATTAAACACACAAGTTCTACACATCAACACTTTTTTCTGTTCATAATCGTCTTTAGATATCCTTCTCTTCCTTCTCATATAATCATTGTAATTAGTTAATTTATTCATTTTGCAGCTTCCTTTTAAAGCCTTGTAATAACCACGTTCTGTAAAATGATGATGGCATATGTCATGCCAAAACACGTCTCAATTTGTTTGACCGGTGGTAGGTTAAGTTGTTAGTTGGAAAACCAGGTTGTAATGATTGATACAATCTAACCCTCAGATGCTGCCACTTTCAGCACAGCTGCATGAAACGTTTCGAAGATCTGGCAACAGACACTGCATGTCCTAAATATTGGAATATCCAGGATTTGGTTATCACAATCATGTTCCCTTCTTTCTTTGTCTAAAATATCTCATTCCACTCACTTCTACTCAGAGATTTTGCTGTATTCAGTTAGCTAATCACATTATCATTCAGTGTCTGAATCTCTAGAACTCTGAAACACTCTGTGTGGCTGCGCTTGGAAAAGTGATGGGATCTAGGGACAAGAATGTGATTGATAGTGATATGAAATACTCAGGGTTTTAAAAAGTTGGAGAATACAGATTTGCAATCTTTCCCAAAATGAAGAATTTGAGGTGATTATACCTTTTATGTGTATGTTTGGGTCACCAACTCATTCCTCACAAGCTGCTGGTAACTTATTGCCTGCCTACAAGTTATTCACCAAAATCTTCTGAAATTTTCAGCCAATTACGTTTCCTTTCTGTTTTTCTTTGGGGGTGGGGGGGGGGGGGATTTCTAATACAATTAACCCATTTGTAACTACTGTATGTTTAACAAAAAGGTAATTTTGTGCACTCAAACCTACTTCTGACAACTAATACAATTATGTACTGAACCAGTCGAAAATAACAACTCTTAGTATACGAGATAATTCTGTTTTCTTAGCTTTGACATCATTTACTTTACTTAACGATGTGTCTATAGTGTAAATCATGTAATTTCAACGTGATCTTCTGGAGGAAAGATCAAAGAAATTCAAGTAATCCCACAGCAGAAGGAGGCATAGCAACATCAAAATCAGTAATAAGTCCGTTTCGTTCTCACTACCATGGTACAGGTACAATGAGTGATGCTTTGCTGAGTGGAAAGAAGTGGCTTTTAAATGACCAACACCTCAAATTTATTGACGAAGAGATAAAAAAATAAACTGATGAACTGACTTCTTATGTAAGTCTATCACATGTACGAGTCTGTTGTTTGTTGGTCTCATAGTTTACTGAGAACAATAATACCGCAACACAACTTAATCAATTTTGTAGTCGCGAATGCTTAATTCTACAGGCCATGGTGCCTACTTTAGGCAAAAACTTAAGCTCTGGCGATGCAGCAAGCTGGACAAAATTAGCTTATCAAGCTATTCGCTTAAGTTTTACAGTTCGCAATGGATGCTTTACAACTTCTTAATCTATCCTACAGCTAAAGTCTAAAGAAGTTATTGCTTTTGTTCTTGGTCTAAAATACTGGAAGGTTCGATCCCTCTACCAGAAATAGTAAGGGAACTATAGCCTTCCAGCCCTCCTCTTCCGCCACCATCGTTTGTCGTGTTCAATGTGAACAAGGGTAAAAGCATGAAAGGGCATGTTATTGCCAACGAAGAAAGATCAATTTGCTGTGAATTCTCAAGTAAAAACCAATAATTTAGACATCTAAATGAAAACAATGCCAATAAATTTGGGGTTTTTTCACGCACCAAGTTCTTCCAAAACACCGAAAAATTTTGGAAAAATTTCCCAGTTGCTTTGAAGACAAACAAACGAGATTTAGCTACATTTTACCAAAGATTAACAAAAAAAACGAGCCGCTTATGACTTGGTTAAATCTTTGCTTAGATGACTTTAATCAGAAAATTAGACATATAAATAAAAAAACACTACGTCGTTGGCGAAATCAAGCTCTAAACATTTGCTGATACAAATCAGATCCCAGAACGGACCGGTCCATTCCTAGAAAGTAATGACTGCCAGACAGAGCTTCTCAGCCAATCAGAACACTCCATTTCATGGGAAGTAGCGGCAGCCATATAATAAAAAAGGGTTAACTTACAATTAATTGCAAACCATCCATGCACAATCACCGGATATGCAAATAAGGTCGTGTTTGTCAAAAACAATTAGAATCAGACTATAGGAATTTTGATTTCATCAAAGCTAAACTTCAAACCCAGTCTACTATATGAAAGAATACCTCAACTATGAAATTTAATGAAAATTTGTCATTTTTAACAAGGTGCTCAAGCCACAATTCAAACTGCATTGTAGAATTTAAGATGCACTGAGAACTACAGAGATTGTCAGACAAAGTTGGAAACAGGCATACATTGTACAGTCACTAACTCTTACTTGTTGAAGCCATTTGTGCATGCCAATAGCGGCCATATCATGGTGAGACTGCAGTCATACCCCAGTCATACTGTAGTCATGCTTATTTCTGAGCAGTACTCTACCTTCTTTTAACTTACTATGAAAATAAATTATTACAACCTGCTGTAAACCAAATTTTACTTGGTAAAGTGAAAAATGTGCCATATTTCATTGCATATCTAGATATACATAGGAGTATAATTCAATGAATTCCTGACTTTCTTCCTGATAATGGCCTCAATTATGTAACAATTTTATTCAGTATTCAAAAAACCAGATAAAAGTGAACTCTACTTGTCAAAAAAAAAGTTGAAACTTTAACAAGACCAACAATATTGCAACAATCCTTTGAGAGGTAAAAGGGCAAATTGCAATAGCTCACAACATAATTATCTGCATAGCACATAAAATTATATATATTAAAAACAGTGTGGTATTAGCAACATTAAATCAAATAGCTTTAGCAAAGTCCTCCCCAAGGCTATAAAGCATAGTAATACAATGATATACTGGTAGCTGGCAATATTTTTGCAATGCTATGTGTTACACTCCAATGTAGATTTTGCATCTCTACAAAATACTATCCAGGCTTTATGTGAAAATTGAATGGGGCAATGACCATTCACATGCCTCATCAATCTTACACAAGCAATCTATCCATGATGTCCACATCATAGACTTTGAAATGATCTCAACATTTCTACACACTTCATTTCTAAATGCCTTATCATCTGGGGGCATAATGTGGCAAATAACCCTCATAATATTAAGCATGTAGGTAAACACTTGGTAATCTGAAGAACCACATTCATGACATGGGATATAATAACCTCACATTCCATATAAAAGGCATTTTTCATTTTTATCAAAAACACATATCACCTACATTTTAGCTTTTTAAAAGATTTACAATCCTGCCACTGATGAACACTGGTTAACTTACTAACAGCTTAGCTTTCTAATGCTACTTGTTTTACTGTAGAAATTATGAATAGCAGGGTTCAAATTAAATATTAAAAAATGGTCATGATTATTCAGGAATTTTAAAGCTCAATTATGGAGGTTATACTGCCATGTTAATATTAACAACAATAGAATATTTAGAATTTCAGTAAAGATATAATGCTATATTTAAGTTATTCCTCATTTTCAAAAAATACACAAAAATATCTCATCATCTAAAATAATGATTTTTATGGTCCATTTCATTTTCTAATTCTCACATTATGAATTGTGTACCCATAACATCAAAATGTTTTGGACCATCATCTAGTTTTCAATGTTTTACTGGGTATTTGTATGATAAGGCCATTTACTGATGAACCAATTGCTTCAAGTCATTGACCAATACTGCAAAGATGGTTGAATTCTTTGAACAACAAGCCAATTCTCACTGATTTGAAGCAGTGCATTTAGACATTCCCAGCTTAGCTTGGTATAATAATCATTCTTCACACAAGCTATCCTTGTAAACTTTCATTCAATTATTTTACTAAATCAGGAAAAATACTTCTAAAACTTCTAGTTAGCAATAGTTTTGGAAGTATTATCCAAGTATTTAGAGTAGCAATGAAATATCATAGAAGGATTTTATTACACCTTCTAATTTAGCTATGCTAAAAGGGGTAGTGAGCAGAATTTCAAATTCATCAACCTTGGCCATTACTGCATTTGAATGAAATATTGCAATCAGTAAAATTTTCTTCTACACATTGAATTCCAATCAAATTCAAATAATTTTGCCACTTCTTTACACCTGCAGCCCTGAAGAGATTTTTTCTTTTCAGTAAAAGGCTCTTCATCAAACAAGGAAACATAACATTTAATCTACAGTTGGTGAAACTTTTTATAAGTTTAATTATCATTTGACAAAAATATTGAACCAGATAATCAGGTAATAATACTGAGTTGACAAAATCTCATGGTTAATTTACTCTACAAAAGGTAATTCAAAAAACTGAGTGGAATTCAAGCTTATTTCACTGAGTTTCTGGACTGCTGCTGCATCAGTTGAACTGTAGTGGCAACTATGAACAATAGTCTAGGCTAATTTGATCCATAATCATTCACACAAAAAATTCTCATGACAATTTAATGCTTATCCATTGGGAGCATTGCATTTCCAATCTATATCACAATTATCTTTTTAGATTCAATCAGGAAGCAAACAGGAGGAAGACAATGAACCAGTAGAAGTGTCAAGAGAATGGTAACATGTAAAACAAACAAAAGCCCAAGCAAATAAAGTGCACATGTGATTGTTTTACATACTGTGACATAAAAGCTTCACCTAGTTCTGATTTCAGTTTATGTTTCACTTTCTGACAAATGGCAATATTGAACATAAATTTGAAATATCATAGACATTATAAGTAGCCAAACAAAGTGTGATCATTTGTTTCTGAATGGCTGTTCCACCAAACTGATGGCAGTGTTATTTTTGAATAAATTAAATATTTGGCATTTACACTCTATTACACTGTGTACAATCTTAGAAATGGTGTTTACACTTGGTTACATAGCCCTTTCTACCACTTTTTACTACCCTTCTCCAAAGAGTGTATTCTCATGTCACCCAGATCGTTGGTTGGTGGTTGGCAATTTTCTTTCACTTAGAATTATCGTCATTATCAAAACTATGCCTAATTAATTGTCTAATCGCCAATATTTTCATTAGACAATAAAAATCAATAGAACAAATGACACGAAAAAGTAAGTCATCTCTACAAATGTACAAGAAATTAAGACAGTTGTACGTTACCTCTTTATAAAGCCGTGTGTTATGAACAATCGTTACTTTTTCGAAGTTGTACATTGAACTTAAGTTGGGTTGATAAAACGACTGAGTGACCGTTCGCAACAAATCCTTCGCGTCCCTAGTGTCCAGGTTTTGCGTTTCGAAGAGTTCTGAAGAGTAATGCAATAGATTAAGTACTTTGTGAAATGATTATCTACATGACTAGCGCTTTAAATTACTGTGCATACACAAATGAACATGAACGTGTTATGCTTATAAAGGCCCTACAGAAGAGCATCCTAATTGAGCACTCAGTAACACGTCTGAGATGTTCACTAACCTCATACGAATAAAATGTTCCTGAGGACATGCTTCTGATAACAGTTTCAAGTAGTGTAACCATCAAGCAGCGATTAAAACTAAGTAGGTACCCACCTCGTGCTTTCTTTTTCCTTGGAATGACAAACTTTTTAGCTCGCTGAGGTGGCCTGCAATTTCGTTCTGTCTTGTCGACGTTGGTTGGTTTCTTCTTGGCTCGTTGCTCTTTCAGCCGAAGTCTTTGCTGAATTGGAACGTCGTCTTCACTTAGTGAAGACGATGACTGTTGCATCGTGGTATTCACACAATGCAGTCCACCTACATGTAACATGAAGCAGCCCAGGGAGCTGTAAACATCTCTTACTAGTATGTGCTCTGGTCACTACGCCCATTTAAAACGTCGATTACAATGTCCCTGACAAATTATGCATAACATGTCCATTATTACGTTCTCAGTAAACGGGTCACTGGACTGTACAAATTTTGGCTAATACTGCATTATGTATGTGAAATTTACAGGTCGTCGTCCAACATGGCGTAATCAGTGCACGGAACTACAATTCGGTTCCCTGGTGAGTATATCTGGCCGGGTGGATAACCTGCAAAAGGGTGGAGGGTAAAATGTCGAGGGTCGAGGATAAAATGTCGAGGGTCGAGGGGGAAATATCGAGGGTCGAGAGTAAAATAGGGACCTTAAGATCTACGATGTCAACTTCGACGACGACATGCAAACTCAAAGTGAATAAATAATTTTTATTCTCCAGGGCATTCTCACCAAGACCAATTTCACATCTTAAGTTGTCAGTTTGCGGAGTGAAAAAACCTGCCCCTTAAGATTGAATTCAACCCGAGACTACAGTCGTTTTAGGAGAACTGGAGGGTTTTGCACGGTGGTGAGTAAACCGTGGCTTCTTTAATTAATGCCCAAATTTTGAAGAATATCGTCGTTTAAATTGAGTTCGCGGATTTTAAGGTCGTGCTAGTAATGACTTGATGTTCGAAAGGGACATAGTTGCGCTCTGTTTAATTTGTAAAACCTTGCAGGCAATATGGTAAATATCACATTCCAGTCTATCAAACTATTTCCAGCGGATTCCCGCATCACCTATCCGGTCTGAAAATTAATGAGACAATACGCACATTTCTATTAGTTCCCAAGTTTAAACTTTACCTTCTCCACCATTTCCTCCTTCATTACATTACCCTTCGCATTGGAATTCGGGAATGTTTCCTTATCAACACGAAGTAGTTTTGCTAAAGAACAACGTCGCACTCGGACTCGGACTTGAACTCGGACTCAAACTCGAAATTCCATGTCTTTAAAACCGAAAATCTTTCGATCAAGGAAAGATTAATAAAATTGTCCTTAGTGGCATAGTATATAGTGATCCACGAATTAACTTGACCAATAAGCCAAAATGCAGGGTAATTCAATAGTACCCTGATTCAAATGAGTCACAATCATGGGCGTCCACAGGATTTTTTCTAGGGGGGTCAAGTGGGGTAGCCAAGGTATGCGGTGAGCTGATGACCGTGTGACTTAATGCTAGCACAGGTTTGAAATTTTAAGAGGTCCGCACCGCTTACACTGTGAATACCGCCCATGCCGTGCACACTGTGAATACCGCCCATGTCAACAGTGTAAGCGGGGTTTTTGACATATTTATTATGAGATAAAGCATGAAAGAAGCTTTAGAAAAGAAGTCCAAAACTCTTAATAGTAAATAATTCTCATTCGTAAAACCAGCAATTGCCACTTCATGTATAACTATATGTAATCACCGCTTAGTTACTAAGAAATATTCCTTGTTCTGAATTCCTAGAGAGAGGCAAGTGCCCCCCTTGCCCACCCCATGCGGATGCCCATGGACTGACTGTCTGGTTTTTGAGTTGTTCGCAAGTGAACCGAAAATCAATATTGCCTGAGAAAGAAACAGTTCCATCTTTTGGGCTGGCTAATAACATGCTGAAAAGTGGAAAGAAACGCGTGGACAGTCAATCTTTCAACGGATATCCGGAGTAGTCTTATTAAACCTAACCTCACTGCTTTTTCGCACAATTTTCCCACTTGTGAGACAATGTGGTAGATTCACTGTCTGAGGATGCGCAAATTGTTGTGTTTCGTTGGATATAAATGACTCGCATCGTCTTTCAATTTTCTAACAGAGCGATCAGCTAGGCGCGCTTTCGTTTGCTAGCCTACAGTCTTCATCGTAATTCGCCATTATGTATTTTATGGAGACTTGCTGTGTTTGCAGTAACGAACCGGTTGGTGCCTTACTTTACCCTTGCAATCACAAAGTCGTTTGCTTTGGATGTAGCAACATACAGTAGAACGTCGCGAGCTCGAACTCGATTAACTCGAACTCCCCGCTAACTCGAACAAAATTCAATTTCCCCTGGATTTGGTCACATTTTCCCTATCATTTACTATCATATAACTCAAACTCGGTTAATTCGAACTCCCCGCTAGCTCGAACTAATTTTATATTCCCTTGGTTCAAATTTACCCCCTTAACTCGACCTCTACTGTGGAAACGTCGGTCGATAAACCTGAAAGTGTTAGGACGTAGTTGTTTGGCTGGTCAGAATCTTGAATCTTTACTGATAACAACGTGACAATGTATGGAGACGTAATTCAAACCCAGAAAAGACCATCTTTCCGGAGTGACACAGTTTAACGTCCACATAACGAACTGATTATCCTGGGTAAATATTGCGCACACAATTATAATTCGATGAAATGATTCTTAGATTGTCACACAAATTAGTCTTGAGTAGCCTGTTGCAACTGTTCTAGTTTATCCAGTTTATTCTGTAGGGCTTTCAGGATCTTGTACAGCCGTACGTGCGGGACCCAAACATTCACTGAACCTGCACATGTACTCTGGTATAGTCATTTTATCATTAACAGTTATTGAACTCAATAGTGGCAGACATTAAAATATGGTAATATTGGTATTGAAGACAACACATTCAACTATATCCATGACGAAAAATTAAAATATTCTTAACTGACTGGACTAAAATGACTGCCAATTGTGGATGAATTATAAAACCACGATACCCTATTAATTATGAACAGGATACTTGAAATCCAACGCTCACCCCACTAACTCAAAGCCCCGCAAACTCAAACTATTTTCCATCACCGTTGGCAGTTCGAGTTAGTGAGGTTCTACTGTAGTTATAAGTTTTAGGAGTGTGTTGATTCGTTCTAACTGAGGTGGTATTCTCACTTCACTGTGATATTAACCACATTGTCCGCGAGGTTTCACAATTTCAACAGAGCGCCACAATGTCCCTTTCGAACTGTAAATCTTTACAGGCTCGTGCGTACTTTAACTAGGTTTAATAAAAAATTTTCACTTATTCCTGAACAAGTAACCCTCGACCCTCGACAATTACCCAGACTCTTGGTGAACTGCATCAAATTGACACAAATTTACAGGAGTCATCGGCGGAGTATTGAACGGTAAGTAAACGTGTTATTCCGTTGTGTAATTCTATTTTAAGGTGAACATTTTAATGTCTATATGCCTACTCGGCTTCGAAAGCTTCTGAACACAATGGTGTTAATAGAGAATTTTATTCAAATCGTAGGTTTTTGAAGATGAGTACACTAATGAGGGAAACTTTCAATCGACGAAGTTCAAACGTGGCATGTGTAATGCTTTAAAAGATTATTGTCGAAAAAGAAACCTTAAAGTGAGTGGCAAGAAATCTGAACTGGTAGCACGTGTTTTTGCTGCATCTGAGTTGGATATTTAAGTGTGCCTTACCGCCGTCCAAAGAACAGTGAACACAGAAGACGAAACACCGAAACGGTTAAAAACGCCAGGTTTATTACCAGATCCGTAGTTGCTAAAAAGATGGGTGGTTTAGGGAAACCGAAAGCATGCAGTCTTGACCTCCCATATTTCTGAGCGACATCACAGTAATCTTAATGTCCAAGTCAGTAACCCAGGAAAAGATGCTCACCTGCAACAACGCATGCTGAATGAGTATAAGGAAAGCAAAGCAAATCACTGTGTGTCTCTGGTAGGCTGAAGGAAGTTTTCGTGCATAACATATCCAACGGAATCGAAATATTGTTTCATGAATTCCAGGAGAGGTAGGCCAAGACTGCATACTTTCGGTTTTCCCAAACCATCCATCTTTGAGCAACAACGGATTCGGTAATAAACCTTCTGGCGTTTTTAGCCGTTTCGGTTTTTCGTCTTTTTTGTTCGATGTTCTTTGGACGGCGGTAAGGCACACCGAAATATCCAACTCAGATGCAGCAAACACAGGGGCTACTAGTTCAGCTTTCTTGCCACTCACCTTAAGGCTTCTTTTTCGACAGTAATCTTCTAAAGCATTAAACATGCCACGTTTGAACTTCGTTGATTGAAAGTTCCCCTCATTAGAATACTCATCTTCAAAAACCTACGATTTGAATAAAATTCTCTATTAACACCATTGTATGAAAATTCTACAACATTATCCAAATATATCTGGGATCTTAAGAGATCAGGAATCAATCATTCTCTCAATTGGTTCATTTTAAAGCATGCGAAAACGTATAAGCTGGTGCTAACAATTGTGGCCTATGCCTGGCTGAGAAGCTGTGCATCATTAACACAAACAAAACAGGACTTTCAAACAAAAGATCTGAGTTAATTTCGAAATGTAGACTTGAGAATAAATTTTATGCAAGCACTTATAAACCAGCCAAGAAATAACTTTTTATTAGTCTGATGATCGCCAACGAGTGTGAAACCCTGAGTTACTGACATTTTAATTAGTATTAGGTTTTAACATGAATTCTGTCTATACAAAGACACGATGTTCTAATTGTATATATATATATATATATATATATATATATATATATAAACAGAAACTGCGAAATTTTTTCTTCCTAGTCACCACGCGTGTAAAAGGACACCACGCAAGTCGAGGTTAGTACCGTCTGGGGCTCAGAAATCATTTTCTGAGTATCGAGCTTGAAGATCGTTCATCTACCTTAATATATCCAAGCTCTCACGTTTCTCAAACATTAAACTGCTTAGTACCTTCGAACCTTCGGCCCTCGCATCGCGCTGCACGCGGTGGGTGAGGAGACAAAGACACTGCGAAAATTTTTCTTCCTAGTCACCATGCGTGTAAAAGGACTCTATGCACGTCGAGATTAGTACCCTTGGACCACGCTTCGCGCGGTGGGCGAGGGGATTACAACGTTCGCCTTAAAATAAAATTACACAACGGAATAACACATTTACTTACCGTTCAATACTCTGTCAATGACTTATCTAAACTTCTTGTGTCAATTTAATGCAGTTCACAAATCTTGTCGAATGCAAAGCGAAAACCTTAACCTTCCTTATGAATATTCAAGCTGGAAACCCTGGCGTTCATCGAATTGGTGCTTACTTAACCTTTAAGCCTTTCCCACATTGCATCACGCGCGTTGCGGAAGTCTGGAACTCTTGGTGCTTGTATATAGAACCCGGTGTTTAACATTCAGTGACCAACGATGTTTGCAGCTTTCTCTATTGCTCTATATTAGGTAGACAGCATTTAGTAAATTCCACAACAAAACAGTTATCATGAAATTTGATGTTTTGCTAGCAGAAAAGGCAGAACTGAAGAGACAAAGTAGATAGGATCGACAACTCCACAGAACACCACCACACACATCTGCACGCACTGCAAAGACTGTCATTCCCGCATTAAACTGTGCAGCCATAGACGACGTTGTTCGAGTCCACCTGGACATGTGAGTGCAACTCCATAGTCTCCCGAGACTGACGGATGCCTCATGCATGTGTAACCCATGCTGTCCCGATATTGGTTGTTAATCTATGACATGACTTTGATGTGAAACGCCACGGGAGTTCCACGTGTTTGTTAATTAGAAAATTCGGGCAAATGGTTCCGCTAAAAGGTGACCTTGGAAAACGTTACAAGGCTCCTGCGTTAGTTAATAAATACAAATATAAATGAATAGTTTTTACTCTCATTTTAGGCATTCAGTTTAATAATTAAAACTAAAGCGATGAATAACTAATGCATCTCTCTTTTTTTAGTTTCTTTTACATTTTTATCTTTTTATTTCAATAGAATTAATGCATGTAAGTCTTACTTCAGTGTTACTAAAAGTTCATTCTATGACTAAAGCAATGAATAGGAGCCTATCACCGCTGCCAAGATCAGATAACTGCATGTAAGCCACCGTTTTATGGGGAAAAATAGCTTTACAACGGTACAAATTAACGAGATTCTTTCTGCGCTGCAACAAGCACAGAAAACGTTAATCGTATCAAACGTAGTATGACTCAAGACGAAAGTGACATAAAAAAATTCTTTTAAACCTGATGTTTGCTTTATCGAATTACAGCTGTGGTAATCGATTAGATCAATCATTGAATTCGGAACTGTTCCTAATACAGTTATTGACCTTTTCACACTGGTTAATGATGCCTGAAATTAGTAACTTGGACGCGACCATAACACTAGCCGTTATGAGCACCGTACTCACGCAGCGTGCCTGTCAGCTTGTCAAGGTATCATACTTTCTTGGAATACAGCACCGCTTTGATTCAAGTCTTGTGAATGAGTGATCGAAAACTACATTTATGTTCGCATCGTTTTTGGTTTCTTTTGTGCCACAACCTAACACCTAAAGACATACACAGATCATGCACAGTTGAATAAGACGCGATATGCTAAACATTTTGCGCTTAGAAGCATCATGTTTACGCCCATCTTTCATTCTTGCTGAAGCGTTCGTGAAAGAGAGTTTAAGGGCATACGTTTCCACCGTTTTCCACAGCTGCGAGGCAATCCTGGCTCTCTACCTCACAGTATGGTAAAACGGAGACTACGTTAAGTCCGTTCACAGCTAAGTATTTAACCGACCACGGGGCAGCGGTGACATAACCTGACTTATCGTTCTTATCGTTTCTAAAATTGTTGATCGGGGATAATTTAGCGAAGAATACATCATCTCAACTATCATTCCTTATGAGCAAGTGTGGACACCAAATGCGGACACCAACAAATCCCTGGAAAGCACCAATTGGTGACAACATTCTTAATTACAAATCAATCATTCTGCACTATTTGTCCGAGTTTTCTAATTATTGTGCACGTGGCACCACCCGTCGCATTTCACACCAGTCATCCAACCGCCGCGGCGGTTTAAAAGGTTACCCTGTTCAAATGCTCTCTCCAAAAAAGACGAAACTAGTGCTATATAGCACACATGACCAACAGAAGAGAAAAAGCAGAAAACTTGCTTTGATCAAATTTCGAACGATGTTCACTAACTACAGTTCTCGAAGATGCGGGCAAAAAAATCGCTCGCCAAGCAAATTTCTAGCGTAGCCCTTCTAAACCCCGTCGTGTACCCCCATGCGTACTCCACGTTGGGAAACCTGCTTTGGAGTACGATAGTCCATATAGTACGTTACCAGCAAGGTAATGAGTGTCGCCTTGTTGATGTCTTATGATGGTGGATTCATTAACTTACGATCACGTATTGGTGTTGTATAAGTTCGAAATAAGCGTTTGTCAGTCTCGTATCCTCGGTCAATGCTTCAAAGTGCCAGCCGAAATCTTATGTTGTCTGACGACGCACTTTAGCCATACTTTAGCTACCGACACATACGGAATGAAGGTTACTAATGTATAAGGATTCCATTAATGCTGATATGTAACGGCGGATCAGCCCTATGGACCAAGTGGGCCACGGCCCAGGACCCTGTGCTTGTCGGCTAGTGAGGAGGCCCCACACCTGGCGTTATGCCTGGCACGCGGGCCTCTTCATCAGTATTTACTGATGAAGTGAGTAATTGTGTAAAGTGAGTAATATGACACTACGCAAATGTGGGATTTTTCCCAACATTGACAGTACATAGTAAATGTAAAATTGCTTAATAATCCTGTCACATGGCTCGTGGCGGAATAATACACGTAGTTTTACTAGACCATCAATAGCAACATAGTTCTTAGTAAAAGTACTTTCATGTAGTTTCCCATTAGTATCAATAATCGTATATTGTAATGTAAAACACCGTAAGCTATTCACGTGCAAGGATAAACACTTTATATAGGCGAAGTTTGTATAATACTATTTAGTTGTGATTACGTTGAAATAAAGAGAAGGTTAACCGACCGAGTGTGCACGTTACACATATAGCTGCGGGGCTCGCTAATCTGCATTCATTGAAATCTGTAGTTACTTGTACACGTAGCTTGTAGGTTCTAGAACGTTCTTACAGGATTTACTACAACAAATTTCAAATCTGCTGCAATTTATTAATCTAATAGATTTATGGGGCCCTGAGGGATACATTTGCCCAGGGCCACGCTTTATGTTGATTAGCCCCTGCTGGTATGTGCTGCTCGAGAACGGACGTAACCCAATATTAATAAGTTGGTCTTCCACTGATGAGTGAAATTGTCTATAATTAATTCATTAAGGAGCAGGGCTCATCCTCTTGAAGAGTAAAATTGTCTGGCATTAGCCAGACTAAAATTATAAAGTGTGCACTTGCCCCCTGATGGGTTAACCAGAGTAAAACACTGAGAGGTTGACACCATCTCTAACGAGTTAACAATTACATATGTTCAAATAGATAAAAAGGTGCAGTTTGTAAAGACAAGAGTTTTTCCAAAAATTCTTGATGTCTTCATTTACATAATCTGTTCGACCATATTTACACCCATAACTGTGTTTCAATAATGACCAGGTTTCACTTTAGATGAAAAGCAATGAGATTCATAGACTCAAAACTACACATGCTGATACACTCATTTGAAACAATTCATTATTTGTCCAAAGAACTGGCCATCCAAGAAAGCAAGAGTGTTTTAATATTTGAGAATGACAGTTAATTTCTAGACTTTCCTCACACCACTGCATGAAGACAATGTCAGGGGCTCAATCCATTATTTTTATGACAGTCTCTGAACTTCCAACAAATAACAAAAATGGATGATTGCTAAGTTTTGGCAATGGATTTTTCTAATCATGGAAAAATGTAAAGTGGAGAAAATCCACATAACTGGATATACAGTAGCCTTCAAAATATCTGATAGTTAGAAAAGGGATTAGAGTCCAAGGTTTCTTCTAGTGTCCTTAATGTTCCCTTACCTTAGGTAAGGGCCAGGTTGGAGCACTAGCATGTAAAGCCAGAGATCATGGGTTTGACTCCTCTACAGAGTGGGTTCAAACTTCCAGTTACTACTCTGAATGGTAAAAAGAAAATGGGGTATTTAATTGATCACTAAACATCACAATACATGCTACACAGGCATTATATTAAGAAACTGCCTGACATTACATCTTTATCATGTGCTTCTAAAGTTAAATAAATGTCTACAAAGTGAACATGTTGCATGCATGAAATTCAAAGTTAATTAAGCATCTCCTCACAATATTCCCATGGAAGACCATGCACCCAAATTGATAATCAAATCAAATATCTCACCACTTGAGCTTTATTGTGTCACCAGATTTCACTGAGTAAAATGACAGCTGCCGCAAGTCATCATCCATCTCTATCTCATGACCAGTTTGATCAACACAAAACAAACTCTGTCTCACAGGCTGAATTTTAAATATGCGCTGTAGCAATCCCTTCAGTTTGGAGATGGTCATGGTACATGGAAGCTTTTTCATAACAGATTGTTTTTCCACATCATTAACACATGCAATAGTCACAACCACCAAGTTATCTTTGAGTGCAATCGCAGTGCTCGGCAACATTTCTACACCTTCTGGAACACCATGCCTTTGGAGCAGAAACATATATCTGGGATGATTCACCATAAAATCTGAGTTGACACTGGACTGCAAGTTATTTGGATTTCCTCCAGAGGCAAGCCAATCTTTTCCATACTTCTTGAGGTAAGCTCTCTCTGCTGCTTGCCTTTCTTTAACTGTAACTTCAGTTTGATTCAACTTGGAACATTTTGCAACTCGTGCAATAAGCTCTAACCTTGCTTCATATTCACTGATACTTTTGACCAAAGGATATTCTTTCAATTTTAACTCTTCTAAAGCTGCAAGCCTGTTTAACTGATTGATGCTTGACCAGCTTGATATCATGGTTTTGGTTAGTGACAAACACTTTAGATTACAAAACACTTGAGATGATTCACTAACAGGTCCTGGAAATGAAATCTTGTCCAGCTTGTTATCACTCAAAACAAGTGTTTCCAAAACTGGTAGCACTTGAAGTAAAAGAATATCATTCCAATCTGACAGATAGTTTCCCTCCAAATTGAGACTCTTCAGCTTCTTCATGCTGCATAAGTCTTCTCCTTTCAAACTTTGTACGCTGTTAAAACTAACGTGCAACTCCTCTAGGTCACCAAATGTTGCTGACAAGGCAACGGCTTGCTGCCAATCTAAGTTCATCTTGTTTGCAACGAGAGTTTTCAAGGTTTCAATGTGGTTCAGAACAATGACATTCCTCTCAAGGTGTCGAAGACTAAGTCTGTTCTCACTCACGTCTAACTTAGTTAATCTATGCAAGTCCTTTATGATCTTCAACACTTCTTGCCAGTCACTTAGTAGAGTTTTCGACAGGTCGAGTTCCACAATATTTGGAGCGACACTACCCAGGGACTTCTCATTACTGGCTCTGGAAACGTTTGTCCATCGTAAGTTGACGTATTTGAGTCGCATAAGCTTTTCTTCGACACTGGCACTACGTACTCCATCTCTACCGACACGATAAAAAAACTGTTGCTCTTTTAACTCCTCTTCGCTGTGTAGTTCGTCAAATTTCTTCATCAAGGCTTCTACATCGCTAACACCAAAGTCGACTTTCTTTGCACGAACGAAAGAGCCACTACAAGGGCGCGAGCAGTTGAAATATTTTACGCCTTCGTGTTCTCCACTGTGTTTTCCTCTACCATCTTCATCCCATTCAATACCATACCATAAACCAGAAGCTGGTGGGACTTCGCCAAAGAACTTTACCGTCCCATAATGTCCATCACAAATTACTCGGCAGCCCTCCACTTCACTTTTCCCGTCTTCCATATTGCCTTCCATTTTGTTTGAGTCTGAGACTCAGGAGAGCATTCAGGGGCTTGGAAACGAATAAGTCAGTGAGCCCAATTTGAGTTCAATCTCCCCCTTAAACGCCCCCTTAAACGAATTTTGGTTATTTGATATAACTAAACTAAACTAAGGTGAACAACTTAGTTATCTGATAAAACCAAACTGAACTACGGCGATGGATTTGGTTATTTGATAACACCAAATAAATCCGGTAAAATTTAACACTATTGATGCTAAATAATAAATTCACATTAGGCGCCCCATAAAGCCTGGTTTCCATTTGGTCGCAATGGTCACAAGCAAATTTCGCAAGCGGTAAAGTGGTAAGTGGTTGGTCAATTTCGTTGCGGTTTGGTGGTTATTTATTTAGGCAGAAAATTCAGAGGTTTTTCCTAACTTATCTGCACCTGATCCCGAAGGGGTGTTCTGGGTTCTTTTCGGGAACCATGTGTACGAAGAGCAAAGGTTTTCGGAACTTCGTTTCAGCTTCTTCGGTCGTCAAACCAAGCACTTTTCCTATCTTTTCCCAGCAGTAGTTATTGAATTTGCGCTTAAAATTTCCACTAAATTTGTTATACAGGCAATTGTTTTTTTGCATTTTAGCCAGAAATTCATTTTAATTATAATTACGTAATTCCATACGAACTGTTTTGCAGTAACATAAATCTCATCAAAAATCAATGCGGGATCAATCTGGGTCGCAATAAGTCGCAACGTGGTCGCAATAGCGTTTCCATTAAAAAGTACTTGTTGTCAATGTCTTTACCCTGTCTTTACGGTTGCCGAGATAGAATCCAATTCTATCTCTACGACACTATCGGGACAGTCTTCAGCGGTCGCTGACTGTCGCAACCAAATTTTCTTTAAGTGTTTCCATTTGATTGCCATTGTCTTTTCAGCAACCGCTACGACACTGATGCAACCGTTGCGACCAAATGGAAACCAGGCTTAATCATCAAACCGAGCAATTTTGCGTTATTTACTTTTCGAATTACCATGTCATCTATTTCCAAATTCGGTCATCGTTTGGATGCTGCCATTTGTCAATGATCATAAAGTCCAATTTACTTTCATTTAAAGTTGAATGTCATTCAATTTGAAATGTGTTCTAGGGTTCGTCCGTCGCATTGATTTTCAAAAGGAGTATTATTTGCATTATAAATAGCAAGGATGTACATACACTATATTTTCCCAAGAATTTACATTTTTATTTCTTGACATTTTTTCCATAATGCTGTAGAGTGCCGAGTATGGTGAAAATTTATAGAAATATAACATATTAATTATTCACCTAGCATGACGTCCGAATAAGCAGGACCATTAGTTGAGCTTGCTTTTCTGTTTTTATCAAGCAAAGCGCAGACGAACTTGATAACAACAAAAACATAACGAGACAACATCCTTCTTATCCGGACCGAAAGAACTCGGTCAAATATTTAATACATTATATGGCTATCGAAATTATTCTTCATATCAAACAATTTTTATTTAGTTTAGGCTATTTCGTCAATGTAGCCAGCAGAATATTGTATCCATGTTCCTTGGTCGTTCATCAAGATCAAATTAACCTCAGAGAAACGATTTCCGAACCTCTGACAAACATCGAACCCAATGACCGGTGATCTCCGTCTGGGACTCAGAAATCGTTTTTTTGAGGTTTATTTGAGCTTGATGAACATCCAACGAACATCCACGAAGCTCCCCAAGCTCCTGCATTCCAAATATTAGTTGTAAAATATTGTATATGATTTGTATTCTCTCAATATGTATTCTCATTCTTACGCATATTCTGCATAAAAAGCAATTGACAAATTGATCCACACTATTATAGTTAGGTAATGCTTGCTATGATTAACCACGAAATGCGAAATGCAGGATCTTTTTGAGGGCCTTTGACTTTTAATGGCGTACGGCCCCGCGGTACCTTGACGGCTAAGCACTGACTATTAATGTCACTGTCTCTCATAAAATCTCGAACTTCTAACATTATACCCTCTCCACTCCGTTCTGCAGTGACTGACGTCTGCCTGCGCATATCACAAAAAAGCATGTCAAAGTAGGGGATATATATATATTTTCAGTGTGCCAAAAACTTTGTAAGGTTTACAGTCAAGATTTTACAAAGGGGATCCCTCTGGCGTTGCAAACAGGATTCCGCTTGGATGATGCGGGTTAAGGATGTCGTAAAATATTTTGACATTTTAAGGCCTCTTTGCATGCGATTTTCAGCATTCTGGTGATACAGGATAATAATTTTCGTACAAAAGTTAGACGATTGTGGCCACTGACTTGGAAATTTGTGTCCTTATTGCCAATCCTCTCTCTCTAACGACTGTTGCATGCAAATCTTCACCCTGACTACTGGCGGCGGACCCAAGATAGGCAAAAAGAGTGGACCCAAACTAGGAGTCTAACAAGATTTTTGAGATGACTATGTCGGAAGAAGCTTTCGTTCGATAGGCGGTCCTTCTGGGGAAATTCCTTTTATAATTGGTTATCAAGTATTTTCAGTATTTTAAAACTTTCAATCAAAATCTATGGTTCGAAATCATTTGTCTTGACACACTGAAATGGAATATGTATGGTACACAGTTTGCGGCAATAGTATGAACGATGAACGACGAGTGATTAAATATGACCATCTGGACATGTTCATCTGCGTTGGTGATTTAGTATTCGTACCTTTGTTGAAACATCTACACGAGATTTCAGCAATACCAAAGACTTGTAAAAACAAGAAAATATGTCTCCTCTCAAATACAGGCTCTACCATGTAGAGTAAATAAAGTGCTCTGCTGAGTTATCCCAACCATTTTTGTGAAGATAATTCTAAAGAGCCATGACATTTTAACTGCTCAAAAGGAGGGTCCCTAGCCTCTTGGGCTACTTCCCTGGGTCTGCCACTGCTGACATACGCATTTATATCCCCCAAGTGTACAATTCCTACTTACTATTCGCTCTCAAATAGCTTCAATACATCCTGCAGACCCTCATGACAAAATCAGATACATCAGGAGGGAACAGTCAAAAGTGACAATGGCATCATGTAGATTCTGCAGCTTTTAGTTAAATTTGTCAACATCTACGTTTGCTAATGAATCAATTAATATTCATCTAAGATGTGACTAAAAATATAAAAACAAAAACAAAAAAAAACTTAAAGACAGACTACGCCCCGTAGTCTCAGACTTACTTGTGGCGGCTTTGGTAAGTATGAACTTATTTTTAGTACCTACGAATACTTTTCTTTGTAGTATGTCGTTACTAGGAAGAGCCATTATAATCGAATAGTTTTGACCGAATAGCAAGAAAGAACTTCTTTTATTCATGATTCTTATTTATATGACTGAAAGAAGGAAGAATTAAGATATCCATATTTTGGAAAAGCACCTTTACTTGGGGTTTGGGATGTCACTTTTTAGTTTAAAAAACCTTAATTCTTTGGTGTATATAGATGCTCGAAGGATTTCGTACAATCGTGAATTTCATAGTCTTGCATCTTGCTTGTGTATAGTTACTATAAGGAAGCTGGAGTCGTTTTGATCACGAATTTTGTAAAATCTTATGTGCGGAAGAACTGCAATTGTTTATGATTTCCACATCACTTTTCACTCCGAATCCGACATTTATTATTTTACTCTGGCTAACGCCAGACGATTTTACTCGTCAAAGGAAGATGTCTCAGACCAGAAATGGTTAAATTTCGTATTAGATTTGTAATAAGATTTGGGTTTAACTTTAGGGTTTTATATCTGACAAGACTTAAGATTAAAGCTCCAATAAGATTTCAGATTAGATATTGTATTAGATTTAGAATTAGATTGCGGAGGAGATTTCAGATTTCATTTCGGTAAAGATTACGAATCAGTTCCGAATTAGATTTTCGAGTAACACTCGAATAGTCCAAAATCGTCCAAAATTGCGGGATTTGATTGTGGTAACTACCCATGCTGTTAATTAATTGACCCTAGCCTGAAGCGGATGGAACAAAAATAGCAACTTGATCATTATCTCGTCGTCTTATAACGTATCTGCTGTTCCCTTTTGTCCATCACTGGTAACTAACCTATTTGTTATGATTTGTTTTGACTGTTTTTAGTGGCTCTAATTTACGTGCAAATCTCCTTAATTTTTTTTTTAAAAAGTTTCAGGGCAGATTTCTACTTAAGGGTAAACTTTTTGGCAGCGCCAGTTGGCAATCTGCTGCTCTATGCCACCGAGTTGACACTTTAACTAAGAGCGTTCGTACGTAAAATTACGATTTCTCGACTCCAGTTTAATTAATCACCAAAACTTCCTGACCATTCTCAAAGGGGATCTTGGGGGACTTATGCCCCACCAGTGTTTTAGTTAACAGTTGCTAATTTTTGATGGACTGGCAGCTCTTGCCAAAATCAAGTTCGGTCTGCGCTGCAACTTTACTAATACTCTTCCTGTTTAATTTCGAGTAGTTACCACTTTAACGTAATAAGGCCTTCCGGATGCTGTCCAGTGCAAACACATTGGTTGACTGCTTTTATACCAGATCGGAGCCACAAGGGTTTCCACAAGGGTTCAGACTAACCGAAAGTTGATACACCATCAAGATAGCAAGCACGAATGGAACTTCATTTGCGTGTTGTACATGTAATAGTAACTGCGGAAACAATTTATTTCAGCATGATATTTTAATTTCATCATTTGAAACACCGAACCGCAATAGATTCTAGATCTGCATGCCTCAGAACCGTGACATCCCGTGAACCCTTAAACTCCGAACACTGGGTCCTTCAAATTCTTACGTCTTGGCACGTCATTGAACCTACCATGTCAGCTGTAACTTAATTTAAAATATCACTTTCCTGAAGCCTTATCCAAATCGCCTAAGATTTTAAAGAAAATGTTCTACAGTGTGTGTCAAAAAAAGGCTGCCCTATTGAAATGCTAATGATTATTCTTTAGAAATCAACTGTCGTACAAAAGGTAATTTGTAAAGAACATAGAGTACATCTCTAATACCACACTTCCACATCTTTCACCACGAGTTCCAAGGTACTTTCGATTTTCTAAACAGATTCTTTTACCTTTTTAACTATTAAGTTGACCTAATAATATGGTGTTCATGTACATCATACTTAGAAAGAAAGTAGGTTTAACCTATACAGTATGCTTGTTGTTAAAAATCATAAGAAAAATATAAAATTGCGAAATATGAAAATTGCGACTAATGATTTCTTTAACTAAGTAATTAAATAGAATAAATGTTAAAACCACAGGAATCTAGTCGTAAGATATTTGTTGCGAAGGAGGTCTAAGTGTGTCCGAGTGGGAACGGTAGAAGCATTTTGAATACCAAACACGAGTGGGTTGTTACGATAGCCTAGTTGTTCAAAACATGACTTAATCACCAACAGTCCTAAATCTAATTGCGTAGTCCGACATCGTTTTTCTTGCACTTTTAAAAAATTATTTATTACATCTTTTGAGATGAATGTGATAAGCTGTACATCGCTGAAACTGGCCGACGTTTGGCCAACGAATTGTGCAAACATCTTCGCTTCGTAAAAGCGCGGTTACAAGCCCTATTTTGTGGCTTGCCATTGTCATCATGGTGTGTGCAATCACACCATGACGGTCTATAGAGCAAGACAACCGCTCATGATTTGCTTTATCTTGTCCTCGATGCTGTATTTTGTTTAACACACACACCAAGATGACTATCGCGAGGAATAAAATCGTCCTTGTAAAAAAGTCCTTAAGGATCAACGATGTTGACAAACCAGTCGTTCGACATTTCAGTTGTCCCAGCCATTCGGTTTCAGGTATGGGAATCCATCTGTTTCATATGGTGAGAATACCCACAGACGACAAGAAAGGCACCTCATTTTCAAACTTGGCACCATCCAAGTTTAACGTCTCAACAAACGTCTTTCCTTCCTTTAAAATTTTTCACTTCTACGGATTCATTTTATTTCTAGTGTCATTTAAATATTTGTGAAACAATTGACTTGTGTACTGATCTATGATAGGAATAACGATTGAATTTCCATATTCATGTAATTTTGTTTACCTTCTGCTCATCTGATTGGTTGCATTAACCTCATACCCCCCCTATCAATTATAATCCCATATCTTTCGGATTTTTTTGTTTTTTTGTTTTTGTTTTCTTTGTTTGTTTGTTTTTTATTTATTTCACTCGACATTTTATCTCTGATGAAAAAAGGCTTTCCCTCTAAACGTCAATACCTCTTTTACTCGTTTTTTTATATTTGGTAGTGAATTAACTGCCTTTTATTATTTTTTTTTTTTTTTTTGATTTGAACAAAACTACCTAGAACCTCATTATATTTTTAATATATGGCTGGCATCTCTTTATGTTCTTAAATGACTTCTTTATCCGAGACAGAGTGTAATGACTCAATAAAAAATTCTTTAATGATAATTTTCAAAATATCAAAATATCTCTTGAATGTGCGCCCCAGGGTTCTTCCTGGAGGAGCACGTGGGAGAGATATTTTGATATTTCGAAAGCCAATATTAATAATTGTCTAGTCTATACACAAACCAAAATTTTTAAAGCAGATCTAATTTGAATTATTTAAGCCTGTGGTACACGTGAACCTCAAGATTTCTTAATTCCGTTTTAACCAAAAAGTCTAAAGCCAAAGATTTTTGTTATACTCTATTTCTTCTATCATTCCATAACTTTGAACAGTGGCAAGTTGTCAAGACTAAGCATCGAACCCAGTTCTCCAAGCTCGGGAATACCATAGCGCCACGGCAACTTTAACTGACACTTGATGCACGTGTATCTGATAATACTTATTAGAAACGCCCGAACAGTTCAAGCAAATCCTGCAGTCTAATTTGTCGGCCTACTCGTTATCGAATGATAAATAAATTCTTTATCGTGCAATCCGCACAAAATTGCACGATAACAACGTAATTTGTTTTTACACCTGACAGTAACTCTCATGCTAGGTTTTTTGCAACATTTCTGAAGAACTAAGAAACAATAGTGTGTTTACACTTAAACAGTTAGGTTACTCTACAGCTATTAGGTAACTTTGGTAGAGATTGAAAGTGAATAATCTCATTGTACAAAGATTGGAGAATGTGATGGATTGAGTTTCTTGGCTAAATTCGACAGCATTGACAGGGATTTCTTTACTTCACTTCCATAACAATAAACTCAGCTAAAAAAAGGTTTCAATGTGTATTACTATGGATGTGTAAGATAGTGGAGACGTTACGTAATACCTTAGTGTGTAATAAGCTTTGCAGGGGGGCCACCAGGAATTTTGAATGGCAGGGATCGGATTGTGGTATCAAGGCAACGTTAGGGTAATTTTCATCATCTCGAGTGAAGTAAATCTACGTGGCTGTAGGAAGTGAGGGCAAAAAACTGTTAATAACATGGCACACATAAGATATCCCACAAAAAGGGCAGAGGTTGCACACCCCCCCCCCCCCCCCAACCTGTCCTCTAGGTGCGCCCCTGGCGTTGTGTAATACTTAGGAATGATGAAAAGAATGTTACACGGCATGGAGGAAGATACACGAGTTTTGAAGTAATGTATGAAACCAAAAACCATCTTCAAGGTTTAGCATTTACAATAAGTTGATCTTAAGAGGTTATGTCGTTCTTTATGTCCTCAGATTGTCCGTGTGTTAATTGGCTTTTGGCTTTTTAAAATATGAAAAGTGATTGCGTTAGATGTAATTGGATGGGCTATTATTAGGTACTTACAACTCTATTTTACTCTGCAGCATTAGTATTCGGAATCACCTTTCAAGTTCGCAAAATATCATGACTTGTAAAATATCCATCCTTACTTAAAAGTAGAATAAGGTATATCTATATCTATATCTATATCTATATCTAATAATCTACTGATAATATATATCTATAACCACATCTACATCTAAATCCATATCCATATCTATATCTGCATCTATATCGATATCTATATAGATATATAGATATAGATATGTAGATATAGATATGTAGAAATAGATATGTAGATATAGATATAGATGTGGATATGGATATGGATATGGATGTAGATGTAGATATAGATATATATTATCAGTAGATTATTAGTGTTTACGAAAATGCAGTATCTTCCACTTCTTTGTGTATTACGAGAAAGAAGCTTCTTTAAATTAATGGTCGTGCTGTGTTTTGTCATCTTGTCATGGACTAGACTAAGCTCCAATTTGGGCCCCACAAAATCAAATTATTTCCGGCGAGCCAGCTCCTGTCCACTCAGAACGCCTAGAAATTTCGCTTCAAACGCCTTCTCACAAAGTTTTACTTGAACAATATTTTTTCTCAATAAGTTTTTTGTTCGTTTGTTTAGGTTCCTTGCCTTATATGTCAGCATGGCTTCACTGTGCATTATTATTAGGGTTCAATGACGTATTTCCATGTTTGAATTCAGTAAGTGTACCATTGGTATAAATTTGCTTGCATACAAAGGCAGGGAAGAGGAAAGGTCAGTAGTCTCATACTGATCATCAAGCTAGACACTCATTATCTCTTATCTATTTTGTTCATATTCTGCAGGTCGGAGAGTGTTTATGTTGTGCTGATAGTAAATTTCGATCGAGGTAAGATGTTTAACCTTTTGGTAATTCTGCAGTGTTTTCTAAGTGTCAGTTGATCTTCATTGGTGATTAATTCTCTGAACTGATTAACTTTCTGAGGTTATTTCCCGAGCTAAATTGATTGTGCATTGTAACTAAGTCGTTTTTCAATCAATAATATTAATTGTTCTATTTGTAAGGTCGATATGCAAATATATTCTGGACTTCAAATCTCATATAGTTGGTCGTATAGCGCATGGTCAATTTCGTTAAATTTCCGTCTTTCATATGAGAATAGTGTCTACGACCGAATTAAGTATAATAAAGGTTCAACCAGCTTTTAGTTAAATATATACTCTATATGCATTCCTTGGCATCAGTACAGAGACAAAATTCTACCAGAAAGGTGGAAGGAGCGACTTGTGCTTTGGTATACTGGTTAATTTATTTCATATCAAAACTCAAGAGTTTAATATGCCTGAGTTTTGACAGTACGTTTCTGTTTGGTTCAGAACAGCTAGAGATGCTTTCATACAATCTTTAAGCTTTGTTTGAGAAAGGTCACAAAGTAGCACTGGTTCAGTCGAAATAAATGACATGATAATCACAGGTCGATAATGAGACAAAGCTGAAAAAAAGTCTAGCATTAGGCGAATGAACGATTAGATGATAAAACGTTACGTTATAATAGTCTAATCATTAAGGTGGAGTTTAACTGGTGGTACGTTTGTTTAGGAGAGATTGAGTTCAGATTTTGATTTGACCCATGCATCGAACCAGACTCAAAGAATTCACATTCCGTCTTCCGATTCAATGAAAGAAACTCAGAGTCCATTTTACGATCTGGATTTTCCCGAGGAAACTTTGCTTTTGAATAGGAATGCATGCAAAGAGTCTTCGTGTCGGCATTAAATTTCGCAAGCATAGATTCGGTAAAACACGCAATGCAATTAAAAGCCACTTAAGAGAGGTGGGAATTTTTTTTTCTGTACTAACATTAATGACTGGAAAGCCCGCCTTCAAGGAGTATATTTTGATGGTGATTTCTTCGAAAGGGTAAGGTTGCACCTGAGACTGGGCTTCGGTGGTTCAGTTTTCTAAGCAGCAGCCTCCCACCTACAAGATAAATCGCACTTGGGAAGACTTCGTCAACTCCCTACTAAAAGTTTGTGATAAAGATAATGATAATGATTTATTTCACGTCGATAACATGAGAGGTGGTCGCCCAATCCTCCGAGACAAAGGCTCGTGTAAAACGCTCGATTTGGATTTACTCTGGGTTATCCGATTTACTTCCGTAGGGAAAGATAACAACATAGGTTGCGATTAACTGCTTGGAAAACAAGAATAAAATCTGTAAACATAAATGGTTTTTTATAAAGTTATGGATTAAATGCCTCGTTGCGAATGCTTAATAAAACATGCATGTTGTCCACCACTGAAAGGCTCTTTTTGAAAGCGAGCTAAAAATATTTACTCGATCTTTCACAAAACCAAATTATACGTTTTGAAATTTTATAAAACCTTTGAATACTTTTTAATATCCCAACAAGTACCATTTTTATGTCGGTCTCAGCGAATTCCCGGGCGGCTTGGCCATGAGAAAAATATAGCCAAGTTCGAGATCGGTATCAGAGCTCACTCCTACACGATAATTGTGGAGAGTGCACTGAATGTGAATGGAATACCTTGCCCAGAGAATTAATTCTTTTCCACCATTAAATATCAACGAGCTATTATACGAATCTGATGTGATAAAAAATATGATGCATTCCCAATCTATTCAAATCTTCAAAGGAGTAAAATACTTGGTATAAACAAAAACGTGATTGATAGGTTATTAGCCCAGCTGTAACAGCTTGACAAATAGCTTACTTATCCAGACTGTCTGCTTCTGCATCTGTTGCAGTTGTTTACTTTGTTTCCAAATTTTGTTATTTGCTAATCGGGTACGCTGTCTCTTGTTTGTAAATAAATTGCTGTGGAAGATACATGGAAGTAAAATATTGTGGAGGACGAGCACTTTATTTCCACGTCTATCATGAAGTGACGGAGATGAGGAATGAGAAAAATAAATTGGAGTATTTTATCATTTTGTAAGATATATTGAAGCACTTTCTCGTTAATTCCTGTCAATTCTCTTTCAATTAAGATTGAAAGAGAATTCACAGCAGTGACGTAACGAAGTCAATTGCCGCCCGGGGCGGGAGTGGAAAATGCCATCCCCCATCTCACCAGCCCTCAAAAAAACATATCGTGGCTCCATTAAAAAAGAAAATAGGCGTTGCGGCTACGGTTAATACAACGGCAAAAACATTGCTAATATTTTGACGACTACCATTGTTACTAGTTTACCTGAAGGTTACACATAAATTACCCGTGAAGCCATGAAGTTTCAAGTCTTAGATCCCAGGCCTTTGCCGACTTCCAAGATAGGGAGTCTTAAAGTGCCCGACACCCGCACTGAGGTCAAATTTCCCAGGTTGGGACTTACAAAAATTGTCAAATCTCCCTGGATTGCCTGCACCCCTCTTATACCAGATACTTATTTTAACCAGTTGTGGGCCAACGTTTTGAAGACACAGATAGCCAAAAATGCCACCCCTCCAAAGAAATGCCGCCCGGGGCAGTTGCATCTATTGCATCCCCCCTTCCTATGCCACTGATTCACAGGAATGTGAATTCTCTTTCAATCGGCAAGATTTACCCAAGAAGGATTTAAAATAATCTGGCACATTTTGGTGGTAGATTTGTTTTCATTTTATACAGAGTTTAATAAAAACAACAACAATAAGAGATCAAAACTCCCCCGATTCTCTTCAAATTCAGAAAAAATTTAATCAGGAATCTGCAGTTGAAGTTTTATGTTTGAGCACCTAATAAACCAGAACTTTATTTAGTGCGACATTATCACCTAGATATGAAAAGCGACATTTCACCTTTTGTATATGTTAGTGATGACTGTGGCTAAAGTTGTTGATTATTCGAAGTAGATAATTAAGTCAATGGTTAGACCAAGAAGCATGTATAGACATGAGTTAAAGTTGATCGTGGAAGTTAAAAGTTTGGAGCAAGTCACACTCAAACTACATTTCTACCTAAACTTTACTGAAGCTATTGCAGTAAGCAAAAAGAATTCGATTCGACGTCGATTCGTGGTTTTTCCTCAACTTCGAATCGACTTCGACAAGTCAACACATTAACGTGTCAGTTAAAGATTGATTCAAGTAACTTCTAAAATGAACGACGCCCAAGCTCAAGTTAACAAATGCTCGAGCTAACCACCGACCAATAAACGCTTTCAGACTAACTATACCGTCAATTACAGCTACAGCATGCCAACAGGACAGTGAGTAAAATAGTCTTTTATGCATACACTACCCACCTTTGACTTAAACAATCAGACCCAGGATCGCAGGTTCGATTCTCTGGTGAAGGCCCGTGTGTTCCATTTTTTCAACTGGACCCGACTGGGCTTTAAAATATATGAATAGGACATGCGAACATTTATTTTCACTCAATATACACTCCATTTCATATGATTGAGAGTGAATGCCTGATGTTTCTTGAATATACTGTAAATCAAAGCTTATCAAACGGTTACCAAATTTTCCAGCGGCAGACCTATTTATAGATTACTGTATATATGTAAATTCTACCACATGTTTTTTTTTGCCTTTTATGTTCAACCCGTTGAAGGCTACAGACTGGTATCCGAAAGCTCGTTAATAAAAACCATTTTTGGTCAGGGAACAGTCGTTTATCTTTTTCTCAAAACTTTCTTAGTTATTGCAATATAAAATTTTGGTTATAATGTTGTTGGTTCAATTTTAAGCTGAACCACAATAAATATTTTTTTTTTGCTTCGCAAACATGAATGTTTTTGAAAAAGTCTAACTAACCTAAACTTTTATCAATCAGATGTTGAATTGTGAAAATGTCAACCTTTGGCAGGAAAAGTGTTTTCCAATTGCTTTATGTATGAAACCCTAAATTCTTCTGATGAGCATCCACCCATGGCTAATTCATTCATTAACTCTTTGGAAGCGGGAGCACCCCCTTTTTGACGAGTAAAATTATCTGGCGTTAGCCATAGTGAAACAATAGAAATCCTAAGCTGCCGAGAAAGAGTTAACTCATTCTCTCACACATTTAGATACTCACTCATCCACAAACGCACCAACACATCTCAACCTGTCAACCAGGCAGCTAGCCAAATTACCATCCATTCATCCATCCATCCATCAAACCATCCGCCCATCCATCCATAAATCCATCCATCCATCTATCTATCCATCCATCAATCAACACACCCAATCACCCACCCTCCTATGAACATTTTAACTGTCATGACACCAACTTAGGAATTTCTTAAATACCTTTTGGTTTAAGAATTTTTGGACATAAATTCCTTCTATGGTGAGTTTTCCACAGAAATGAAAATTGCAGACGTTGTTTTTCCAAGAGTTAAATACAAGAAATGAGTAAAGCCATATTGGAACGCAACACCGTCAATAACCACAAGAAATTAGCTAATGCCAGAAGGCTAAAATAGTTGAGAGTGGAATGTTCCCGAGATTTCGCGAGCATCTCGTTCGAACAGTTAAAGAAACTGAAACATGAATATAGACGTGCACAAAGAACGGACATCTGGCAATTGGAAGTTGATAGCAAAATCGACGAGATTTTGAAGGATTTAGCAAGAAGTCCTGATTATGCCTCCAATATAACATATGAGCATTTAAAATGTGGTGGCAGGATATATTTCTGAAGTTCCATTAAAACTTTTCAGTAATAATTATATCGTTGAAGTGGAGGAAAGATATAGCAAAACATTGCAAACCTTTGGCGACCAATGACTTTATGTTTGCTGTATAGTAATAGGAAAGTTAAAGAAGGGATTGTATTACCCAGATTTGATAAAGTACACAAAAAAACTTAAATCACCTTTATCAGGGCGGCTCCCAAAAAAAAACAAGATGCAATGACAATGTGCTTATCGAGCTATGTTTTTGTTTATGTCAAGTTTGGAATGATTAATTTACATTGCATTCTGAGGCACAAAAGCCATACATTTCAAGACGTTTGGGAGCCTATTTGAAGACGTGGAAATGCCCTTAAAACGAATGCAAAACAAAGTATCATCGTTTCCGAGTGCATTCATACGTCCTCTAGCTCGACATTATAACCAGGCATACCCAAGTTCGCTGCTCAGAGGAGTATAATTCGTTAAACGTTGGGCATTCAACCGAACGGGCAGTATACATGGAGTAATACGTGTGATTAATGCGGTCTTGGGAACCTATTTAGCGTTGACGAACTGTTACTAGATTTGCAATGGTAAACACTTGTGTTATTCACAAATTTTTTAGAGGTGCGTGCAACTGTAGGAATTTTAAGTAATATATAATAAAAAATGTGCTATGCGGCATGTGCTCTATCAACTTTATGTAAAGCCGCCATCTTAAAATTGTCTGTTAAGCGACCATGCGCATACTACTCTGCGGAACAACTTGTCCACGGGTTTTTCTTAATAGGTTGATGCCTTGAAAGTGGAATCTTACAAAGAGATTCATGGGATTGATCTCAGATATTGTAAAAATTCTTGGAAAGTATTAACTTATGAAGTACAAGACGGAACTTACTTCGACGAAATTTTTTCCCAATTGAAACAGGTGGAAGAAGATTGTAGATGAACATTTACAGAAGTGGTATCAACATGAGTAGAAAAATACGACTAATAGGAACAAGTAACTATGTTTATGCGAATTTTCACTTAAAAAACAAAGTTTCCTAACTCGTGGCTACTAACTAACGAGAATCCAAAATATTTGAATGAAATAACCGACGTTTTGAGATTAACTTTTATGTCGTATAATATTAGAGGAAAACATGCTAATAGCCCTAGTCCATAAATTGAAAGCTGTGATTTATGAAAGTGTAGAATTTTGAATCCAGTAAACCACTCTTTGCCCTGTAGTACAAGATTTTATAATCAAAGGGAACAGTTATGGAATTGAACTAAAAATACCCAACCAGTTGCACTTGCCGTCTATTTAGCCTTGTTGTCGGATTCAGACTAGTTTTGTAATATTTTTCTTTGAATCTGACCGGGTTATTTCTCTTCGTGTTTTCAAAATACCATGCCGTTTGTTTCACTAATTAGCTTCCTTTTAATTTGCAAAGCCAGTCATTCATCCATCCAACCATTCAATCGACCATCCATTCATTGTACCTTTCTTCCTGCCTCCCTTCCTTTTATTTTATTTCCTCTTTCTTCCATATTTTTCCTTTCTTTCTCTCTTTCTTAATTTCGTTCGTTCATTCTTCCTTCTTTCCTTTTTCCTTTCTTTCTTTCTTTCTTTCTATCGATTTTTCCTAATTTCCTTCTTTATTTATTTCCTTTCTTTATCTCTTTCTTTTCTTTCTCTCTGTTTCCTTTCTTTTTCCCTCTTTCTTTCTTTCTTTCTTTCTTCCTTTCTTTCTTACTTCCTAACTTTTTTCTTCCTTCCTTCCTCTCTTTTTCTTTCTTTCCTTTGTATTTCTTTCTTTCTTTATGAAGCTAACCCAGAGATTTCTAAACAATACCTCTCAAAACCAACAGTTTTTAGCTTTCCTAAATTTTGCAGTTTCGTTTTATTTAATTATACAGTGAATCTCCAATAAACGAATTTAACATCCAGCTGTACCTTAACAGTAATAACAATGGTGTTTGCCATTTTCATCCTTTTCCGCGGTTAATTAAACTAAATTACATTTTCTGCACAAGCTATTTTACAGTTTTTCTTTCCTGCTTTGTTGCTACTTTTCTAGCTTCAATCTTTTCCTTTTCTCTTTTTCTTCGATTTTTGGTGGGTTGTTTCGACTTTTTTTCTTCATTTTTTTAATTAATAAATGAGTGAGCTGATATATCAACATTAATTTACCTATTCCTTTTGTGACAAAATCTCTGATTTCTTCGTCACCTCTATAACATCTATTGCTGAGTATAAATTTACTACTTGGTTTCAAACGTTAAAAAGATTAATTTGCCAAGTAACAGTCATTTTCCGCAAACCACCACTAATCTAAATATTATAAATCCAATTTTAGAATAATGGCTAGTCCTCGATTTTTATTTGTTGTTTACATGGCAACCGTCCTCGGGTTTATAGATGGAGATGGTAGAGTTCTTTCACAGAATTGTCAAAAAGCACAAATTTCCGGAAAAAAAGTCGAACAAGGAGTCGTCACTTTAAAGAATGAATGGAATACAGGTTTTGATGCGCGAATGGAATTCAATGTTCCAGAAGAAATTGATGATGGTTGGGAAATCATTTTGACACTCTCGAAATCTGTTCAGAACTTTCAAATATGGAGAGCAGTATCCCAAACGTCGTCTGGTACACAATTTGTACTTGGCAACAAGCCCTGGAACAAGAACCTAGGAAAAAATACAAAACTGGACGTTTCCTTTTTGGCTGAAAAGTCAGGTGACACACCACAAGCTTGTGCTGATCTCGTCTGGGTTTCAGGAACCTCAACTGCGACGAACAAACCGACTACTACGTCTACAACTACAACGTCTACAACTACAACCTCGTGCGGCCCATATAACTACAATGATGTTCTTCGCAAATCCATACTCTTCTACGAAGCTCAACGTTCAGGTAAACTTCCTGAAAATAACCGAATTCCTTGGCGAGGTGACTCCGCTTTGGAAGACAAGGGAAATGATGGCGAAGATTTGACTGGAGGATGGTACGATGCTGGTGATTTTGTAAAGTTTGGTTTCCCAATGGCTTTCTCCACGACTCTGTTATGCTGGGGCTTGATAGAATACCAAAACGCATACACAGCTGCCGGTGAACTACAGACAATGTTGGACTCAGTCAAATGGCCATTAGACTATTTTATTAAAGCACATGTGACAACGAACGCTCTTTACGGCCAAGTACGTTCAGTCTTTCTGTTATTATTATATATTATATTTATATTATTATTATGAATATAATAATAATATATAATATAATATATGTTACATTATTATTATTATCATCATTATGGGACAGTAACAGTATCAGTAGTAACAGTAACAGCAGCAACAGTAACAGTTTCCCTAGGGGTAGCAGCAACAGGTACAGTAACAGTAGCAGCAGTAACAGTTTCCGTAGCACTAGCAGAAACAGTAACAGCAGCAGCAGTAACGATTTCAGTAGCAGTGGCAGCAATAACAGTTTCCCTAGGGGTAGTGTTACCTCGTGCTTTACAGGTTCCTTGTTGCCAGTGTAAGGATACCAGGACAATATACAACCGTTTGCTCCAAACTTTTATTATCGTATTCCACAGTTTGTGTCAAACCTTTCTCGAATCTGACTTCGCTCTCTTAATCACACTAGTCGCAATTATATTAATCATGATATCCTATATCATGCGCTGTCACACACATCACACTCATGGTGTTCTCAAATTATATTTATCGACAATAGTTCATCCTGTTTAACAACAAACTAAATACCGCTGAAGTCAAAGAACTTAACAGTTCAACTATCTAACAGTAGCAGCAACAGTTATAGTAACAGCAGCAGCAGGAACAGTTTCAGTAGCAGTAGCAGTAGTAACAGTTCCCAAGGGGTAGTTGCAACAGGTACAGTAACAGTAGCAGCAGTAACAGTTTCCGTAGCAGAAACAGTAACAGTAACAGTAATAGTAACAGTAGCAGCAGTAAGAGTTTCAGTAGCAGCAACAGCAACAGTTGCAGTACCAGTACGTATCACCATCAATATAGCAGTACAAGTAGCGCAAGTGTTAGTGTCAGTGACAGTAGTGATAGCAGCAGTAATAGTAATAATGGCAGCAATAACAGTAGCAATAGCATTAGTAGTAGCGCTGAAGCACTAGTAACAATTAAAGCATTGCCGCTAACAATGTCGTATTTTAGTCGTTGTTGAAGAAGCAATGATATTTGTAGGAGCAGATGGTGGGGGAAGCATGCAATAGCACTTTCAGCAGAAGTACCAGAGACAACAGTTGTAACATTAGCAATACCAGCAGCAGTGGCAGTACCAAAAGCAATAGCTGTAACAACAGCAGTAGCAGTGACAGAGCCAGTAGCTTTAGCAGAAGTGCTAACCGTAGCAATGGTAGTAGAGCTACCAGAAATGGTAGTGATAACAACACTAGTTAGCAGGAACAGTAACAGTGGCAGCAACTCCAGTAATAGTGGCTGTCGCTGTAACAGGAGCAAAAGCAGTAACAGTGACAGAGCAGGAAGAGCAAGACAGTAAAAATGCCGAATTGGAAGTTGTAGTAGTAGTAGTGACGATGGTGGTATTGCAGAGGCAGACGTGATAATAGCGGTACTAGTCGAGATTAATTCTTTGAAACTTTGCATGGCGATATAAATGTATATACCAGTGTTTCTGACATATAACATGAAAATTTCGTAACTCCTAAGGTTGTATGCCTTTAATCTGGAACTTTATCAGATCGAGAGCCAGTAGTTATGAGAGGTAGTCTATGGTTAATACAAACTTAAAGTTTTAACGTTAAATATAACCCTAGTTTTGTGTCAATTATATGAAGGTAGGAAATGGTGGAACCGACCATGCCTATTGGGGTCGACCAGAAGACATGACGGTGTCGAGACCTGCGTACAAGATTGACACCACTAAGCCCGGATCAGATCTGGCAGCAGAAACTGCAGCAGCAATGGCTGCGGGATCAATAGTGTTTAGTTCAAGCAACCCAACGTACGCTAATGTTTTACTAAATCATGCAAAGGAACTTTACCAGTTTGCTGATCAGTTTCGTGGCAAGTATTCCGAAAGCATAACTGACGCTGCAAACTTTTACAAGTCTTCTAAATACGAAGACGAGCTAGTGTGGGGTGCAGCATGGTTGTATAAAGCAACACAAGATAATGCTTACTTGCAAAAAGCAGAACAGTACTTTTCACAGTATTCTATGGGAAATCCTGCGTGGGGCTTCTCGTGGGACGAGAAAACGGCCGGTGTACAAATGTTACTTTACAGTCTGACAAATAAGGATGTCTACAAGAATGCCATCGAAATTTCGCTGAAGCCTTGGCTTCCCGGTGGAAGTGTTACTTATACACCAAAAGGTTTAGCCTGGCGTATCCAATGGGGTGCAAATCGGTATTCTGCGAACACAGCATTTTTGGCTCTGCTTGCTGCCGACGCTGGTGTGAAAACTAGCGAGTACAGGCAGTTCGGTGAGAAGCAAATACACTACATGCTGGGTAAGTGTTCAGTGAATAACATCATGGCAACTGTATTCGTTTAGTTGAGGTGTCGGATTCTTTAAAAACTTACCACGTTATAACTGGGTAACATTACATTATACATGTATGTTCCTCCAGTCACTGGGATACTAATCTGAAAAGTCCAGATGAATATCAACTTATAGAATATTTCACGAATTGACCTACACTGCTGAAGTCAGCTAGAAAAGTTCACTTGAGCGGGATATGATCTCGTATCTTCGGATTTCCGGAGCGCTGCGCTACCAATGAGCTATCAAGTCAACTGGGAACCTTATACTCGTTTTATCCCATTTAAGTGCACGAGAGGTTCTCGCGACAACTTACGCTCGATTATCCGCGAGGATGAGCTGTGTTTTGACTCTACAATGTGTGTCAAACAAAAATGCCTACCCCAGTAAAAATTATTCTTTAGAAATCACTTGTACAAAAGGTCATTTGTAGAGAATATTAATGAAGTATGAATGAGGTAGCCTTTTTCATGGGACACACTGTATTTCAGAATCACCCTCGCGTAACATAAATAGAATATTTCATGAATTGACGTACATTGTGAAAGTCAATCAGAAATAAATATATATCAAACAGCATTACATCTAACTGCTGAACACGACGCTGCAAGTGCAGTTTAGTGGACCCGAACGACGTAAACAAAAAAAACTGCTGGTTCAACACTAACATAAACTTTTGGTGGGCACCTGATCTTGACTATTTTAGCTAATCTACTCAGGAGGAGTCTGGAATTATGAAAATACTGATGTAAAAAGCTGTTTTTCGTCCAAACTCATACAATGTCCACCTATCAAAATCTAATGCATACATGCGTCTTATTTGCCACACAGAAAACGCAAATGCGATTAAGTTGATGAGCGAACTGAAATGTTACATAGCACCACATAACTCTTTTTGGTCCCAGTTCGACTTTTATTATTTTATATTTGATAAAGGAAATTTTCGAGTGTCATGGATATATTTTAAAACCCAACCAGGACCTGCGGCGAAAAATTCAGCTGCGGGACTCCGGTTGGGAACCGACCCTGCACCTCGCAAGTGTAGTTAAGTTCTCGGCCAACTTAACTACGATGACCCCTTTCCAGCCTGGTCACGTACGAGTTCTGTATTTAGTAATGTGGTAATTTCGGTCATGAGAAGGGTATATTCAATGAATATATCGTGCCAACGCTCTCGGCAACGGCGATCGTAGCTCAGTTGAAAGAACGATGATCTAGATTCGCAGGTACGCGAGCCAGGCTCCCAGTTAGATCCCTCAGAGTTGCGTATTTCTCAACTGGACCACGTTAGGTTGTAAAATACAGATTCTGATCCTCAAAAATTTCCTCTATCAGATATAAGTTCGCTTTCATGAGAGTGAGTATAAATGCCAAACACTTGTTGAACTTACTTTTCTCTTCACCTGCATTACCACAATCAAAAATACTGAACTTGTGACCAAGCTCTTGGCAACGTCTTTCGTGGCTCAGCCGGCAGAGCACTGCGTTAGATTCGCGGGGTCGGGAAGTCGGTTTCCAGCCGTAGGCCTTAGAGTTGCGTTTTCCGCAACTTGTTCCCGCTGGAACTTAAAATATGTTGTTTTGATACTGAAAATTTCCTTCATCAAATTTTGTTACTTCACTCTGGCCAACACAGGACGGTTTTACTCTTCAGAGGAAGACATCTCCATCAGGCAAGGGTTAAAATTAAGAACATACTTTCAGCCTCCACTATACCAGTTAATAAAACATGCACCCGTTTGCAAAAATATTATCAACAGTCTGTATCAACTGTACAGAAGCTATTCGTACAAATGAAAAGATAGTTTGTAAATTGCAAAGATATCTTGTTGGGTCCTTGTACGAAAAGTGGAAAATTGTTCCGTCAATATGTGCATTTATCTCAGGACACACCCACAATTCATTGTTTCAACAGAAGCGTTATATCCTTTATTCCACTCATCAATGTTCAGGACTGCGATGATCTTTCTAAACAGAGTGATAATCACCTATCACACTACTCTTCTTTGAAAAGAGTGTGATAAACCGCTTATCGCAGGCTAATAAGTGAATATCTCAATTTCTAACGACCAAAGTCTCTTCTGCTTTGAAATGTAAAAAACAAACTATTTCATTGCGTTGAGTCATGAGACAAGGTGGTCAATCAATGTTCACTCATATGAGAACAGACAACATCGTTTGTGAAGCTTGAACAGCCACTCGACGCCGAGGGCCCCTCGTAACCATTAAGGTTCACTTCCGATGTCAAGTTCTTAATCTCACGAGTGAGCATTGATTAAACCCTTACATATGAAATGATAATTACAACAAACTGCAAGGATATCTTCCCGAGTCTGTTAAACAACATCTAGAGATGCTAATACTTTGAATTTGACTAATGACAGAATAATAAAAGTAAAAATAATAAATAAGATAAAAATAAAGAAAAAAGTAAGTAAAAATTTCCATGCTAGTTTCAAACTGCACACGTTTATTTGACCTGGTTACAACTACTTGTCAGCAAACTTTGTAAACAAACTTACTCAAATATTTATTACTCCAATTGCATCTCAGCATTCGTACCAAAATAATTATGTCCAGTTCCGAATCCATAAGGAACCTATTTTACGTATTTCGGATTATTGTTCAATTGTGTGGCAAGATTGTGGATCCACTCTAAAGTTCAAAATAGAGCAATGAGAATCATTTTAAACCAGGCAAGACATAAATGTACTCAGGAAATGTGAGATGAGTTAAACTATTATCTTTACGCCGCAGATGACGTTTTTGGGCCGTTCACATTTAGCTCGCTTTTAGATCGATCTACTTTAGACCAATCTAAAACCGATCCGTGATCACTTCGATCGAGCGTTCGCATCTATTTCAGATCGATGTAAAACCGGTCTGACCTCGTTCACATTACGGCAGATGGCGGCCGTGGATCAGACAGAGATTGTAGGGCTAGTATTGTGTATTGAGAATTTTCGTGTAAGAACAAGACTAAAAAACAGCAAAAGACGACTTTTGAAACATTTTGTTAACTATTTGTGCAAAAAGTAAAGGCAAAATACTTCGGTGTTGCATGCATTGGGTGAAATAATGTTAGACTTTAGTCCGGCATTATTGCAGTTGCGATGAAATCCTTGCTCTGTAAGTTTCGTACTTATTATGCCGTATACATCAGCATTTTTATGAGAATCGTCTAGCATTGCCCAAATTTCTTCTTGGCTCCAAATAGAAATAAGAGCTGATACTTCTTCGTCGAACCACGTTTCACCTCGCTTCGACATGGAGTAAAATAAATGTAGTTAGACAATATGCTTCGCTGCTAAAGAAACAAAATGGCGAGCAATAAAGTCTGACGCGTGGATGTTTGCCAGGCAGCTAAGCAACTCATCTAGCCCGGTTAGTGGTAGTTAGCACGGTACGTTAGCGTTCCCACTGGAAGCGATCCAATTTAAATCGATCCGAGACCACCTCAACAGGTGGTCTACTTTAGATCGATCTCAAATCGATCTCGGCTCACTTTCAGCCATTCACACTTGGTACGCCTAAATTTAGATCGATCTGACATCGATCTAAATCCCTAGTGTGAACTGGGCCTTAAACAACGTAGAATGTCCGGTCCAAGGGAAAGGAATTTTTAAATTAGAAAATACTGTGCTAGGAATAAAACTAAGGGACAAGACACGCTCAGACCTGTCCAGAGCAAAATGTAAAACAGGTCAATTGATGTTTGAAGTATGCTGAGGCGAAGGATTGGAATTCCCTACCAAACTATGTTAGGAAAATTAATTCGTTGGATTTTTTAGCAAAGATTTTTTAACCATCTTTTGAAAATTGATTGTAGTGCACATACTTGTAGTGTATAGAGTCAGTTTTATTTTTAAATAATTTTATATTGTTGACGAAGGTAATATATGTATACTTAATTAATTATAAAGAATTTTAAATATTATTTAATACCAGCTGTTAATACCAGCTCATCTAAATGAAAGGATCTAATTATTCAAATAAAGATGTTAATATTATTATTGTTATAATTAAGACACTTTTACATACACTGGTAGAAAATTTAGACAATTTAAATGCCTCTCACAATTTCTTTCTTAACGAAACCAGGAATGAAAGATTTAGTTCTTTGCTGGCAGGATCCGTCTTCTATTATTTTACTCTGACTAACGCCAGATGAGTTTTCTCGTCAAGAGGGGATATCCTGTCGGGAAAGAGTTAAACAATCTCAATTATTTTACATTCAAACTTCATTCTTGTTTCTTATTGGTCGACATTCACCAGTTAATTCTCAATGTCCGGAAGCCGTGACATCATTTCCGCCGAATATTGTGAATTATTCGACGGAGTTATCAAAAAAAAAAAGAAAATTATTGGGCGCTGATGACATAACTACCTTAAGGCCGCGAAAATTACAAAACAGTAAAAATGGCTTGCAGCAGTTTAGAAAGTTAATTGCACGAGTCTTTTTACTACAAATCTTTTCTTGCATCTATCGCTGTTTTGAATGTATAATAAAACAGTTATTGGATTTGACTTACGTATAATATCAAGAATTATCCAAACCAAGGTTAATGTTATTCGCCTCAGTCTTCGGCTTCGGCAGATAACATTGACCTTGGTCTGGATAATTTTTGATATCATGCTCAGCCTCATCCAATAATTGTTTATTAACTTCTTCCCGGGAGGATCAGTCTTCTATTATTTCATTCTGGGTAAAGTGAGAAGATATTACACTTCTAGAGGAGCCATTCTCCCGAAAATAGTGATAAGTAAAATAGCAATTGATTAATTTGTTGTAGCTTCAGAAATTTATTTGATCATGTAACTCATCCCATTTTCCAGGTGATGCCGGAAGAAGTTTCGTTGTTGGTTTTGGCAAAAACCCTCCGACACGTCCTCATCATCGTTCAAGTTCTTGCCCGAACAGACCAGCTCCATGTAACTGGGATAACTACAACAATCCTGGACCAAATCCGCAAGTCCTTAATGGTGCCCTGGTTGGTGGACCCGACAAAAACGATTTCTATGAAGACAAGCGTAGTGACTATGTCAAGAACGAAGTGGCCTGTGATTATAATGCTGGTTTTCAATCAGCTGTAGCTGCTCTAAAGTCAAACGAGCTGGCGTCATCATGCACCTAAAGTTGAAGGAGATGAAGATCATTCCTTTCAACAATTAGTTGAGCTGCCAAGCTGCAAAATTATTCTCAATTTATTGTTAAATTTGAGCATCCATGTATGATTTGGTATTAGAGTAAAAACTACAAGGAAATGCAACAAGTCATTAGAGACAGAATGCAATTCCAGAGTAACTCTGGTGTATTTGTTAAAACCTTTTGTGTATCCTGTTAGTATGCCAAGTATGGCAACTATTTATCATGTAGGAGACAACTGCTAAGCATATTACTTACTGCATACTCATGTGAAAGTAAAGTCTCGCTGAATTGAAAAAAAAAGATAAGGAAGTAAAGTATACATGGGTATATGATTTATAAACTGCTCGTGCGATTGGAAAAAAAGTAAAAAGGAACAGGAAAACCAATGAGGTAACAGCCAAGGTGGTTTGGAAGGCCCAGAGTCCCTTAAAAAGTTACTGGGCCACGCTCATTGGCCAACTCAACTTGTAGATAAATCTAATCATCGACGTTCTGTGAAGATGGACAATTCCACTCTTGCAGGTGTGAAAGATAACATATAAGTGTTTGCGATGCGCTCTCTCAAATCTGTAATAGATGATGGCCTCCTAAAGTTTACTGAAAACCCACCAAGGCCCCCACTAGAAATACTCTGGTAACGACCCCTGCGTCAAACAATTAGAATTCACTATACTATCTACCTTTGAAAATTAAGAACCTTGTAAAAAGCAATAATTTTAAAAAATAGTGCCTGGTTTTGGAATAAAGTATATATCATTCCATATATTTGCCTTTAGACCTAAAGACATTTTGTTAGATTTTTGTTATGGGAAACACTATGTGATTTTATTCAGTTGCAGGACGAGAAATTTTACTTTATTAGGGTTAGAGGACTGCAAGCCAATTCTATTTACTCCATATCCTCTAAAGAATTTTATTCTTTGATTGTTTTGGGAGTGACTTGGGATAAATAATGTAGCTTAGAGTAATTTACCCTTCAAAGGACAACCCTTAGTTTGACAATAAAATCATTATGCTATTGTACAGATAAGAAAATCGAGGAGATATAACTGTATTTACAAGGTAGTTGAGTTCATTATAGAAGTTAGTTTTTTTAAGATGCACCCCAAGCTAAGGTTGCTTTATGTCCTAAAAGTGAAGCAAAGTTGGCATAGGACCAACATTTGTATGGAGTTTTTCGACCATTGAAACTAGCAGAGATCACAGTTGCTCTGTAAACGTTATGGCAGATTTTTACTTTTTTAAGTTCACTTTCAGTATGTACACTTATACTTATACGTTCCAGCTCACTGCAAATAATTGCATAATTGTTTAATAAAGCTTCTCAAACTCATTAATAATTCATTAGATGTTCATCTAATCAGGGCTCTATTCTGCGTCACATGTTTGTGGCTTGATACACTGGTCAAACAGCAGATCAAACACGAGTCTTTGATAAAAGATCATATTTAAGAGTTGGAAGCTTTACATGGAGGCACACCCAAGGGGAGGGGGACTTAACCCTCGCTTAGCAGTCACAAAATGGTTTCTATTTTCATAATAAAAACAATAAAAATGTAACGTAAAATTAAAAGCAAACGGCGCAGAGGGTATGATACTTCTGACAGACGACTGTGATAGGCTATAATTTTCCCGTCACCTAACTAGTGTATTGTCTACAAGCTAGGACGGTCAATTTATAATGCCGAAATTTCCCTTGTGGAGGCTTTAAAATATAAGATATTCATGGGGGAGCATGTCTCCAGAGCCCCCAAGTGGAGGCTAATTTAACATTCTAGCCTCCCCTCTTTACAAAAACCCAGCGCACTCCATTAACTTTGTCAAGCTCTTGTGAACTATTTATCTTTATCTAAAATTGTCAATAGATTTATCCACAGTATACTTTAAGTTATCATCCAATTTGTCAAATTTAGCTAACATGGCTGGAATCAGGTCGGAAGTTTTAATCAAAAGTAGAGTATCGCCAACATACCGCATGCATTGTAAAATTTTATGGTACCGCTATCGATGAGATCTGAGACTATAATCCGTTCTAAGTCAGTTTAATGTTAACAAAGACAGGCCATTGTCCATAGAAGCACAGTCAATTTGTTCGTACAACTGGTTATTATTTCAACTTTTTTCCTACGGGATAAGACTCGTATTATTTTACTCAAGTTAACGCCGTATTATTTTACTCATCAAAGAAAGAGCCCTTGCAGGGATAAAGTTAATAGCGAAGAAAGAAATTTTCCTACATTTAATGTTGACTAGAAATGAAGTCGAAATATAACACCTTCGACAACAACTTTTTCTTGTTAATGACTCAAACATATGTTGAGTTTTCAAGACTACATTATTCTTCGGAATATGTTTAATGTTATACTTTTTTGAAGTTGTCGTCTGGTCAAGGTTCTTGAGACACAATGTTAGTCAGTTATACTCAGAAAACCATTCGCTACAAACTGAACGACTTTAAGCGCCCTGTTATCTTTTCTATGTCTTCAGGTAATACTTATTTGGCTGACAGGGTCTATGCAAATCTAACAGACAGCCTGGGCTTAACTTGTGCATTTTTCACGAGATGTATAAATATGTACACATCATATATAAACTCCATGTGATCAAGTGCAAATGCCAGATATTGGTTGAATATAACCTTCCCTTCACCGACATTACCATCATTATATATAAGGAACTTGTGGCCAGGCTCAAAGCCCTGCACTACCTTCAGTAGGTCGTGGATTCCATTTCCTGCAGCCGGAAACCCTAGAGTTCCGTTTTTCTTAAATGGCCCCGATTAAGTCCTAAAATATAAAACTCTGACACTCGAAAATTCCCTTCATTATATATAGAATCAGAAAGAGTCTGGTATGTTACAAGTAATGTATGTTAGCATTTACTCTCTCTGGCATGATTACAGACAGTTCGGGATCTATTTTTTTAGTGCCGAATCGGTGAATATTGGGCGCAGTGGCGTGACGGACAATGGTCAGGGTTAGAGCAACTCCTAAGGGCTCCCGACCTCTAAGGGGCCCCCGATGAATCTGTAAAGACAATAGAGATTAAAGTCTTGAAAGACGTCTATACTAAGGTGGGTGATGGGGTCCCCCAACAGAAAATCTCCTAAGGGCCCCAGTAGTTCCGTTACGCCACTGATTGGGCGATGTGCCTCCCCAACTCTTGATGTTCGTCCTAGGGCACAATTTATCGAATCGTTTCACTCGCATAATTTCGTCAATATGCCAGCCGTCTTTCTTCAGGTTTTAAAATTTCTTGTTTTATTCTTATCTTCAGTTGTTGTATTGTATCTGCGAAGTATACTGGATCACTCCGGATTGAACACAGGCGCAATTAAACACTAGGTGACAAAGTAAATTATTTAAACCCATGAGAATCAGTTATCAATACATGTTTGTGAGAGTGGACCATCCAGGTCTGTGTGGTCTTGAGAAAGATAGTTAGCGCCGGAGATCTTCAGAGTTGAACGAAGACAGCTCCCTCTAAGACCAAGAAAAAAAATTAACGTCGGTCACTAACGGCCTTTCTCAAGACTACATTAACGATCATCTTCCACCAACAGAAAAACTAGTGAAATCTTTTATCTCCATCGTAGGTTAAATTGCCTTTCTATTTGTTGGAGCACTCACTGCCCATAAGCACAGTCCAAACAACACAGATATTGCTCAAGTATTTCTGATACTTGAACTATTTCACTGCTTTATAGTTTCGTATAAACAAGACTTTTAAGTCTCATGTGACTCAGTAGGGGCGTGGACAGGTGACAGATTCAAAAATACAAGACGTACTAATTGATAGTATAGTTAGTCTGAAAGCTTCTATTGGTCGGTGGTTAGCTCGAACCTTTGTTAGCTTAAGCTTGGGCGTCGCTCATTTTAGAAGTTACTTGAATCAATCTTCAACTGACACGTTAATGTGTCGACTTGTCGAAGTCGATTCGAAGTTGAGGAAAAACCACGAATCGACTTCGAATTGAGTTCTTTTTGCACGCTGCAACAGCTTCAGTAAAGTTTAGGTAGAAATGTAGTTTGAGCGTGACTTGCTCCAAACGTTTAACTTCCACGATCAACTTTAACTCATGTCTATACATGCTTCTTGGTCTAACCATTGACTTATCTACTTCGAATAACCAGCAATTTTAGCCACAGTCATGACTAACATAAACAAAAGGTGATGTGTCGCTTTTCATATTTAGGTGATGTCGGACTAAATGAAGTTCTGGTTTATTAGATACTCAGATATAAAACTTCGACTGCAGATTCCTGATTAAATTTTTTCTGGATTTGTAAAGAATCAGGGGATTTTAGATCTTTTATTGTTATTGTTTTTATTAAACTCTGTATAAAATGAAAACAAATCTACCACCAAAATGTGCCAGATTATTTTAAATGCGTCGGAAAATTGCGGAAAATTGCCACGGCGCCCCCGCCCGCACCCATATGCATTTCTGACTCTTCTGCCCTGGTATCCCAACCACTTAGTTTGGAGCGCTTGTACTTGTAGGCAGAGACGTTCTGACAGTCTAATCGCTTTTATACAGCAACTTTTGGGTCTCGTTTTAATTTAGACTTCTTTAATTCTATCGATAATATCACTAAAGACGTACTGACCTCGGACCATTTGCACTTCAGCAAATCTTGGGCGGCTGCTCTTCTGTCTGAATTCTAATGGTTAGGGTGTCTGGCTATCATTCAGAAGATTGCGGGTTCGACTCCTATATGGAGCCCAGAGTATTTCTCATTCCTGAGTACAAGACAACAAAACTTTAACAATGTCTAGCTGCACTTTCTAACCTGAACTTGGAACATTCACAATTTCTACAAATACAGCTTGCATTTCAGAATCATTCTTAGTGTAACATGAAGAGAAAATTTCATGAATTAACTTAGTTGACTTTAGCAGTGCAAGTCAATTCATGATATCTTCTCTCCGTGTTACCATGTGGATTATTCTGAAACAGAATCAAAACACTGCACATCCTCACGTATATAGAGTGTTAAGTTGTCGAGAGAATATCTCAAGCACTCTAAATGGATTAAACGAGCATACTTTTCCCAGTTGACTCGAAAGCTCAATTGGTAGTACAGCTAGTATATTTCCTGTTGTTTCAAAATTTATCCAACATTTAAAAAAATTTAACTATGAAACTGAAATAATTCTTTTCAAGATAACCCTAATCAGAAAAAAGTCAAGTTCCGTTATACAATCCGAAATAAATCCTGGCTAGACCATTCATCCCAGTCTGGACCACTTCAGAACTAAAGAACCTCGATTTGTATAAGTCTCAGACTTGCAAAGAACTGAAATGGTTCTAAATACCGTCCATGTATCACAAACGATTTTTAAAATAAAATGAATTGCTCATACTAGATAACTCTATGAGCTATAACTAAACTAAACCCGAAAGATCCAAAGAGGGTAATCCCTCGGGGTCCAGTATAATAAGCTAGGGGAGGCCAGAAAACCGGAATACCCAGAGCAACCAGATTAGACCCGCTATATGCAGTAGAGTCAAACTGGACGACTCTCTTCTCACCGTTAACCGAGGTAACTTTAATACTACACAAAACAAAGTAGAATCCTGGTCATATAAGTGTAAGTCACGATCGCTACCATTTTTCCTAGAGTTTTAATACAGACAAAACCATGCTTCGTATCCAGTAGATTCATCAGTAGTTCTCATGCAATAAATTAATCAATAGAAATTTAGGTTTAACCAGAAATATTACCATTCTAGTTTCAGAAAAATGGTTGCTTTTGGATGTCTATTTGTCGTTATGTCGACTTCCGTAATCGAGTTTGCAGCCGGACAGGATAAAGTTCTTTCACAGAACTGTCAAAATGTACAAATATCGGGGGGAAAAGATCCAAAGTGGAGTGGTCACTTTAAAGAATGAATGGAATGAAGGTTTTGATGCGCTCATAACTTTTACTGTTCCAGAAAAAATTAATGGTTGGCAAATCATTTTGACAATGTCAAAACCTGTCAAGAATTTTCACACATGGAAAGCAGAATCGAAAGCGTCTTCTGGTAAACGATTTTTCCTTTGTAACAAAACCTGGAATAAGAAATTAGAATAGAGAACAAAATTGAAGCTTTTCATTTTGGCTCAAAAATCAGGTAGCACTCCTCGAGTTTGTGCTGACCTCATCTGGATGTCAGGGACCTCATCCTCGATGAACGTACTCACTGCAACATCTCCACAGGTCACTACAACGTTAATGCGTTCATCAGAAGCAGAATCTTTCATTGCATCACTATCCTCCTGCGCAACGTACAACTACAATGAACTTCTTCACAAGTCCATACTCTTCCACGAGGCTCAACGTTCAGGTAAACGTCATACAAATAACCGAATTCCTTGGCGAGGTGACTCCGCTTTGGGAGACAAGGTAATCATGGGGAAGATTTGACTGGAGGACGGTACGATGATGGTGACTATGTAAAGTTTGGCTTCCCAATGGCTTTCTCCACGACTCTATGATGTTAAGCTGGGGCCTGATAGAATACCGAAACGCATACGCAGCTGCTAGTGAACTACAGACAATGTTCGATTCAATCAAATGGCCATTAGATTATTTTATTAAAGCACACGTCAAGAAGAACGTTCTTTATGGCCAAGTAAGTTAGGTTTTTCTGAGGTTATTATCATGTGGACAAGCTTTTCCTTTTGCTCAGTTGGTGACGTAGAAGTCCGACCAACTGGTAGTGGTTTCGTGACCATAGAGCAATAAAAAAAAAACAGTAGAAGCAATAATGAAGCACTGGGTCATTTTTAATTACTTTCCTTCCGGGAACATCAAGCTTTTGTAAATCCTTTCTTGTACATTTGTCAACTTCTGGTAAACAGATCAGTTTTGCGGCAGCGACGCCATTGTAATATTAAGTTTTATTTCTGTTACTCAATTAGGACTTCCAATGATGCAAAGTGCAAACGTCTTTGTTAAAGTAGTATTAGCCAAGCAGTAGCATTAGCAGTAGTTGTAGGCCGTAGCAGGAGTACGGAAATAGAAAAGGCAAAACTGGTACTTGTTAACGACACATAGGTAACTAAAGGTATAATCTTACAAAACGTACCCATTTGCCAAACATCAAAGCAGGCAGTCAACCGGCCTCTCTCCCCTCACGGTAGCAGTGGTTATCGTCAGTGGTGAAGCTTAGTATAGCAACAAGTCATGCTATGCAAACTTGAAACGATGCACGATATTCAGGCATCAAGCCATATACATCCACCAACACAATGGTTACTATATAAAAATGTAACAAGTTGTGGCAAAGCTAGTGGTCGTGCTAAGCAGGACTAGAAATTGCAGCAAATTAATGTTAATTGCTATGTTTTTGTTGATATCTAAATATCATACATTATATCATGACACACCCACAATTCATTGTTTTAGCAAAAGTGTTAAATCCTTTAGTCCACTCATTTGTATTCAAGAGTATGATAACGACTTATCACACTGCTCTCCTTTGAAATCAGTGTGATAAATGCTTATCGCATACTAATGAGTGAATATCTTAATTTCTAACGACCTAAGTCTCTTCGACCTTAAACTGGATAAGAAAAATAAATAAATAAAATAAAAATGTTTCATTGTGGGTGAGTCAAGACAAACGAGTTTAGATTTTCTGTAACTTAAATTTTAAGTAAGTGCATGTTATAACATTCTTATAATTTAATAATCTTTGAGTATAATTCTTAGCAGCCAAGCTTCTCGGGACTTCATCCTAGTATCTGAGTAGCAGTAGTTGCACAGGTAGTCTTTGGTTAATACAGCCTTTACGGGATGGGGTAGCAGTTCATAATGCTAGTTTTATGTCATTTATATGAAGGTTGGAAATGGAAAAATCGACTATAAGTATTGGGGTCGACCAGAAGACATGACAATGACAAGACTTGCGTACAAGATCGACACCACTAAGCCTGGATCAGATCTGGCAGCAGAAACTGCAGCAGTAATGGCCGCAGGTTTAATAGTGTTTCGCTCAAGTAATCGAACATACGCTGATGTTTTACTAGAACATGCAAAGGAATTTTACCAGTTTGCTGATCAGTTTCGTGGCATATTTTCTGACAGCATAATTAGTACTGATGCCAGAAACACCTACCAATCATCTGACTACCAAGACGAGCTAGTGTGGGGTGCAGCATGGTTGTACAAAGCAACACGAGATGACGTTTACTTACAAAAAGCAGACCAGTACTTTTCACTGCATTCTATTGGATACCCTGCGTGGAGCTTCTCGTGGGACGAGAAAACGGCCGGTGTACAAATGTTACACTACGATCTGACAAATAAGAATGTCTACAAGACTGCCATTGAAATGTCGCTGAACGCCTGGCTTCCTGACGGAAGTGTCAACTATACACCAAAAGGTTTGGCATGGTGTAGCCAATGGGCTTCATATCGGTATGCGGCAAACACGGCATTTTCAGCTTTGTTGGCCGCCGATAAGGGCTTGAGAAGCAGCGTCTACAGACAGTTCGGTGAGAAACAAATTCACTATATATGTTAGGCAAGTATTCGTTGAACGATTGTTGAACTATCGTATCCTGCCAGTGCCCGACATTGTTTCATGTTGAAAATTCAATGCCAGAATGCCTCATAATTGACCTTTTGAAACCTCCCTTTCCAAATCCTGCATGAGTCCCTGAACAGGTTCACAAATATCCTTTAAAAAAGAGAAAAAATAGCAACCCAACTTTCAAGTTTACTCCTCAATTGCAATAAGAAATTGGTGGATAAATCCCTTGAGATTAAACAGACAATGATACGGTGGCTATGTTGGTGCCACAAACAATAGAAGTTAATGAAGTTCTTTTGTGAAAGTTCCACCAACGTGGCAGCCATGACGCCGCGTGCAAACTACCTCTATGAAAAGGCAATGAGTTATTTAAATCAGCAGTGGCCCAGTAAAGTCTAGTTCACCCTTGTCGTAAGAATCGCCAACAATCGGCAACAGCTTTGTGCCCGATTCTTACGATGCTTATTATTCAAAGAAAAACCTCATCACACCAGTCGTAAACAGTGCTTCCACTCATTGACCCAAATTTCCTTCTTATTCCTTTTCAATAAAACTTCCTCACGCAATTTTTAATCAGAAAAAGATTAAAATCCTAAGATTTCCTCCCAAAAACAGTTACTTTTTACAGAAAGAAATTTCCTTCCAGAGTGGAAGCACTCGTAGTGATAGTATTCGGCAACCGTCGCATTTTCACGGTTCATTTGTTCGCCAAAAGTTTGCTGTTTTGGCTTTTTAGACGAATTTCTCCGAGGGATAAAAGAGACATGCGTTCGAGCAATCATAGCCATAGAGCACATCCCTGCCAGGTGATCGGATGGTTGATTTGTCAGCAAACGTGCGTTCAATGAAGCTCCGCCCCTGTTATTCAGGTCGCACTACATCGCTGAATTGGACACTGCCTTGAAACAGAAGCGATATCAATTCCGTTTGGATTCTTGAGATAAGATCGGTGACAGCCTGATTCGGCACTACGATCTATGATCACGCTTGTCGTAAGAATCCCTAATGATTAGCACTTATTCATTTAAAGGTACAATACCTGTAGATTCATTTAATCTGTATCAGACGTTCAGTTGACCGTGGAATCCATGCTGTTTTTTAGGCGATGGTGGACGAAGCTTCGTTGTTGGTTTTGGCAAAAGCCCCCCGACCCATCCTCATCCTTCAAGTTCTTACCCTAACAGACCAGCACCGTATAACTGGAACAACGTCAAAAGTTCTGGACCAAATCCACATATTCTTTATGGTGCCCTGGTTGGCGAGCCTGACCAATACGATTTCAATCGGGACATACGTAGTGACTATGTCAAGAATGGAGTGGAGTGTGATTTTAATGCTGGTCTTCAATCGGCTGTAGCTGCTCTAAAATCTAACGAAATGAAGACTTGTCACCATTAATTCAAAGAAATAATAAACATACTATTTTTCAATTATCAATTTAATTACGAGGATGTAAAAGCGATACACTTGATCTCTTGATAGTTTTCCCCTTTTAAATTTGTTGTAAAATTCACCTGTTTATGGATAATAATTTATGGCATTAAAATGAAGTCTTGAGATAAATAAACCCAGTTTCTGCCTTGTTGGCTCAAAGACACACAATTGTGGCATAACTAATGTTTACCTGCCAGATCTTCTCTGCATCATTTTCGTATACAAAGCAGTGTCAGATTAACCAATAGGCAGACTAAGCACGTATTTAGGGCTCCATCAAAGAAGGCACACCAAACAAATTTGTAAACTGAAAGATATTTGGACGTCAGTTGGACAGGGTTATGTAACATTTGTTTCATTTCAAAAGAAAAAAATTTAAACTTTACTGCTTCGTTGTTTGTTTTCCTTTTAAGTTGCACGTGGGTAATGGAGTGCACCAAAATCTTTTCAGTGTTTAAAGTCTCTAAATCACTTAATCCTGCCCTGATGCAACATGTTGCAAACCTTCAACATGTCGACAACATGATAACCACTTATCACACAACTTGTCACACACAAAAAATCTACTATGAGTGTATCCCAAGAGAAAGTGGCTGATAAGTGGTATATCTGATTATTCGTAAATTTTACAATATTTATAGCATTGTTCTGTTGAATAAGCAAGCACTTATAAACCAGGTACAACGGCCACTTATATAGAGGATACGTCACTTGCAAATGACTGAGTAGGTTCTGTTAGTCTATAGAAAGTAGGAAGGACGTTGAACGAAGAGGGCGTAAGATGTCTTTCTGCCCTTATAAAAATTAAGACTTTGCAAGAAAAGAAAGCTGTTGTCCCATAACGTTCCTTGCAAATAAACTGTACTCCAGTTCACTTTTCAAGTTCCCTAGCCGGAGGTCAATTTTACCCGTCGATTGAAGTCGTCATTCTTTAAAGAAACACTGTAAACAGATATATAATAGATTAAAATTTGTCTTTATTAATTGAACGACATTTTTTGTTTTTTAAAGCTTCATAAATTTAATAATTTAAGGAACATATTTTTTTCTGCCCTCATAGATTCAGAATCCTTTCAAGACATCATTAAAATAAAAAAACTTCTTGTTTTAGATTTTAAGAGTTCAACTTCGACCCTCTCTCAATAATCTGAATGTTACTAAGCAACTGTGTCAGAGGTACAAACCATTTTATTAGCACAAATTAAACAGAACACTTTACGTTTATGTCAATCAGAGAAATTCTGTGCCATCACGTCCTGTGAAACCCACTAAACTCTGTTCTAACTGGAAGGCTGACCACCAATCAAAAAGTTAGGCCGACGTTACCTCGCATAAAGGCTTTTGGATGCAAGTGTCAGTCTACCCTGCGTCTGTTCGGGAACGATCAATTCAAGGTCATACTAACGTTGAAATGACCACTTAAGGAAACCGAAACTGATCGCCAAAAAATTTCGCATGACATTTTTGCCATATTTGTCTTCACTTTTTTATCGATGCAGTCATCAACTAATATCAACCTTGCAGTTACTATAGAATTAGGTTTCGCAACCTAACTCTATAGTAGTGGAGTACGTGTTGTAGTGTGATCCTATTTAACTCTCCACCTGGCAGGTTTCCGAGAGGTGTCCCTCGAAGAGTTAAATCATCTGGCATTAGCCAGACTGAAATTAATATGGCGCCAAGAAGCAACAGTGACGGTTAAATAGTTAAATAGGAGGTGGCTCTTCAATTACAAACACTGGTAGTTTAAGAGCTTTTAAGAAATGATCATCAGATTTAATCATTTTTCTTAAAATTAATCTTGGAACATTTAGGAATCAACGTCTGGTGTTGACAAGGCATGATATTTCCATGGCAACCGCACATTTTCGGCTACGTTTTGCAAAAATCTTACTTATCAATATAATCAATGTTTTTTCCCCAATTTTTTTCCACATTTTTTGCAGATAAACGTACTGGTTGCTTGATATACTCCGACTAATCATGAATCAATTTGGGGTTTTCATTCTATAAATGGGAAGAACAGGAATTTCAAAACGGCGGGTTCCGAGATGAAAGCTTCAATTTTTCGCTATTTTTGCATCTTTCATTACGGCAACAAAATTCGTTCATTGATTCAATGTTACTTATGCATTAATTTGAGAAAATTTCATAACAACCCCGTTCATCGTTTCAAACGTATTACTTGTCGCAAATCTTCCAAAAATATTTAAGTGAGGTCATAATAATGTCATTGCTGTTTTTGGCGGCACTTTTTGGACGGGCCATCAGTGTCCTGAAAACATTGATCCACATATTAAGTCATTTTCGTGTTGTTGATAGACGAACGTAAAACCAACTGATTACTATTCATTTGAAGATTGATTGATAGCAGTTGAACAGCGAAGTTTGCGTAAGTTTACGCATAACCGCTGGTTAGTAATTTGAATTGATATACATAGTAGAGAAAGAATATTACATTTTTCAATAGAATATTCTTTTGTGAATGCCTGCTTTTTGAGTCTTCTTTTGTTCTTTATTTTCTTTCTTTTTTTCGGGGGGGGCGGCAATTTACCTCGTTACGCCACGGCCTAGCAGTGTTAAATAGCAAAATAATCATTCAAGATTAACTTGATGGAATGACTAGCTTGTACCTCGTACAATTTTTATGTCCACAAATTGGCACTAGTTTACGCTCTTCATAGAATATGAAATGTCTATATTCCATTTAGCAAAAACATCAGTAGTGACTACTTCAATAGCGGATTCAGCAGGCAGTTCTGGTGATGCAATGAAACTGTCAACAGTTGGCTGCTTTTGCCTCTTTCGGATGCTCTTCTTTCTTCAAAAGCACAGTTAAAGGATGACGGCGAATATCGTCAGCTCCCAAGATGGCAGAAAGACTGTAGGATGAGAGATCTGCAACATAAAATCACACAAATGTGACATAAAGTGACCACACTTAAAATATCCAATAACTGAGGGAACAAACGGGAACAAGAAAATCTGCGAGGAAGTCTCTATCTAGCACGGAGAATAAAAAAATAGGACTCTGTCACACTTCAAGTCGAAACAATTATGTGTTACTTCTTCAATTTGTATATAGCTAGGCGTTACATAGTTTCCCCAAGCTCGATTGTCTCACTCGAAATCGACTATAACGAATAAGGACTTTGATTACCTAAAGTTACATGAGAAATTTAGAACACGAAAAGAGCTAGATAACGCTGTGGACATCACTTGTATGCCGCTGGCGTGTTGCTGGATTATGATGTAGCTGAACATTTGAAGAACGAAACCGTTCTTTATTTTTGAGAGCTGATAAAAGCAATATATGTACTGCAATCGTAATTGACAAACCTGCTAAACTTGGTGACGGAGAGCGTATGCAAGTTTCTAGTACATTACACTTCAAAGTAGAGAAGGCGTTCACTGAAATCTTTGAAAACAGCTTTTAATCTTAGAACAGAATAGAGTTGGATTTCTGATGACTGCAAGAATTTTGGAGACTGCAAATTGATTTGGGAATAACGAACTGCATAGAGCAAGTTCTCAGAACAACAAAATACAAGTCCCAGCCTTTCTGGCCCTGTAATTTGTGCAGACTTGCTCGTCGACTATTGGAACCAATCACAATGGAACAAGACAGATTGAAAAAGCTTCACATCACAAAATAAATGCAATGAAAAGGTTATAAGTTCAAAACACTGTCAGCAGTGTTCTGACTCCATCTAATGTTTGTCAGTCAACTTTGTTCTTGAAATTCGAAATAAACGGGGTAGATATTTGGCCAAAGGAAGAAAAAATCAGTGCAAAATAACCGAGTTCAAAATAAACGCGGTAAATTGCGGTGTAAAACAAGGGCAATTCAAGGGGAAGGGGGTATTAGTTCGAAATAGCAGGGAGTCCGAAATACTGAGGCTGGACTGTATATACTGGTGACAGATCCTATTTTCCTTCATTGAATTACATATAGCTGGACTGTGTGGCCCAATTACGTTGGTGTTGCGAGAAATCTCCCCAAAATGATGATGTTATCAATGAAATTTGTGAGTCACTCTGCACGTGAAAATGCCGACGACCACTGACCCGCGTTTCAACATCTATGTACATGCAGAGTGTTTTCCTTTCTTTACAAAATCGCTAATTTTTGAAACCAGGGGCTTAAGGCGGTCCTATAAAAAATGAATTTTTCGATGTTTAAATATTAAGGCAAATGTGTTTGTTATCATAATAACAAATCGAATTTTATTATGAAAATCATCTTTTTTAATTTGTCAGTTGCCATGGTAACCTAGATAATAGGGTGTAAACAGGGAAATATTGTACCTACTTTCAAACACGATGTAGAACTATCCAATGGTTAGATAATTTTTTTTTTGTTTTTTTTTTTTTGCATTAGCACAAAGCTAGCTAGGTGTTGAACCAAAAAACTCCACATTTTCGGAGCTTTTTCAGATTCTTTTTCACATTCTAGATAGAGAACATTAAATACTTCAGACAAAGTAATTAGACAACGTACAATTTTAGAAAGTGTTACAACATTAAATTAAATTTTATAGGTTCAGTTCCTAGATTGTTGTGCTGGGTATCTTTGTTGAAAATTTTGTAGAAATCCGTAAAAAGGCAAATTTAATTTTACGTTTTAAAAAGGTGCTTTTCGACAACTTTAACATTTCGAGAAAAGCTGAACCAAAGTTTAACGTTGAATATGCATAGTAGAGTTTGTAGTCTTCCGACACCTTCAAAAAGGACCTAAAGTTGCTCTTCATATGCACAATGTTTTCATAAGGTTCTTGTTCCAAGGTCAAGGTCAAGGTCAAGGTCAAAATTTTCTAAGTCATTCAAGATCATCGTGGGGAAGAATCTGAAGGTTCTTAAGATGTAAGTTTTTAATTCGCTGTTTTGCCCATAAAATTACTGAATTGTTGAACACTTGTTTGGTTTTCAAGTGTGAAGGGATTATTCTAAAATCGCTTTCTTTCGTTGAATCGACCGTTTTCTGGGAATATCATACAAGACATGAGATTGGTCGTTGATGTTGTACCGATACTCAGTGTCTGCACTTGTATGAGCATATTTTTCTGATCAGCCATTGGCTAGCAGTTTAACGATCTAAAGTGACAGTTACATTTGGTGACTAGACTTCAACGGCTACTTCTTAGATTCTTTAATGTTTCTCCACCGGGCGTGACCTGGTTTTTTCATAAGCCGATCCGACAATAGCCATCGGATTGAATAATAAAGCAAAAAGTCTCAAAATTATAGATGATGGAAAATCTTGATTGGAATGAGCACATCGTCATCGTCAGTAAAAAAGGCTTGAAGAGCAATTAACATCCGTACATTAAGTAAAATTTAATCATCAATAGGAAGCCTTGAAATTGTCAATAAAACCTTAGCCTTACCTTATTTTGATTACCATTCAGTTGCCTGGGGAAGCTGTACAAAATCCCTAAACTTGAAACTCCAAATGTCCCGAATTAGAGCAGATAGGATCGTAACTGGACATACATATGAGATACGCGCGCTCTTGGCAAATTCCTGATGAAATGTGGTTGGAAAACCCTAGAAGAAAGAACAAACGTTCGGGAAAAATGCCCGAACCTCATTAGTGAAATTTAAAAATATGATCTGACAAGACGCGATAAGTAACTGATGTTGTCCAAAACAAACACAAACTAAATGAAAAGATGTTTAAGTTACGAGGGGCTGAGGTCTAGAATCAAAGTGCTGAAAAAAATTTGAGATTTTATTTAGTTATGAAATTTATTTCATTATATATTTCAATAAAAGGTTTTGTAAATTTATATGTATAACAAGTATTTAATATTTTCGTACAAAAGAATATAAAATAATGCACGGATCTTCTTTGTAAATAGTCATTGGCCTTTTGAAAAACAACATCTGATTTCTTGAACGAACAAATCTTAATCAATCAATCAATCAATCAAAACCATTTATATTATTTTTGGAGATCTCTTCCAAACCGTTTATCCGCCTTCACTCAGTCTTCTTGTTTCTTAACTGGCGCAGCTAGCAACGCAACTCCCTTTGTAAGGTCTGGAAGGTTTCACGCCATTTGACTATATCAAACGGTATGTCAAGCTGGCTTGATGCTTCTTGATCTCAGCAGCTCAACCCTTCACCACGTTTGACCCCAGAAAATTGCTAATAATCAGTAACAGTTCTTTGTTGTCACTTTGGGGAAATCTAAGTGCTTAGGTGAAGAAACTAGCAGGATACTGCGCGGGGGGTATGTTAGGATATGTAAGAATTTAAAAGGTGATTCACAAAACGAAAAACGAACGTTTCGAGCGCCAGCCATTTGTCAGAAACAATTCCCTTTATAGAAATTGACATTTCTATTTAAGAGCTGACGGGCTGTTGCTCGGAAAGTCAATTTTTCGTTTTGTATAAGTGAAATGCTCCAAGTCAAAGACTTCGCTAAATTGACAAAACCCCCCGAAAAAAAACCTAAAGTTCATAATCAGAGACAGGATATATATGTATCTGGGTAAATTTCATTATGAGCTCTCTTGTAATTACTTTCAATTGGATCGTACAACTTCATGTGCATTAATTACTCGGCTAAAAAAAGAAACCAGTCATAAACAAAAAGAAACGCTCATCTAATTTAAACAAATTAGCTTGAATCTTTGCCAGTGGATGGGTTGGGACATCATTCATAAGTTACTTGAACTACATCCAACTCCACGAGATATTGCTTGTTAATACAACACTATTCGTAAAAGTTTTTACTTTTTCGTAAGCACGAATTAATTGGAATGAGATATGTTAGAGTTGCAAAAAACCTTTTGAAAGAAATCATTTTGGTACAAGTAATATTTGCATTCACCCCGATACCATTAAGATTAAAATATTTCGCAACCAACTTGTCAGGACCGAGTCAACAAATATTGGGCGGTGTCACACCTGGCAACTGCTAATAAGTGCCCCTGTGTTCATTTTACCGAATAATTCCATTCGCATTATTGACGGAAATAATAAATGAATATTTTAACTTCCATGATTTAATAGTACTCCTCATTACCCATGAGCGAAGTCAACATAGCATTGATAATGTAACTATTATTGATTTTTGATAAATATGAATCAGCCCAAAATCTCTCTCTAAAAATGATCATTAAAATAGACAAGTATATCAGTATTTTGGTCTCGTATAAACATCACTTCAAAGTCTCATGTGACCAGGTAGTGACGTGGACTGATGACAGCTTTGAAAATTCAACAAGACCTACCTACAAGTTGAAATTTGACTGCAATTTTAGCTTTCATCAGTCGGGAACAAAGAAGCCATATGCTTTGCAATAATTTTCCTTCATCCCTATCCCTTCGTCACCTTAATCCCGTTCTGATCTAAAATTCTACTTGGATATACGCGGTTGCACAATTCATGAGACTCATTCTTTCTTGACAGATGACAGGCTAGAATTACAATCAAACTTCCTATTCCAAGTAAATTTAATTTAATTCTTAATGTCATGGGTCACAGGTGTATATCCTGGCCCGGTAACTGACACTTCAACTATCACGCGATACGCGTGACCATTTTGTCATTGTTTTACATCCTGATATAAGTAGGCGAGCGGACCCTCATCTGACTGCTCTTGCGTGACTCTTCAGTCACGAATAGAACGTAACCCTAATCAAACTTGAACTTGCTGGTAAGTCTCCTCTATTGCTTTTCGGTTAATTGTACCTTGATTTTTTTATAAAATTTAAGAACCTCGAAAAGCCAACTCTTGTATTTGTGTCTGTTTGCGTTGCTGAAGTATATGATGTTAGATATCAATATAGATTTTAAAAGACAACTAGATCAGATCTTGTCTACAGGAAGAAACAAAGCCACTTTATAAGCTTTGACTGATTCTTTTAGCTTTCGTGTCTCTTTTTTTTATAAGGGCACATATCAGTCCCGTCGAGCGTGAATTCATGCTACATTAAAAAGTTGAAAAAAATATCGATTTACAAGATGGACTAAAAGTCGATGTTTAAATCCACATCAGTCTAAGGCCTAGTTCAAACGTTAAACTGTTCATGTGCCGAATCAAATGCGAATCAGTTTGAACAAAGGATTTTTTTCACTGCGTCTTACTTGCTTAAATCGAATATGTTCACGCTTAATTTTTCTAGAATTGGGTTTTGATTACCTTTCGCAGCTCACCGACTTAGTTGTCATGAAATAAATTTTTGTGTGTTGTCATAAGAAAAAAGTTTCAGTTGACTAGCAGTATACAGGTCTGACTCTGTGCGGGAGTCAAGCTTGAAAGAAGCAACTAAAACCATCCCAAAGTCGTCCAATAACCTTTAAAACACTGTAAAGTTATTTTAGGTAGTGTTACAGTGTACATGAAGAAGTTGATGCGGAGATACGGCTGCTAAATTCGTTAAGCATCGGGACCGTAACTTCGTTTGCCGATTATTTTTGTTAAAATCTATCAATTTTCAAATTTTTTCATTGTTATTTGATCACTTGTTTTGAGGACACGGCGCAACTTTGAAAATTCTAATGGGGGCTTTGATGGGGCCTGAGCAAAATTTGGTGGCCGGTATTTATAGCGAATTTCGGATGTCCATCTCCAAATCTTAAATGTATCATCTTCCATTCCTTTCGAGCTGGAACAAAAGAAATGTTTAATTTCAAATTGGTTGAAAGTTACAATTTAGATTACTGATCCACAGGTTGGGAAACATTCCCAGGCAACGCAAGGTGTTATGCCTGTGTTTTTGCACTAAATGAATCTAATCGGATCCTAACATTTAGAGTCCCATGGTAGGTCGATTCGACTTACCCCCACATTTCTGCCAGCTATAAGCTGTAAATCAATGGAGTTTACTATTAATGCATGGGTTAACCTCTGGGAGATTGTTTACTTTCGTTTTGAACCACGAAAGGTATATTCAGCGAGTTGTATCTAAATTAGAAGTGTTTTACTCCAACGCATTTCATCGAGATTTCAACGCATTACATCGTTTTGTAATTTAATGGCCTTTTAGATTAATGTTTAAGTTGACCAACCCAGGCCTTCGAAGATAATCAACGCTGTCAATTTTAGAAACTTATTAATCGATAGCAAGGTCCGTACAGAAAAGAAGGCTCAGCTCCTTCCTCGAGTGACGAGTATTGTTGTGTAAAATGAGTAATATGACACTACGCAAATGTGGGATTTTTCCCAACATTGACAGCAGATAGTGAATGTAAAATCATTTAATAATCCTGTCACATGGCTCGTGGTGGAATAATACATGTAGTTTTACAAGACCATCAATGGCAGCATAGTTCTAAGTGAAAGTACTTTCATGTAGTTTCCCAGTAGTATCAATAGTCGCATTGTGTATTGTAAAATACCGTAAGCTATTCACGTGCAAGGAAAACACTATATACAGGTGAAGTTTGTATAATACTATTTGGTTGTGATTCCGTTGAAATAAAGACAAGGTTAACCGACCGAGTGTGCACGTTACACTCGTGCGGCCTGTGCAAAAAAATCGAAGGAAACAGTTTCTAGCACGGACTTAGGAAACTAAGTTCATAAGGAATTTATTGAGGCTTTAGGATAGTTTTCTTTAGTTGGTTATTCGTCGTCGGAAATTGCTGTTTGCCTTATTACGAGATTTCTTCGTGGATGTATATTGGCGCTACTCCAAGTGAACGAACCCATACCCGACAAGTAGAGAAAAAACCTACTTGACCGCGGTAGAGATAAGAACCAACGACCGTCGGTTTACTATACCTTTTGCTGTTCATTTCAAGAAAAGGTACTATCATTAACGCCAACCTCTAACCCATTAACGCAAAATTACATTCTTTTCATTCAATCGACATTTATTAGCGTAGATACGCAACCATTTGCATCGAAGGGCATTCTATAGCGCCAAGAGATGACCATTAACACCATTCTACTATACATTAGGGTTCATAAAATTTCAATTGAGCAAGACATTTCTCTTGCGTAATTGAAATGAGTTAGATCATCTAGTAAATTTTTTTGCCAATCTGTAAATTTTTCTGGTCCGGCATAAAAAGTGAGATGGACCGGTCCAATATACCAAAATGTCGGACTGTTCAGTAATCAACATGCGTTATTTGGCGTGCGGAGGGACAAACAGGCTCAGCCGTAAAAATAACAATCTTATGACCTGTTCATTTCAATTATTTACATTGTACTGTATCTTGTCAACCACGCTGTAGTACAGTTACGAAATCCGGGAACCTTTGACTGGTATGTTTTGTAGCTTGAACCATGGTCCGTGTCAAAGATAATTCATTGATAATTAAATACCAAATGAATTTCCGTGATTGGATATTGTGACCCAAACATGCGGGATATTGCGAGACTTGAGAAAAGCGTAAAAAAATCACGTGCAGCTTCGTGAAAGCAAAAAGATTGAGAACTGTTTAATCACACTATCCCGGCGAGTAAGACTTCTTCACTGGCAGTCAAAAAGAACTGCTCACTTGTGGTGCAGATAGTAACTTGGTTTGCGGCCGTTGGGACTAGCCTCTCAGTCTTCATCGGGTAGTGGAAGTAGAGACACTTTCATCATGTTCAATCTGCATCTCTGCTTAATTTTCCGGTGCAGTCTTAGAGCGATTGGACTTGCTTTTCTCATCATGATTCTGTCCTCTCTCTTCGTAGTTTTCCTTTTTTCGTCCAGGGATCTTCAAGTCTTCAACACTTCCAGTAAGTCTCGGCTTTTTCGAATTGTTGCGGATACTTTGGCTACAGTGCATTTGATCAGCAGTTTCCCATTATGAGTATCTTTCCCTTCATTTTTAAGGTTGATCCTTGGCCTTAGACCCATGATTTTGCATCTTGCTTGAAATTCTTCTTTTATCAACAATTAAAAGTAATCCCCTGGGGAACCAGGGATACATCTTGACTTTCCCATAAAAATTCGTTAAAATGACTGGAGCTCTATCAAAAATTGTGGGAGATACGTTAAAATTATCTGGAATTGACTGTTTTGGCATAAGAGTGAGCAAAAACCATTGCTGCAACCCTCCATTACCCAAGAAATGGAGCTTGAGCAGTTCTTTTTGACCGCCGGTGTATTATTTTACGCTGGCTAACGCAAGAAGATTTAACTCGTCAAAGGGAGAGCTGCCGCCTTGAAAGAGTTAAACTGTAAGCAAAAACATCCTAACATTTAGAGCGAAAGTCCTGTATTTGTCAAAGTTTGAAAAGTGAAATAAAATAGAAACCAAGTGAAACTTTTTGTATTTGAACAAGTCATGCCACAATCAAAAAATCTAATCAAACAAGAAAATCAGAGACAAAGGAATAAAGGAGATGTTAATATGATGGCAGATCATTTGCAGTCGTTAATGTCAATGATCAGTGATGCCTGTTTCTGAATGTTCTGGCCTTATGCCCCAATAGCTTAGCATTACGGAACGTTGGCACGTTTAACCAGAGGCATGGGCTGAATTTCGGCTGTGACAGTCAGATAATTTTTCGAAGTTAGTCCGCTTATATTAGTAACATCAATGGAAATTTACTGAAACCTAACAGCTTGCATTACAGTAAGCCTTTGTCGACTAAGTAGTCGCAGGTTTACCGAGTATTATAACTGAAGTTGCACTACGATCTGAATTCGAGTGGCTTAATGTTTAGGGCCTCTGGCCAGCATTCAGACAATTGCGAGTTCGAGTCCTACTGTGAAATTACAGCTTGACACTCTACTGCTTAACACAACTTTAATCACCATATCAAACTGCAATTTCTAATATAAACATGGAAAACTTCGTATACCTTCACAATTTCTCGAAATGCAGCTGGCACATTTCCAGCTAGTTTTAAACTTTATTAAACATGTAAATATATTTAACTACGAAACTCATATAATTCTTTGCAAACCAGCCCAAATCAAAAAACCCAATATTGTAATACAGTCATAAATTAATTCTGGCTTCATCATTGACACTAATCTGGACCACTTATATTAGGAACCAAAGAGCCTCGATTTGGGGAAGTCGCAGGCTTGCGAAGTTTCGAAATGACACTAAATACAGTTCATGTATCACAGCAGATGTTAAAAATTAAATATATATTATTGACACTGGGACAACTCTATGAGCTATAACAAAGATCTACCAAGGACCATCCCTTACGCCACTATGGGAGCGAACCGGTTTTAACCCAGATTAAAACCTACAGTTCTTAGCAGACTCAAACTGGACAATATTCTTGTCACAAGTGACCAAGGTAACTTTGTTCGTACAACTATCCACAGCTGAAATCGAACCCTAGTCATTGAGGTGATTTAAACAAGCACCAACATTGTGGGAAGAGTTAACGCTGACAAAACCGAGTTTTGTATTACATATAAATTAATCAATATGATTCTCATGCAGTAAGTCAATCGATAGCAACTCAACCTGAAATATTTCCATTCCAATTTTAGTAAAATGATTGGTCCTGGATTTTTATTGGTTGTTTTGTCGACTTCCTTTCTTGGGTTTACAGACGGAATAAATAAAATTCTTTCACAGAACTGTCTAAATGCACAAATATCGGGGAAAAAGATCCATAATGGAGTGGCCACTTTAAAGAATGAATGGAATGAAGGTTTTGATGCGCTCATAACATTTACTGTTCCAGAAAAAATTAATGGTTGGCGGATCATATTGACTTTGTCAAAATCTGTTAAAAACTTTCGCGCTTGGAAAGCAGAATCGAAAGCGTCTTCTGGTAAACGATTTGTCCTCAGCAACAAGCCCTGGAATAAGAAACTGCAAAAGAGAGCACAACTGAAGCTTTCCTTTTTGGCTCAAAAATCAGGTAGCACGCCACAAGTGTGTGCTGATCTCATCTGGATTTCAGACACCTTACCTGTGACCAACATACTGGCTACGACATCTCCACCGGTTGCGACAAAATCGATGCGTCCTTCAAAACCAGACCCTGCAACTATGCCTCCAACCTGGCGCGCCTCGTACAACTACAATGAACTTCTTCACAAATCCATACTGTTCTACGAAGCTCAACGTTCAGGTAAGCTTCCTACAAATAACCGAATTCCTTGGCGAGGTGACTCTGCTTTGGGAGACAAGGGAAATGATGGTGAAGATTTGACTGGAGGATGGTACGATGCTGGTGACTTTGTAAAGTTTGGTTATCCAATGGCTTTCTCCACGACTCTGTTAAGCTGGGGCCTGATAGAATACCGAAACGCATACGCAGCTGCTGGCGAACTACAGACAATGTTGGACTCAATCAAATGGCCATTAGATTATTTTATTAAAGCACATGTCAAGAAGAATGTTCTTTACGGCCAGGTAAGTTCAGCTTTTCTTATGCTATTACTGCTTGAACCAGCATTTCCTCTCTGTCAGCCTGATACGTAATTGTCCGACAAACTGGTTTCGAGACCATGAAGTAATAAAAAATAGTAGAAGCAGTAATAGTAAAAGCAGTATCTGTGGCAGCGAAAGTAATTGCAGTAGCACCAAAAGTTGAAGTAGAAGTAGAAGTAGATGTGGAAGAGGAAGAAGCAGAAGTAAAACTAGAGGCAGAAGTAGAAATAGAAGTCAAAGTCGAAGTAGATAAAGGAAATAGAGGTAAAAGTAGAATTAGAAGAAGTAAAAGTATAAGCAGAAGAAAAAGAAGTAGAAGTAAAAGAAGTACAAGTAGGAAAAGCAGTAGGAGTAAGAGTAAGAATAGGAAGAGGAGTAATAGTAAAAGTAGAGGTGGAAGAAAAAGTAGCCCTAGCCTTAGCAGTGGCAATAGAACTAGCAGCAGCAGTGGCAATAGAACTAGCAGCAGCAGTGGCAATAGAACTAGCAGCAGCAGTGGCAATAGAACTAGCAGCAGCAGTGGCAATAGAACTAGCAGCAGCAGTGGCAGTAAACAGTGGCAGTAGCAGCATCCAGGAGTAGCAGTAAAGGTAACTTTTCAGAAACAGTTTAAGTAGGAGTTATAGTAGCAGTAATTTTTTAGCAGTTAACGCCTAATCGTTTCTTTATCAATTCCAGTTGATTCTTAATTAGTTCTATCTACTATAGCAACGACAGCTACCATTTTCCAACAACGCCTACTTCTTTGCTTACAAAACTCCAAGGCAAATTTTACATAATTCGTGATATTTTCTTTCACTTTACTTTCTTGAATTGGTCCAGGCATATACCAACTTTCACTGTGATTCTTATTACGGTCTGTTTATTCTCAAACATGATATCTGGTATTGTATCCGTATTATCGCATAGAAGTATAATCCTATTGTAACAGACACTTTTCATTCCCATGCATGGACAATTTTTGTTGCTTGTTTTTCTCACCCATGATAGCAATATTATAATCTAATTCTTCTAAATACATTAAGAGAAATGGCTTGTCGTACCTGTTTGACCAAACATCCCAACAAAAATTCACAGACAGTGCGCAATATTTTCTTTTAATTTGCCACGCAGTTTACAAGTATCAATGCCCTCCGGAAGTCCAATAGCCGAATCCCCTTATTACGTCAGGTGAATACAACCACTAGAATACTTCGCGGTTTTTTCACTTTCATTCAAAAAAGTTGAATTGGCCAAGCAAATGGAGAGACAATTGCCCCGGCTAACATTACAAAAGCTACGTTTTTTACTTTCCCCTACTGATTCTTCTTTCCACAAAAGTTGTACCAGGTTTGATTGTCGTATTTTGTTTTCTGGTTTGAATTTTCTGGTTAGTGGTCTGCAGTAAAATTGCAGAACTCGTTCATGTTTTCTTTGTCTATTTCGTCCACTTCGTAATTCATTTCATCTTCGTCATAAAAGTTTTATATCTCTGGATGAATGGTATTAATCTTTATAATAGTACCTCCTGTACTTTTTGTAACCAATTTTGAGATAACGTAGAATTGTTCAATTTTTTAATGACAAAATGTCAAAAAAATTTGCAATCATGAGTCCCACAGGTTACCGACCGGTAACCTGTGAGAACGGTCGTTTTTAAGACAGACAGTCTGGCCATGTAATGAAAAATCTTACTTTAAGGCGAATCGAGTCAGTAGTGTAAGTAGAAAACCACACGAAATACTACAAGTCCACATCTGATACAAGGTCTTGATCCGAGCATTCATTGTTTTAATTATGAGAATAAATCTGTTAAGCCTGGTTTACACTAAGCACCATAACGAGGTAACAATGGCGTCACGCGAAAACAAGATGCTCAGTTTCTATCGATATGTTGATGGTGTAAACTAGGTAGCAAAATGATAGTAAAGGAGCGTGACAACATGGAAATAATGACATGAGGAAAAAACTGATTTTTTTGTGTTGCAATGTTCATGTCCATATGTCGTTATGACCATAGTGTTAACTTTAGCATTTGTAAAGCCGTTAAAGGTTATTCTCACCAAACGTTTTAAAACAGACCTGATAATTTTAAACGTAATTATGACGACTAGTAGTTTATATATAAAAAAATTCATATATAAAAAATTTCTAATTCTTGTTGTTGTTAATTTGTGGCAGAATGACGCAAGGCTTTTTTTACTTTTTTATTTTTAACTTCCTTTTTTTTATTGCATGCACTCTCCCAATTATACGACGGACGATTTGCCTATCAAAAGTTAACTTTTTGGCCTTTTTGACAATTTTGAAAAATATTATTAATCTTACTTGAAGTGTGGGCGAGGGTTGGTTGCGTGCACGTGTTCCTAGTATAGTGGTGGTACTCGGGATTTGAAACTTTGCAAGGCGATATTGGTGTATGCAGCACCTGTATGTGGTATGCACCACCTAAGCTTAGGTGCCGTTGATTTTGAACTTCTTCAGAGCATCAGAGAAGCTGTAGTTTTGTGTCATTTATATTAAGGTTGGAAAAGGTGAAATCGACCATGCCTATTGGGGCCGACCAGAAGACATGACGATGCCAAGACCTGCGTACAAGATCGACACCACTAAGCCTGGATCAGATCTGGCAGCAGAAACTGCTGCAGCAATGGCCGCAGGATCGATAGTGTTTCGCTCGAGCAACCCAACGTACGCTGATGTTTTGCTAAAACATTCAAAGGAACTTTACCAGTTTGCTGATCAGTTTCGTGGCATATATTCCGACAGCATAACTGACGCCTCACACTTCTACAAATCTACTAAATATGAAGACGAGCTAGTGTGGGGAGCAGCATGGTTGTATAAAGCAACACGTGATAATGTTTACCTGGAAAAAGCCGAACAGTACTTTTCACATTATCATTTAGGATATACTGCGTGGGGCTTCTCGTGGGACGAGAAAATTGCAGGTTTACAAATGTTGCTTTACGAACTGACAAAAAAGGACGTCTACAAGAATGCCATTGAAAAGTCGCTGAATGTTTGGCTTCCTGGGGGAGGTGTCCATTATACACCAAAAGGTTTGGCGTGGCGTAGCAAATGGGCTTCAAATCGATATGCAGCGAACACAGCATTTTTAGCTCTGTTGGCCGCCGATAAAGGCTTGAGAAGCAGCGCTTACAGACAGTTCGGTGAGAAGCAAATTCACTATATGTTGGGTAAGTATTCACTGAAAGATTATTTAATCATCGTATCCTGCCAGTGCCACATTGTTTCATGTAGGGGATAATCATATTCGGACGTGTTCAGTTTCACGGATATTCAAGTTGAATGTCGAGCGTTGGTAAGGAAGAGTAGAATCAGAATTCAGAGTCACAGATTTATACAACGACGACTGCAATTATGTGGTATATGTGGTTAAGTTTCTGTTTGAGGACTTGCTATTTTGACGTCATCATGGCGTCATCGAAAAACGAAAAATCATAATGGGTGCGCAATAGCGCATACGAGACGAGTCCGCAGACCGTCCGTATCAGAAGAACAGACTTTTTGTTACCTCCTCGAGTGTACAGCAGTTACCAAACAGTTAAAAAATCTTTGCTTATTTGTCAACTGATCTTGGTGCGTCAGTGAAATTGATGTACGTATGCACATAATAGTATAGCTGATAGCTAATGATCGCCTATGTTTATATAGTAATGCAGTTCCCTATTATTTTGTGTTATTCATGCAGAAACCTTTCAATTTTCCTTACAACAATTGAGTTTATTTGAATATACGAGAACTCTTGCAACTTTAGTCTTGGATTTGGACTTCTACTCGATGTGACATTTCGTCAGTCTATAGTCTTCTTCTCTTATCGATCAAACCTTAGAATGAAGTAAACACCAAAATGAGCCGCAATGTTACAGCGAATCTATGTGACCTTCACGCACCTACATGTTAATTGGCTTTCTCCAAAAACAAGTCCAGCGAGTTATATTTACAAAGAATGGCCAAGGACGACGGAATATAGCTGAATTTTTGATGACAAATACTTGTTAAGATGATAGATGAACGTTCGTCCAGTTCCATTCTCTGAAAAACGATTTCTTAGCCGTAGACGGGGATCGAACACGCAACTTTCTGATGACCGGTAAGACGCTCTAACCATTGAGCTACCAAGACTCAGATGGTAAGTTAAGGTGCAAATTCGACATATGTGCGACCTAAGTGGCAGCCACGATATGAAAATATTATTACTAATGGCTGCGGCGACTTGTTAATAATGTTATTTATGGCTGCCGATTAAGTCGCACGTATGTCCAACTTGCATTTTAGCTCACCATCTGAGTCTTGGTAGCTCAATGGTTAGAGAGTCTCATCTGTCATTAGAAGGTTGCGGGTTCGATCCCTGCCTGGGGTTCAGAAATCGTTTTTCTGAGGAAAGAGTTTGACGAACGTTCATCTATTATTCATTACTTATCTTATTTAATTTCTGTTCCTTGAATCGCCGAGTTCATTTGCATTACCAGAGATATCGCAACTTTTGGAAAATACCGCCAAACTTTTGTCCCTGTTTACTGGCACGTTGTACTTTCCTTTGCTTAGGTGCTTTATATTAACAAATTCTACCACATGCGACTCAAGGATGCTTGAAACTTGCTGTAATATTTACTACCAAGAATGATAATCCAGAAAAAAATATAAGAAAAGTGAAGACTGGCCACTTCGTGATCTACGCCATGGGGTTCTCTTCCGGTAGTTAATTCCTTATATACGTGAGGTAATTTCGATTGAACCGGACTGGATCAGATTGAGTTTAGGCATATATGAATACCGCGAGGAAAAAAAGGAGTGAAGGGCTTATTTGGAGAAATTTCAAGTCGAACGTTGAATCCATTGCGAACTATTACTCCATTCGTCTTATATACAAGGAAATAAAGATGAATAATTCAAAGTTGATTCAATCGAACGGCTAGAACGATAAAAAATATGAACGGATAGAGTGCAGTTTAGCAGACCCCAACGAACCGCTGACCAGTTGAGGATTAAGATTTAATGGCGTTAGGCTTAGAAAAACTTGAGCCTGTGATCGGCAAATTAATTCAAGGGTCCGCTCAACTCCATATGACACAAAATATCACCAGGTGAAGTTTTATTACATGTATCGAGCAATTTCTCTTTGATCTACACATTAGCTTCCATTCTATTGAATCCCTTCGAAATTCACTTGCCTAATATTGAGTTCATACGTACACTTTTCTAGTTGTCAACTCCGTAGCATTAATTATATAAATCGACACTTGCGTAGTAGTACCTGTCTCACACTTGTCGTAAGAATCACCAATGATCGGCAACAGTTCTATCCCCGATCCTTATGATTCATAGGATAACCTGTTCATACAAGTCCTAAGACTTGGCCACCGTCGGTCCAGTTTAACCCGAATTAGTTAATTCTCCTGGGCCGAAAAAAACATAATTTCAATCTTAGCTATAAAGTACATTCCTGCCGGGTGGCGGCTCATCAGATCTGACTTGCTTTGCAGGCACATTTGCTTGCAATGAGCCTCTCCCCTTATAATGGCTGCACTACAGCGCTGGATCGAACACTACCTTGAACTCATCCTTGAAAGATAAATTACTCCGATTCTTATCATAAGATCAGTGACAGTCAGATTCGGCACCAAGACGTTTGAGACCAGGTAAGCATTTATTTGTACCCAGATGGGAAAAAAAGGCATTATCAAATGGGTATTACAGATGGGTATTACCTGTCTGAAATAACCGTAAGGGCTAGGCAAATACAATCTCCAGTGATTAACAATTATTCATTTAAGGCTACAGTACCTGTTGATTCATTTGTTCTGTCTCAGATGTTTAGTTGATTATGGAACCCATCCTGTTTTGCAGGTGATAGTGGACGAAGCTATGTCGTTGGTTTTGGCAAAAACCCTCCGACACATCCTCATCATCGTTCAAGTTCTTGCCCGAACAGACCAGCACCATGTAACTGGAATAACTACAACAATCCTGGACCAAATCCACAAGTTCTTTATGGTGCCCTGGTTGGTGGACCTGACCAAAATGATTTCTATGAGGACAAGCGTAGTGACTATGTCAAGAACGAAGTGGCGTGTGATTATAATGCCGGTTTTCAATCCGCTTTAGCTGCTCTAAAGTCAAACGAGCTGGCGTTATCATATCTCTAAAGTTGAAGGAGATAAAAAACATTCTTCCTTTCATTAATTAGTTCAACTGGCAGGCCGCAAAATGGAAATATATTGTTAAATTTGAGTAAGTATGAGAGTAAAACCTTGTGGGTGACTTCGCAATAAACGAAGTTTCTTGTGATTATAATATACTGGTTTTCAATCAGGTGTAGCTGCACTGGAATCCAACGAAATGAAGACGTGCCACCATTAATTCAAAGAAATAATGATCGTTCTAATTTTCAACGATCCATTTAATTACCAGAATGTAAAAGCCATACATTTTACTCTTCATAGTTCACTTCTGTACGTTCGTTCACAGGGAAAAAAATATTGAGTTTTCCGAGATTTTTAATGTTTAATTATTCGTGGATTATCTGGGAAAATCTTCAGGTTATCCTACGTTTTCTTTAATGTAAATAATTCCGGCATAATCCTTTGGTTTTCCTTGATTGAAAATTCTAATAATTCCGACGTAGTCCTAAGTTTTCGTAATCCGATCTAATAAACCTAAATTCATAAGGTTTACCAGAGTTTTCACGCAGGGGCGTAACTAGGCCCTTTTCTTTAGGGGGAGGTGAAGATAAAACTGCTGTGCCAGAATCTGTGTTGCCGTGCGGCTTCGTAGTAAAATTTAATCAAATAGGTCTCTTAAAATACAAGGCCCGACTGCGATGACCCTGTTTAGTCTGCATGTGTGATGGCAGTTGGCAACGTATAACAATGCTCCAAGTATGCTGTAAATTATACAACACGTTTTATATGTTTTTTTTTTTTGTGTTTTTTTTGACAAAAAGACCAACAAAAATAAGTATTCTGACAAATCATGCCTGGGTACGCTGTTTAACGATGCCATGCGTTAATCGTAATGTAAAAAATTAATACGCTTTCGCGTCCATGTGTATACTGCTTAGTACGAAGCACCGACTGAAGTCCGGAGTAATAAAGTAAATGTAAAGCCTAGCGTCCATTCAATCACTACGATCGCTGCGGTTGCTCAAAAATCAGTTCAACGATCGCAGCAACTATATGGAAAGCACTCTTGTCGCGATCACGGCGATTATGTTGAAACGGTGTTGCAGTTATCGCAGCGATCTTGGTGATCAGTAGTCAAGTTTACGACTAGAAATACGTGCACGCAACAAACCCTTGCCCACCCTTCCAATATATCTCTCGAGAATACGAGTAACGTAGATAATTTTTCAAAATTGTCAAATAGACAAATCTTCCTTACCATAAGTGGAAAAGAAAATACAGTAAAAGAAAAACAACATTTGGCCACAAATATTAGCATATCAAACTGGACATTATCCCCTCACTCACCGCGCGAAGCGCGGTGCGAAGGTACTAATCTCGACGTGCGTGGAGTCCTGTTACACAAGTGGTGACTAGTATGTATGTATCTTTCTATATATATATATATATATATATATATATATATATATGTAAATATATCCATGGATTCCAGTCACTCAAAACTGCCGTGTGCAAGCTTGGGGACTGGTTTGTTGTTGACCAAACCATACTTAGGTACCGTATTGAAGCCACTGATCTGAATAATGAACCGGTAGATAATAACGAAACATAATAGTTTTGACGGTAATGACACCCAATACTTACCAGTGAAATGTCGGTGAAAATTTCCTCTTTAACCTGGATTCTTCATCGTCAGATCCCTCACTATCACTTTGGGATGTGTTGTCGTTTCCTTTCATATTTTTTCTTCGTTTACTACAGCCCTACGTACGAGTTTCCTCATTTTTATAATAGCCTTAGAACAACGTTACCGAGAAAGTGGTCACTCTAATATGGCGCAGATTGAATTTCGCGGGCTTCATTTTCTCCCGCACTCCAACCCTGGGTTGCGCGATCCAGTCCTATTTTTCAGATCAGTGATTGAAGCAAATCGATTTGGTCTCGCTCTTTTTTCCCTTGTATGGACCTCTCGCAAGTTGTTTACATTATTTGAACACTGAAGCCAGTAAATGATTTAAGACCGGCAAAGGAAATGGCTTTCTTGGTGCCTGCGGCTGGTTTCGTTTTTGAGGGCCACCTCAGTAACTGTATAATTTATGACTTGAAAAAGCAGTTCTTAAAGTTAGCTCCTTGGAATATGCATTTGCCGACTGTTCACTTTTTGCAGCAACGCTTGGTCTCGGTTCTTTCTGATGAATATGTACAAACGACATATGGGAACTCGCTTGTTGTCAGGACATTTGCTAAGCGACTAAGTGTAAATGACATTCTTCGCTAAAGTTCGATAGATGCTGATTTGTATAAATCTGGAGATTTTTCACGTTCTGGTAATCACTTTCCTGAGCTACACAATCACAGATACGTCTGAATCGAGTAGCTTTGAAATACAAGTTCTGCGAACGGAATTGTTTTGAGCAGCTTTCAAAACTGGCTTCCTGACTTCATTCTTCCCTAAGGGAGACTTCTTGTACCAAATATTATCGCCTGGATTTTGCTGGTGTTTATTGGTAAAGTAGAATAAAGACTCTGGTTCATTCATCTCTGCAGGACGATGGCTTTTGAATATTTTGCAGTATTTAACCAGATTGTGTTCATGGTTAATTGTTCGAGAAGTGTTGTCCTTCCACACAAGGATTTCATTGCCCTTTTCAGGATTGTTTTCCTTATGAAATGTCGCCCCACATGATGAAGACAATCAGAATCTGATTCTGAAATAGAATTGAAACACTGCACATCCATCCTCATGGGTAGCGTTAAGTTATCGCGAGAATATCTCGTGCACTTAAATTGGATAAAAACTTGCCTCCGATCCGTGGACTCGATAGCTCAACAGGTAGAGCGGCGGACCGGTATCCCAAATGCGCGGGTTCAAATCCCGCTCGAGTCAATATTTTTTAGTTGACTTCGGCAGTGTAGGTTAATTGTGAAGGTATCTTTCATAATGCCCTGAGGATGATGCTCGATTACAGTTTGCAACTTGCAGCATTTTGTTTTTGTCACGAAAGTTGCTAGGAAAATGTGGATTGTGACATAGCCGTATGCAATACGTGAGAATTTTTTGCGACGTAAGTTGCACAAAAAAAAGCTTGATGTAACATCACCTTAAAGGAACATTGGTTGACAGAACTGATCATTAGGGCATGTCACCAATGAGTACACCATTGTGGTCTCAGAGCTACTCTTGCCGAGTTGAGAAGTAGGTTTTGAGTGCCTAGAGGTAGACAGGTAGTCAAGAAAGTAATCAGTAGATGTGTTGTATATAAGAAGCACGTCGATAAGCCTTATACAGCACCAGCAGAAAGAAATTTACCAGACTTTAGAGCACGAGAATCACCACCCTTTTCTAAAGTAAGTTTTGATTTTGCAGGACCATTGCTTGGTAAAGAAGGTGATAAAATGGTGAAGGCATATATTGCACTGTTCTGTTGCTGTGTGACAAGGGCAGTTCACCTGGATTTAGTGAGGAATCTTAATGTTTATTGTTTCTTGAATTGTTTGCGAAGGTTCACATCAAGGAGAGGTACAGCCTCACTCATAGTTCCAGACAATGCTAAGACATTTAAGGCTACACAGAAATGGCTGAAAGCATTGCTTGATAGTGAAGAAGTGAAAACGTATTTGGAGAATAATTGTCTAAAGTGGCAGTTTAATTTGGAAACAGCGCCATGGTGGGGTGGATTTTTTCAGAGAATGGTTGGGTTGGTAAAGGGATGTCTGCGGAAGGTGCTTGGTAATGCCAAGTTAACCTTTGAGGAGTTGCTGACAACATTGGTTGAGGTTGAAGGTAATTTGAACTCCAGACCATTAACGTACATATACGATGAGGTGGAGGCTGAGGTGTTGACACCATCATATCTGGTATTTGGGCAAAGGCTTGTTTCTTTGCCGGACAAAATTTCTCGTAAGGTCAACGACGATGAGGTCGGAGGGGTTGAGCGGAGGTACAGGTATTTGGCTAGAATGCGAATTCACTTTTGGAGGAGATGGCGTAAGGAATACTTGACGAATTTGACAGTATCACAGAGGAAAAGACCGAAAAGGGAGTAGACGTGTTGAAGTGGGAGATGAGGTTTTAGTGTTTGATGAAAACCTTAAGAGAAGGATGTTGGAAAATGGCAAGAGTTAAAAGCTTAATGTTTGGAAGAGATCAGGAAGCAAGAAGAGCAAGAGTGAAGGTGATAACCAAGGAAAAGCCAGTGTACATAAATCACCCAGTGCAGGAATTATATCCATTGCAAGCAACTGAGAATGAGAAGGGGGTTGAAAGGGATTATGGATACACAGAGTTGAAAGAGAGAGAAGTAGATAAAAGATTTGAGGGGACAAAAGAGAATGGAGGTGAAGAAGGAAAGATGAAAGACAAAGTAGAGTATAGTTTAGTTAGCAGAAGACCCAGAAGGGCAACAGCTCTGGATGCATGTTGGAAAATTAATGCAAGTCATGTTTGAACCCTACAGGCTTAAAGTGGGGAGTGTGTTGACATTTGTAAACATAGTTACTTGTTTTTGCCTTTATGTTAAGTATATCAATTTACATGTAAGTCCCTTTTATTGTTATGATCAGTTATCCTAATAATTATGGTGTTAAGTCTTGGACTTTGATCAGAGAACTGAGGCCTAGACAATGCCAGGTGGAGCTTCCGGATGAAGCTGAAAACCACATGGTTCAGGAACTGAATGTCTGTAGTTGTCAGTTGTCATTTGTAGTAGTCAGAACTTGCATGGATTAATAAAAGAAAGAAAAAAGGAGGAAATACAGTAGAATCATGCACATGGTCCAAAGAATACCAGAAAGAGACAGTCTCCAACAAATAGAGAACCAGCTGAAGCACAACTGCCTCATGCACATCAGAAAAGTGTGGCAATTTCATAAATTTTGGGAAATTATAAGAAGTGATGATTATGTATAGGAAAAAAGTTTGAAACTATCTTTATTTCATACAGTTGTTCTTTTGTCAGACAATGGAATTACCACGACACAGCAAAATTGGTGAGAGATGTTGCTTAGTTTTATACTTTTGTGTTCAGAGTTATATATGACTAGTCAAAAAAAAACAACCATTCTAAAATGATACAATTGAGACAACAAATTTCAAGGTTGCACTAACTTCAGTTTTAAGCCCAATGGAATAATGGATAGAAATTTGAGAAAGGTTGTGCCATTAGGTCCCTCAAAGCCAGACCAAGTTTACATGAAAAAATAAAATTCTTTAATTCTGTGATCTTATTTACAAAACAATGTCTTATTTGGCTACCATTTTTGAGACATTTCATTCCAAACAAATAAGTAAATTTTTGATCTGTTGTAGTGTTGCTAAAATACATCATTTAAAACATTCAGCTGTGATTAAATTGAATTCTTCAAGGGTACTCTGCTTATGATGAAAAGTAAGTAAATAATGTTCATTAATTAATGAAGACTCAGAGGCTCTAAAAAAATACCTTATTCAGTCACTTTTACCCACTAAAGGCTAACATTTTCTAGGGCTTTAAATATTAAGATTTTGGCCCAGTGCACACATGTCCCGGTTCCACAAACTTAAAGTACATGCTGTACATTGGTAATTATGGTTTCACCAGCATCAACTACTGAGTCTACTCACCCGCAAACGTTTCGTAGGTCCTTTCATAAACAAATATTTGTTTCCGAATAGCAACTGAACATCAGGTCCAGTTTCTGAACAAAAAAGCTAATGATTACTGTATGCGTTTGTCAGAGTACAGTTAAAGACGTGTTATTCCTGTCTAATATAATAAGTTCCACCATGGAAGGAGAAAACAGCGCTAATGCAGTTTCGCACCTCATCCATATAGATACAAGTAACGTAAGTAAATTATATATCATTCGACAGTTTATTACATGGAGATTACAGTGATACTACGATACCACCCATTCACTGCAAACATAATGCATTATAGCCTTAAAGGACATCCCTGTTACTTGGCGCCATGTTTGAATGTTTCTTTATATTTCTTCGAAAATGTGTATAAACCCAAAGGTTAGATTTGGGTTAGCGTTAGGATTAGGGTTAGGGTTAGGGTTTATACAAATTTTCGGGACTTTTAAAGAGCGAAGAAACGATGGGGAGGGACTATACTTAAATTGTAGACAAATACATAAACTTTACGGTCTTGAGCCCTCCGTTCACTGTTGACGCTCACGAACTTAAATGTGTCTGGTTTTTTTAGATATAATGCCTTATGTTTGAAGTGAATTCTTGATATTACTGTATCGTTGTAATCTCCAGGTAAGAAGCTGTCGACTGATATGCGATTTACGTATGTTACTTGTATTTATATGGTTGAGCTGCGAAACTGCACTAGCGCCGGAGAAAACACTACCAAAATCTATCTAAGACACATGTATACAAGCTGCTCGACTCACGGCAGCTATTACCTTTCGACGAGAAACGTTACCACACTACCATGATGGATTGCGTTTTTCATTAAAAGGGGAGATGTCCATTAGTTGTCCAATAGTGTACACTAGTCACAAACGGCTCTCACAGGCTAATTGACGTTAATTCAGTTACTGTGCACTAGTCGGGAACTAGTCAGAAAGCATAAATAGACCCGCAGTATCGCGTGAATCAGAAAAGTAATCGAAATGAAATGGCGCGGCGTGTAAGCACCGTTTCACTTTCCTTTGTTGGGAGAAACTAGCGGAAAGGTTGAAACATTCACGCAGAAATTGCTGTTTCGTTACCCTTGGCTTGCATATTCGAGGTACGTAGTTGGCGCTTTCTGTTTACCGTGCCTTTGTTTTGTGAGCAGCGCGGAAAGAATTGTGGAAAGCTCGATGAATTATTTCGATCTCCTCTCACGTTCAGGACGATTACCGTTAGACCAAGATAATTATACTATTATGCACCTAGACTAAGATGATTTGAATATTTTAACATTCATACCTGCCGTTCTGATGCTAGACGGGGATAATTTTGAACTGATTAACGTACATGTCAGTCTGCTTCTGGTCTGAGATGATTTTGAACTTTATATTGGCATTTATATCTGCCATTCTGCACCTGGACTGAGATGATTTTGAACATTTTCACATTACTTCCTGCCACCCTGCTGCAGGACTGAGGCGATATTTATACAACATTCATACCTGCCATTCTGTAGCTGGACTGAGATGATTTTTAATCGATAAACATTGATACTTGTCATTCTGCTTCAGGCCTGGGATGATTTTTGAAGTTACTCTATTAAATTTCCTACCTGACATTTTGCTCCTGGACAAAGAAGATTTTGAACTTATCAACTTTCATACTGTACCACTAATCCTGCTGATGGACTCAGATGATTTTAAACTTTTTAACATTGCTACCTGACACTTAGGTAGCAGTAAACATCTCAGTTCAGTGTTGCTACTGAACTGAGATGACTTTGAATCTATTAACACTCAAGACTGCAATTCTGTTGCTGGATTTTGATAACTTTTAACTTATTATTGCACCTGCCATTTCGCTGCTTGACTGAGATGATTTTGAACATGTTTACCTTCCTCCCTGTCCTTTGTACTGATGGACTAGATGATTTTGGCCATTTTGAAATTACTAGCTGTCATTCTGCCCCTGAACTAAGATGAGTTTGGCCTTAATAACCTTCCTATCTGCAATTATGCTGTTGCATGAAGATGATTTTGAGCTTACTAATTGTCCATCCTGCAATTCTGCTGGTGAAACAGGATAATTGGGAGCTGTGAGCCTCCTGACAAGTTTTATCTTGCAGTCATGGTGTTGGTTTGTTGAAGCATGAAGCAACTGGTAAAAACCAATTCGTGGAAAGAACTTGAGCATGCTCGAATCGTGTACTATCCCAAAACAGGAATGATGGGTTCTGTGTTTGTTTATCAGAAATGTTAAAACTCAGATTTGATATTTCATATTTTACAGTAGGTAATAAGTTGAACATACAGAAAAAGATGACAGCAATACATATAGCCACAAGCTTAGGTCGACTAACAACTAACGAGCATTAAATATGGAAATATGAATTAACTGCATGGTAAGAGCTTTTTCTAACCTAATTTAATCTTTTTGAAGCCTCGTCTTCCTATTGATGTTTTTAAATCAATCTCTTGGCGTTTCAAAAGGGACACGGACAAAATATCAACACTTCATGAAGATACAACGTTTACTGCACACAAAGGATTATGGTAAAAAGTAAAAGTCGCCATCGCATTCGGTGCGGTCGACTGATTGTGAGTTAAGGAATGTCTGTATCATTATATACACATTATTTCAAAACGAAAACCAGTCTTCAGTTCTGAAAAATTAAACTTTACAGTTGTAGTGTTTTCTATAAATTAATTAAAAGATGTTTATAGGTATAAATAAAAGCAACCTTCTGCTTTTTCACATACAAAAAATTTCTCTAGTTAGTTCCAAACCTATAGAAATTGCTTTTCGCGTGACAACAAACCATCTACCAAACCGAATATACCAGTGGTCCTTCACTTGAAAGAGTGCATTATTCTCAAACGATAAACTCAGAAATGCTTTCTCATGCATAACTCCTGTATAACCAAAATCTATATGCGATACTTATAATAAATACTGCATTAATCTTGAAAAGGGATGGGGGAAAACAATTTTTGATTTTATTGGCAGAACAAATTAGTTCAGGTTTGTAGAGGTAGATATAGTATATCCTTCTTTTAGCTTGAGTTCATATCTTAAAGACGCGAAGTTTAGTATTTTGAAGATTTTGACGTTCGGCAAGTTTTCGCATTTTTCGGATGTGATCAGATGTTTGTAGATATGTGATTTTCTGTCTGATTTAAGATGTTCATGTATTCGCCTCTGGAGATGCCTGTAAGTTTCTCCAGTGTGTCCGGCACTACAGCCCGCACATTTAAATTCGTAAATAAATGAGACTAAGTGTTCCGGAATTATGTCCTTCTTCCGAAGGATTCTGCCTACTTTAAATGTTGCGAAAACAAATTTGACATCGATGTTTTTGCAGTAGTTCATAATCATGTTACGAATTTTGTCTTGAGTAATTTTCGAATATTTTCGAACATTGGGTCGACGAAAGTACGATAATTTACTTAAATGAATCATTTTGTTCCTTTGTTTTCTCGGATTCCATCTGTTTTTGTTTGGCCATGTGATCTCTTTTAGTTCAGTCGATAAGATATTTTGGGAATTGGTTTCTCATCGATGTTGTGGTGAGTTCTTTCAGGTCAGTTTAAAAGCTTTCCCATCCGTTGTTGATTTGTGGGTTAGGTCTATAAGTGTTTTAATTGTCCAATTGTATAGGAGAAAGGAGTCAAGCTGATGAAGTTTGTGACTAATCCAGAGTATGTTTTCTAATGATATACGGAGGTTTTGATGGTGTTTTCTGTACTTCGTCGAGTGACCAATACATCAAGAAAACGTAGTTTCTTCACATATTCTTTTTCCATTGCTAAATTAATGGTGTTGTGTCGAGTGTTGAGTTATAGTAAAAATTGTTCAGTGTAGAACACGCAGAAAGTGTCTTCTACGCAGCGTTGACAGTATTGCGAACCGCGTTTTTTGTATTGATCAAGCCATATGTCTTCCTGGTAATCCATAAAAAGGTTAACCAATACTGGTTACGCCATCCATTTGATCGTAAAAAGCACCATTAAACAAGAAGTGTGTACGTAAAGTAGCAATAGTAAATAACTTTTTAACATCACTACGTGCTATATTCTGGAAGATATTGTTCTGAATTATCAGATAGATTGACTGTTCAATAGCTTCATCTTGTGAAATATTTGTGAAAAGATTGCATACGTCGAGCGAAACCATGAATTTGTCTTTGAGATCTAACGATTTGAGTATTAAACTGAAGGAATCATTCATACAATGTTTTGGAATTGTTGGAGTCAGGATTAAACTTAGGAATTTAGCTAGCAGGTAATTTAATGTTCCAATCGAAAAAAACAATAGGGAGAAAAGGTTGTTGGGTGCGATTTAACTCGTGGTTTGTGGATTTTGGGAAGGCCATCAATTCGCCCGGGCTGGGCGCCTTTTGGGCAGATAGCGTTGTAAATTTTATCTTCAAGAGTTACGTTTTTGTTGAGTTTTTTAAGAAAGCGTTGTAGTTGTCCTTTTCTCAGTAATGTGGAGTCTTAACCCAATTTCCGGAATTTTGTTGCGTCGTCGATAATGAACAATTATTCACCGAAGTGGAGGCGAATTGTTTTAGCAGTTGTTTTAGTATTTATTTATTGTGGAGTGGAATTGTCTTAGCATATACCTCGCATAATTGTTTTCACATAAATATTTTAAAATTTTTTAAACTATTTAAACGTCAGCTTGTCGCTCACTTATCAACAAAACATTTTGAACACATCCTGAGTGCATTTATCGCAAAAAAGCGAAGAAATATATATCTTTGAATTCTTAATTGCCAAATTCCCTGCATTTTTATGTATAAAGCTTATAGCAGTTATAAACTGTTTGTTTGTAATTTACGCAAAGAACGTAAAAGATGAAATCGTGATTGATTGCTGGTCCTCTGAATCGTCCTAGGTATTCCATCCCCTGAGGCTCTGCGCGCTAAAATCACTGATGAGTAAAGTATTCAACGATACTGTGGTGATTTTTACTTGAACCAGAAATCGTGTAATTTACAGGGCCTACTTTTTGGTAGTTCACCTGACAAGTACGTGGATATATCCTCACATAACACGTCTGTTCAAACAGGGAAGTCTTCAGTGCACCGCTTGTCCCCGTGGTTATCAAATTAACATACTGATGGTACCCCCTTGGGGTTTGACGCCAAAGTCATGGATCAGCAAACGTGCCTGGAGACAATGTTAACTGGAGCCTTCGGCGAACGTTGATGATTCTCAGCTTACAAAATGAGCAATGTAAAGGATGAGCATTACTTCAGGAAAGCAGTTTTTGAGACTCCATCACCTGAAGAGCTTAGTAAAGTCTACGACGAGTGGGCTCCAACTTACGATGAGGTACTTTAAAATGACTTATAAACGCTAGCAAAATACATGGATGACTACTGCAAATTGATTAGATCACCTACTTTAGTTATGCCAGCGAGAGACCTTAGTATGGATTCAAACTCTCTACTGTCCGTTAACTAGTTAACCTCTTCAGGTGGGTGACCTCCAACCTTGTAATAGCCATCCATTACTTGTTCTTAAAGAAACATTCATCTCGGTATATAATGACCATTTCAGTGATTTTTGAGACGCTAAATACTGTACAGTTATTGGACTCATCGGAGCCTGTTATGGCAAAGTATTTGAAACGAGATATTGTTGAGAGAGACTAGGACTATTTACATGAGACCGGGACGAAGTCAGATCGGCACGACTTCAATCTTCAGATTGCTCCCCATACAAATCCTTGTTTTAGTAGCAATCTGAATTCGTACCGATCTTATGTAAACGAGGTCTAAAGTTCAAGTCTAAGGCCACTCCAAACTATAACTTTAGTTAATCATGTTAACAATAGTAAAGCCCAGCATTTCGTCGCTAGTCTTACGACATTTTCAGAGCGACGATTACTTACAGGTGTTTTGACTTCTCCCGTTAATACCAGATTTTATGCTGATGGGATTTTTTTTAACAGTATAAATAAAGATTTTATTATTATTATTATTATTATTATTATTGTTATTAACTTTGTGATTACTATTAACAATAACAGGAAGTAATTAGGTACAAGGAAAGATTAACGCATTAATGAAGTTTGACATTCAGATGATGAGTTGGTTGTGGGTCTAGTGGGAGGGTAATGTGGTAAGATATAGCTAACAGAATCACAATATTAGAATAACGTTAAAAGAACAGATGTGATTTCAGCGTTGAGCGATGGATTATGCTTCTTTATTAGTGGACGTTCCCTGAGGACAAATTCAACAATAGAAGAGGAGGTGCTAAGAATCGAAAAGTCACCAATTGAAATGAAATGGCCAGTTTGTTTGTGGTGTGCTAAAACACTAGAGCTAGAGTTGTAAGTAAGCGGTTTTTCTGTGTGGGCTGGGACTCCTAAACACTCCGAAACACGCGTATATAAGTGGCGAAAGGTTTCACCAATATACAGTGACTGACACCATAAATACAAGAATTTATAAACCACGCGTGAGGTGCCGGTACTTCCCAAAAATCTACTGGACTGATCAAATTGTAGCGACAGATACTAACCAAAATATCCTACAATATCTCAGAATCAGTCTCAGAAGACTCAATATACTAAATTTTACCAGTTAGCTTACTCACAGGGCTAAACTTCTCAGGTAGCCGTGCTTTGCGTTCTCATTAGACCCCTAAAAATTCAAAATCATTCGGATTTATTTATGTGATATAAGGAATTTGCAGATTATAAGGGCACACAAGTACTCGTTATTTGTAGCAGGTGCCCCTCCGTTAATATTTTTAAAACGTAGCTAATTTTTCCTTTATTTTTGTAATTCATACAGAGATCGATAACTGGCTTTAACTGCTATGCCGAGGTAGCGGAAATAATTGAGAACACCCGCACTAAATTAGAGATGGGTAAAGACATCCGTATCTTGGATGCTGCTGCTGGCACTGGATCTGGAGGAGAAGCTCTTCGTAACCTTGGCTTTAGCAATCTTGATGCCCAGGATGCATCATCAGGAATGTTGGCGATCGCCAGAAAAAAATGTGTCTACAACAATTACTTCCAATCGTATTTAGGGAAGCCCAACGAAAATAATGATCTGAAGGGCTACGATGGCGTAGTCTGCATCGGAGCGTTTTCAGCTAACCACTTACCAGCTGATGCCTTTGATGATTTGGTTTCTTTTACCAAACCCGGCGGCTTCATTTGTTTCACCATTCGTGACGAAATCCCAGAACAAGAGGCCTATCAAAACAAAATGAAGCAACTGGTAAAAACCGATTCTTGGAAAGAACTTGAGCATGCTCAAATCGTGTACTATCCTAAAACAGGAATGATGGGTTCTGTGTTTGTTTATCAGAAATGTTAAAAACTCAAACTTGATATTTTATATTTAAAAAGGATAATAAATTGACCATACGGAAAAAGGTGGCAGCTGTACATATGGCTATATTATTCATGTTTCTCCAATAACACCTAAAGAATGTTCAATATGTTAATGAGAATTAAGTTTGTAAGACCTTTTTTCAGCCAACTTTTGAAACCTTGTCTTCCTATTGATTGTATGGAATCAATTCCATGGAGTTGGAGATGCATTGATTTGGTGACTATGACATCATGATAAACTATGAGCATTAGGAAGGTTACGAAATGACGACGGCAAATGTGAGTTCTAATGGCCTAAATTTTCCTGCACTGAAAGGCTTGTGTATCTTACTAACATATTTTGTGGCTGTTACTCAAATCTCGAAAAAAACATTAAAATACAAAATGATCAGAGTTTTAAAAGCAGCTAATGCCGTAATGGCTCAACAAAATTGCCTTTAAATCCAGTAATAATGTGTTTCAAGTGTTTGTGTTTCGTGAGAATATGGAAAGTAAAACATTTTAATCATAATTACAAAAGTCCATTGTTTTACAAGTTGTAGATTCAAGTTAAAGTCCTCTTAATCGAATGATAACCTTTCTCAATATTATATATTTCCCTTTCAACTGACTGAAATGAATTAAGAAGAGTTTCACATACCCTTGTGGGTCACAGCTCTGACATATTGTGCTTGTTCTGGCAGAAATATCAATTATTTTGTTCGCGTTGCCGATAAGACGTCAAAACAACGAAAATGAAGTCGGGTCCTCGACCACTAGAACAGCGCTGAAGTCATGCGCAGTAATATCGCAAGGGGAATGACGACTTCCGATTGACGTTGTGGAGAGCGTTGTCGTCCTTATTTCGTAATTTCTCAATTTAGGAACGTACGACGTCTACTGCGCTCAAAGGATAACGGTTAAAAGTACCATTCGCCATCTCATTCAATGCGGTCAACTAACTGGGAGTTAAAAATCTTGGCTTGAAGAGTCTGTATCAAATATGTACACGTTATTCCAATATAAACAATCTTTAGTTCAGAAAAATTAATCGAAACTGTCAAAGTGTTTACTATACATTAATGACAGTGTCGTAACTTGGACATTTCAAGTGAGAGAGGAGTCTTCGGGGACCTTCAGCAAAATTGGGGACCCAACATTAAGTGCAGATTTTAGGGAGTGTCTCTCAAACACTTAAATATATCTTTCACACTTGCAATTGCGGAAATGTCCAACTTTGTAGAGGTTAATGATTACATATATTACAAGTTGGGGTGGCCCCTTGAGGTTGTCCAGTAAATTTTTAAGGGAACCGGAGTCCCCAGGCCACCACTGTACTGGTTACATCAATGATTAATGATAAGATGTCTTTAGATATATAAGTAAAAGAAAACTTAATTTACCGGACATTCTCCTTTTTCCACGTGCAGAAAATTTGGTTAATTCGTTTTAAACCAAGAAATTGCTCTGCGCATGATAAAAAACGAGTTTTCAAACCAAATATACCAGTGGCCGTTAACATGGAAGTACGCACGGTTCTATAAATATAAACTGAGAAATGTTTTCTGAGTTCAAGAGGGAAGTCGAGCCCATGTTCTTTGATGCCCTGTAATCCTGAAAATTTCAGTAAATGGGAATGATAGGTCCAAGGCCTATTTTTTCAAGTGTATCTTTCTCCCTTCGTGTACATGACTCGGGCACCTAATCATTAATTCAAATGAATTGCCACCAATATACTTATGTCAAAGTTCACACCACCATGGTGAAAACTGAAATTATAATTTCTGAGACAAAATCTATGTACTGAAATTAATTGCAACAAATCCAGCAGCATATACCGCCACTCTTCCTACCCCTCTAAGTAACCCTGAAAGGGAAGCAAACTAAAAATTACCTCTAAGGTGGTGTTTACATTGAAACGAACTCTTACCTTTTTACTGAGATCTCGTCTCCCTGTGAAATCCCTTGTAAATTTCGTTTTCGTTTACAGGAGAGGATGTCCAGCCCTCTTAAGCGAGATTTAGCTATTGACTACCTAGAAGGCCTGGAAATTGTCCATGTAAATACACTCAGAAGGGCTGCCCCTCCCACGAGGGATGGGGAAAATGAACGCATGTGTGGTAAATCTACCCCTGCTAGAAGGGACAGAAAATTTTCATTTAACGTGGTCTTATACTCAAAATATCGATTTTTTTCTGAAATATTTTGGATATATTTTGTCAAAATGTTGTTTAGAATGCAATATTGGTGACCTTAACCTTTATTGGTGACCTTGAATAACTTTGAGGTAGTTTTGAGGCGCAAGTAAGGGGAAGACCCTGAAGATTCTTCTCCACGGTGACCTTGAATGAACTTTGAAAATTTTTACGTTGGCCTTATGAAAACATTTAGCATATGAAGAGCACTTTTCATGATAATCTGACACTGCCGAAGTCAACTAAAAAATGCTTACTCGAGCGGGATTTGAACCCGCACTTGCTGGATACCGGTCCACCGCTCTACGTGTTGAGCTATCGAGTTCACAAGGATCGGAGGCAAGTTTTAATCCAATTTATGTGCACGAGATATTCTCGAGACAACTTGATACTTATCTATGAGAGGATGTGCGCTGTTTCAATTCTGTTTCAGAAATCCTCAGAGATATACATGAACAGAAACTTTTCATGATAATCTGACACTTCCAAAGTCAACAGAAAAATGTTTACTCGAGCGGGATTTGAACTCGCACCTTCGGGATACTGGTCCACCGCTCAACCTGTTGAGCTATTGAGTCAACATTTTTCAGTTGACTTCGTAAGTGTCAGGTTATCATGAAAAGTTTCTGTTCATGTGTATCTCTGAGGATGTTCTGAAATAGAATTGAAACGCTGCACACCCTCTCATGGTAAGCGTTAAGTTGTCGCGAGAATATCTTGTGCATTTAAATTGGATAAAACTTGCCTCCAACCCCCGTGGACTCGATAGCTCAACAGATAGAGCGGCAGACCGGTATCCCGAAAGTGCGAGTTCAAATCCCACTCGCGTCAGCCTTTTTCAGTTGACTTTGGCAGTGTCAGATTATCATGAAATGTTTCTGTTCATGCATATCTCTGAGGATGATTCTGAAATATGAAGAGCACCTTTGGGTCCTTCTTTAAGGTGTTCGAAGAGTACAAACCGTACTATGCATATTCAATGCTAAACTTTGATTCTGCTTTTCTCGTGATGCTAAAGTTGTTGAAAAGGATCTTTTTAAAACGTAAATTTGCCTTTTTACCGATTCCTATCAATTACTAAATGTTCAACACAGATACCCAACATAACAATCAAGGAACTGAACCTATAAAATTTAATGTAATGTTGCAACACTTTCTAAAATTGTACATTGTCTAGTTACCTTGTCTTCAGGTATTGAATGTTCTCCACTAGAATCTAAAAAAGAATCAGAAAAAAGCTCCGAAAATGTGGAGTTGTTTAGGTTTAGTACCTAGAGTAGCTTTTTTGCTCACGTACAAAAACTTATAAAAGACTTATCTGACCATTGGATAGTTCTACATGTTTGAAAGTAGGAACAATATTTAACTGTTTACGCCCCATTTTCTTGGTTTCCATGGCAAATGAAAAATTAAAAACATGGTTTTAATAGTTAAAATTCGATTTGCTGTTACGATAACAAATACATTTGCCTTAATATTTAAACATCAAAAAATTCTCCTTTTTTTGCATAAGACCACCTTAAAGGCAAGGTGAAATTCAGCTCTCTTACAAGGACAAACCCTACGAAGAAGGACGCCGGACGGTTCGTCTCCACGTAAAGACCTCCTAAAATAGCTTCAGAAAGTAGGAAATAATAAAGCATTTTATTATTTCTAACAATCTTTTCCTATCAACAGTCGCAGTTATTATTTGTTTCTAATAAGTCATAGTTTCAAGAGAACACTAGGAGAAAAACCTGTGATATATAGTGAATTTTGCTAAAATACAAGCTTTAAGAGGCTCTATCACCAAATGCTACGAGCATGAGAATATTCACAACCAATTTCAAATTATTTCAAGTCAGTATTTGTCAACGATATCCCGCAGATATTCTCATTTAACATATACTTCGCAGGTAAATAGTTTTTTTGCGCAATCTTACAGGTTCCTATCTTGGAGTATCTTGCACTATCCACCTCCAAGCAAAACAAGATGGCTTTCTTTTTTTTTCTCAGTTACAGAAGAAGAAAACTACTTTTAATAAATGAATCCGCCTTGCCAGACAACATACCAATAAAGCAACGAAATTTAGCGTTACAGTATTCAGAGATATGTATTTCCATTTCTTTTATTTTTTAGCGATAAATGCACCCTGTTACAGTATTTTACATGAGTGATATATATTGAATATTTAATTTCTGCATATTTTAGATACTATAAAAGGTTTGCATCTTTGGCTTACAGCCTCTTTTTGAAACAGCATCTTGTACAAGAATATAGGTTTACTTTTTGTGAATAAACCAACCTTGCGAAGACATTCAGTATGTGTTGAAAATGTTCTGTTAACAAATGATGTGCAAGCGACTAGCAGACGTTCCGTAAGATTGTTTTAAAAATTTTAAAAAAATATGTATATGAAAAAAATTATCCGAGGTGTATGCTGAAACAATTATTCGCTTAAATGTCAGTGAATAATCTCTAAATACTCTAACTTTGCAGTATTAGATGTGTTTTATTTCTGCGTATTTACCGGACTATTTGTCTGAATATGAGAAATATTGTTAACCATAATCAGAGGAATAGAAATCTGTGTACCCACGTTTTCATGCAGTGAAACACTGAAAATGTTGGTTGCATTGCTTGGCTTGGTCAGATACTGATATAAATATGGAAGAGGTAAGGTTTTCCAATACGGGGACATTAACTAAAGGTCTCATTTACGTAAGTTTTATTTGGGTTAATATTTCAAACTAAAGTAAGAACTGTCAATAGCTTAATAGTTCGGAAGAAACGGTCAGAATCGTTTGAACATTCGTTGTCCGATAGGTTGATGTCTCACTAACAGAAGCGTATTAGATAATTTCCATATTGTCGTAACTTACAGTTTTGCCAGTTCACTGTACTAGGCTTGCAGTGCGTTCGAGTCGAGCTGAGAGCTGTAAATCTACAACAACTTCGTAGATATTTGAAGGATTGACAAGACAGAGTTAGTTTAAGAACAAACGCTATTGTCCTGGGACCTTTTTATATAAAATGTTGATTACCTCAGGTATAGTTAGCATTCACAGTGTGATTAAATTCTTAACAGTGGTTTGTAAACACCAGAGATTGAATCATGTTGCATGTAACTCCAAAGATAAATCGTCTTGCCTGTGAACGCCAAGGATTAATCACGTTTTCATAAAATTTTACAATTTGTCGTCGTTTGGACATCAAATAGGAAGAACTGTATAAATGGACCACGGGTTTTTTCTTGCTTGAATTTACCTCCAAATTAACCAAGCGAAATCTGATTAAATGATGACTATTATTCTACCGGATGCAATAGTGTAAATGCAAACGTGCAATCGTGTAGCTTAGATATGTAAGCTTTGGCAACATTAATCTTTGCAATCTTAAGTATCATTGATAAAATACAAAAGGGCAATTGATGACCAAGAATATTCACTGGAATGATAGTTGAACATTCGTTAAGCTCTATCCTCAGAGGAACGATTCCTGAGCCGCAGACGGCGATCGAACCCGCAACCTTCTGATGACCAGTGAGACGCTCTAACCATTGAGCTACTAAGAACTAGATGGTGACTTAAGGTGCAAGTTAGACATAGCAACCGATCTAAGGTGCTTAGGTCGTACATATTTCAGGTAGTTAATACTCTTACTATGCATCATCTTAAATTATTGTATAATTATATTAAATTAATTCAAATAAATTCCTGACTTTATCTTTGTTTATCTTTGAACGTTATCAAAATTTGTATACCAGATGTAAATGGAACAAACTGACTTTGGGCAAAAATCAAATAATATAGGGGTGACCAACCTTTTTGAACCAAGGCCGTACTGTAAATGTCAAGTCTTGGCAGGTCGCACAGTAAACGGATATGCCAATCGTTGAGCTCTGGGTATTGTATGTATTAGGGACTTAAGTAATTCTAGAAAGGGACATTGACCTGAAAAGCAACTATACAGTTTAGACTGTTTTGACTAGAGTTTAGCACTTTAGCCATTCAAAACATAGATATAGATAGGGTTAATTATCAGTTATCAATAACATTTTTATTTCTTCAAAAGAAAGGCTTCGCAGGCCGCGGGTTAGCCACCCCAAATGTAAGGTATGTAACGTTATAATCTGCGTAGTGAACTAACACCAGGTTAGCAGCTGAAAATTAGACCACCACTGAAACTGAAACATAGAGCCATAGGTTTACAGACAAGACCTTCTAATTACCAAGCAACGGCCTCTTAACGGCAAGACGGGAATATTTCGTTAACTGCAAGCAATAAATAAAACGCGATGAGAAGTGTTTAACTCATCTTCAAAATAAGCCGTGACGAATATAACAAAAATGGACTGTTACGTGGGCAGTTCTGAACGAAGCAGAAAAACTTTCAAGGTGGTGCTCTGCCTAAAAACGAGACTACAAGGAACTGATGTGAGCATCTCGTCCTCTTGTTTTTCGCAAAAGTTCTATCTTCGAACATTTTCGATTTCGTAGCAAATATAAGTTGTGAAAATATTCCCATAAATACATTGTTCGAAGAGTACTTTAGCCGCGGCTCATTTTCTCGTGAATTAATGGCCTTGAAGCATCGTTTAAAAATGGAAGGCTGAGGGGTTGAGATTCATTTGACCAACTTCAACGCACTTTGATTGAAAATAAGACTCTTTCTAGTGTCAGACCAATTTTACGAAAAGATCAGGCAGGTTATAAATTAAAACGTCAAATGTTTATTTTAATTAAGATCAAATATCCAAACCTCTATCTTGGCACTAATTTGCTTTATTTTCATATAACAGTTAAATTATATCATAAAGTATCGCTGAAAGGCCTTATCGTATGTCACTGACCAACAGTGTTTCAAGATTTCGGAAAAAAATTGACGGTAGTCCATGAAAGCAAAGTCGTACAGAATGGAGTGCAGTCGAATGGCATACACCTGTTCGGGTCATGTTGTGCGGATACAAGTCAGCTTGTTATATACATCGATCCTGCGGGAAACGTTTCAAGACCCACGTTCAACTCGAGGTCCGAGTCGATGTTCTTTTACCAATTTAACGTTAGATGAACTGGGATGTTGCTCAAAAATCATAACCTATAAACCAACGTTACAAATGCGCTAGACAAAACCCCTACATGACTTTGTGACAGACCTCATAACTTCCCTTACCGTATTTCCGCCTTCGAGTAACCATGGCGCAGGGATATATAAGGTTTCTTGCGGACCAATCTTCCAATACCTCCCCAGATTATGACCATTTATAAACACTACACCTTTCTGCCAGCCCTACAAAAGTAAAGATGGCTAGGAGCTGATGGACGTTCCATAATCCTGCCCTATAACAATCATTGCCTTTTAGTTAAAACAACCCCTCTGAAATATGGCACCAGAAAATGAGTAGCAAAAAGCGGCATTTTGTATTCAGGTTTATGAATCCCAATGAACGCATCTCCATGAAGGCAGGTGAATCAAATGAAATGGGGAGAGGTAAAACTAAAAGCAAATGATGGTATTAGCAACGGCAACCACGCCTATGATAACGACAACAAGGACAGGAATAACATCATCAGCAATAGCACCACCAGCACTAGCAACAACAACAGCAACGAGAACGACGTTGACCACAAGAACACACGAGGAACCATCACCAACACCACCATCAATTATCACAAGAGTGACAACATCAACTCTAAGTAGCCAATTTCGAACGTTTAGTGCAACTAGCTCATTCAAGTCGAGATCGCGAACAACAACAGGTTATCCTAAACACCCTATCTAGATGAACCCACCACCAATCACCTCTGACAGACAAAGTGTTAAGAACAGCGAAACAGCGTCAGTCCCACAGCCAGTACCTTACTGTATTGGTCATCATAACAGCATACTACTTCATAAGCATAACTGCAATCCTTATGTTTTTGATATTTGTCAGTATATGAGCTGCCTGGATTATTTTTAACTCCATGTATTTTCTCTACAATTGCTTCAAATTCTGCATAAATGACAAAGGGTACTTCTAATTTCTTATGATAGTTTTTAAATTGAACTTTTTCTGCTTCTTTTGGCATATTTGTTCCTTGCTTGCCATTTACAGTTATACAGTTCTTCTTATGTTTTTCAAGAGTACCTTCACTGCTAAAACATTGCAGACAATACATACAAAAATGTTTTTTATCTTTGTGTTTTGTATAATTATACATGAATCTGTTAAAGTTGTTTATTGGAACATAATGATTCTTATAAAACAGTAAATTCATGACTTTCTTGTGCTGCATAGCTGATAAATAAATTGGAAAAGCTGAGCTGTTCTTCCAACCAAAATCATTTACATTTATATTATTTTATTTTTCCGCTTTTGGAATGTCTTTTAACATTACAGAGAATTCCACATTAGTGTAATGTAATTTATTGATAAATTCCTTATCACTTCTTTTTATTCTTTGTGGATCTTTCTTCAGTGGATTTAAATATCTAATATGACACCATCTAAAGCATTCATTATCCTTATTCTGTAAATTTATTAATCCTTTTTTATTATTTTTTTAATTCTTTTGGGAGTTCTATATAACTGCTGCCTTTTAATGGTTGATATTTAACAAAATTAATAAAATGTTTTTCTATCCTTTCTATTCTCCATCCAGATCCTTCTGATATCCAAATATCAATAAAATTAAGGATATCTGAATTAGCCTCATCTAATCCAACATCTAAGCTGCCATCAAATCCAGATAATATGGTTTTTGTTTTACTGTTAAAACATGCGGTTTTATATATAAAAACTGCGCTGCCAGCTGTGCTGTCATCTGTGGATTTACTCTTTTAAATGTTGCAACCAGCGTTTGAATGTATTTATGTTGTGATTTATTGGATAATAAATCCTTTAGTGGTTCTCGGACTTCTTTGAGTTGAGTCCTTGGATCTTTAAAAATTTGATACCGCAATATTGTAACTTTCCGCATAACCTTTTAATGCTTTTGCTTTCTTGGTAATAGCAACTAAGTTGCCAGCTGAGCTGGAAGTATCACATGAATCCATCTATATTATACTATATCATTATTTCTTTAAGCCTCTTTATTAAGTCAATTTTTGCTGACTCAGCATATTTCAATTTTGCTGAACAGTTGAGCTATTCAGCCTCTTTAAACCACTTTATAAAGTATGAACAATTGCAATCTTTATCCCATTCTAATTTCTTATACACGATTCCAAATAATCGGTCATCAAATTTATTCTTCGTCTTGGATTCAATCAAGTCTTTTAAATGACAATTTAATGAAATTCCTCTTCCACTACAAAGCCTTATAATGTAATAATTATACCTAGATACATTCCTACCACTTATTAATTTTTCCTTTCTCATAACATCCAAAACTTTCTCAAAATCATCTATAATAGTGTTAATATACCTGCTATCAATACATTCCTTCAGCCTTTTATACATCCATTTACTTCTATTATGGACAGACTTCTTCTTATATTTCATCCATACGTTTTTAATCCATTCTTCACCATTGGTTAAATAATTATCACTTATAACACCACATTTTGGACAAGTATAATATCCATCAGCGACAATTCTTTTCAAATTACAATCGTTACAATACAATGCAGTATTCATATATTATATCTATATAATTATATCTTTAAAATAGCTAAAGAAATTTAAAAAGTAAATAACCAGAGGAAATACCAATCAAACCAGTTGTTAAATATTGATATTCCTTCATTTCCTCACTTGGCTTATAAAAATCATTTAATTGCGGTTCTTTATATTTTGACAACAGAGCTGTTGATTGAATCTGTCTCAGTTCATCGAATGCTTTATTAGTTTCATTTATGTCTCTATTTGCATCAGATAATTTTTGTCTTAATTCTCAGATCTGATCATTTCTTTTTTTTCCTTCTCATTAAACTCTTCTCGTGCTTTCTCCAATTCTTCCATTGCTAAATTATGACGTTTCATCTCTTCTTCATAACCATTACTATCAAATAATTTAAATAAATATCCAGCACCAGCGAATGAAACAGCTGCAAACCTTGTTTGTAAAAATGCCATTTATTTATATTATAGTGTGTATTTTGATACACACTTTAATTTTCTTTGAATGAATCCACAGGAATACATTTCTTATTCTGCAACCATTTTACTAACAATGTACTTCCTACAACACCAGCCGCTAGTTTTGCTATATCACGGAAATCTGTTGCATCAGTTTTTCTTTTAATATTTTTTTACTAAGCATGGATAATCCTACAACACTAGTAGTTACCAATACGGAATCATATACTTTATTCATAATTCTCTTGCATTTAATTATATAATAGTTTATATTTTAATTCTATGGAAATTAATTTTATGGTTATCTGGAGTGTGATTATTTGTAAACTTCTTATTTCTACAATATGGACATTTTATTCTTGTTTCTAACATATAATTTGTAATTTGATGGATAATTTTATCGTAATCACTAGACAGTAAACATTTGTAATTATTGATCTTATATTTCTATAATAATTCTCTTTGTGGTTCTGACAATTCTCCATTATTTTTAGGTGTTTTGAATTCAATACAGAAACCATTATAATGTTTATGTAGGTTAGTAATAATAAGATCTGGTTGTCCTTTTTGATAACCTTTACAAAAAGACTTGATTCTCTTATTATCAGTATCTTGTAATTCACCAAGTCCAACAATTGAAAGTGCATTTGGATAGAATTTCTTTATATAACCAATTACTTTGGTGTAGAGGCCATATTCATTTTCTATTTTAAATACATTGTTATTTCTATTGTTAAAACTGTTATAAAATCCTTGTTTTCTAATGGAAGGAAGAACATCTTTAGTAACCCATCGTTTGAACTTTTTAGCTGTATCTAATTTTGATCTTAATATTAACGAATAAAGACCACTTTCATTGATAAAAGTGCGCCAATAGACCTGCCGTCACAGTTCACGACGTCTGGTAATTGTGTCTTCAGGGTCCACATATTTTGTTATAGCATCACGTGTATTTTTATAACCTAATAAAGTGGCTAATTTTTTACCTTCAAACCAGGGATTTCCAGACTTATCAATATAAGCATTCATAGTTAAATTCAATTCTGTATTATAATATTCTTTAAGACCCATATTCATATATCTATACATAATATTTCTTTATGCCTCTGAAATTTATCATAATATCAAATAAAAGTAACACCACTTCACATCTTTAATGTCAAATTCCTTTATTAAACATTCTATCCTTTCTACTATGAAATCCTCTATGTCTATAACAGTTGAAATTTCATCCATTGTTCCATGTATAATAATACAATTTCTATTTATACTTTCAAATACACTGTAATAACGGTTTAGCTGTTCCATCTATATATATAATATAAATTATTCTAATGTATCCAGAACTTTCTGAGGTTTTTCTTCCTTTACCAGCTTATCTGCCAGCTTAACTGCTACCTGTGGTTTATCATCGGCTGAGCTGGAAGGCTTTTTACTTGCATAATACAGACTTGGAACTGCTACTGTAACTCCTACAAAGTTTAATATTTAATCATAATTAATGTAACTTTTATTCTCATCTATCTCAATTTGTTGTTGCTTATGAAGTTTTCTTTCTTTAATAAGTTGTGCTAAACGTTTTCCTGCTTCAACTCTTTTAGGATCTTTCTCTTTTAAAATAGTGGTTATTTTAGGTTTTTCTTCTGACACTACTATAATATATCTTATATTTTATCTGTCAGTTATCTTACAGTTAACTATCAATTATCTATCAGATGGACTGTCAGTTTAACAGCTTAGCTGTTGTCAACAGTCTTATAATTATCTATCAATAGATCTATTAGTTATCTAACAGTAATCTATCAATAGATCTATCAAGTGTACTGTAAGTTATCTATAAGTTAAATTGTCCTCGTATTTCTCAGCTATTCCATTTATAGTTGGACATAAATCAGTCACTATATCATCCAGTACTTCAGTATGGGTTAAAAACACTGTTTCATCAAATAGAATACCATTGAAGTATGTTTTAAGTTGTATTAAGATTTTATTATAACTTGTATATGCAAATCTACAGCTTTCTGTATGGTTATTTATATCACTTTTACTAATATATCCTTAGATAATTACACCAAATCCTGTAATGGATAAACTTATGAAATGTATTAATGGAACCAATGCACTTCCTACAACTGTAAGTGCTATAGAGGACATATTTAATGCTAGTTTTTGTTTCTTTAATTTCTTATATTTCCATTTATAACAAGTTGCTAATTTATGGTAATATGAATACAAGTTTTTTAGTTTATTTACTTCTTCTTCTGTGAGACTTACAGCTGAGCTGACAGTTTCGATTTTATGAATATCTAAATGTTTTATGGATTTTCTCATTTATATATAATATGTAATATATTACACACCCTAGAGCAACTAAACTGTGGTAGAATGTGAAATCACACTCTAAAAGAATATTTATTGTATAAACCTTATAGATTAATAATCTAACTCGAACTTTTTTTTTACTATTTTTCTAAAAGTATGATTTCACAATTGTGAGTTTAGATGAACTTGTTATGTTTTATCAGCCTGCTCATAACAGCTTAGCTGTTTTACTGTAGATAAAGAAACTTGAAGCTTTAATTCATATTGAATCTGAGGTGTGTTACCCAATGTTTGTATCATCACATAAAATATCCTATATTTATTGTATAATGAACCAAGAATATAATTTAATTTTAATGAATAATTGATATTATACATTCTATCACTTCTTGCATATATAGTGTTTTTATCTTTCAAATTAGCTTTTTTTAAAGTTACTGTTTTTGTACTATCATTTTCCTTTGTTGCTCTTAACATTATTTGAATTTGTCTATTTTTGATATCACTATCACTCATAGAAGAACCAATAAACATATATTCAAATTGTAATTTAGTGTTAACAGTAGGATTACAAATTAATGGTATGAATGGATTTCTTGTAGGGTGATAATATCCATCAGAATTAATTGAAAACATTAATATTTTAGAATCAAATGGTGTTATATTTGCATCTACATAACCTTTATTAACTAAATGATTGTTGTTTGTAGGTACCACAGATTGTGTTACGATTTTATCATCTGCTATTATTGTCTTCCTGACCGACTTTCTTTTGTGGGTCTTCATATCCATAAAAAAGACTCATTTTAATATATTATAGAAGATATTTAACAGCTAAGCTGCTGCTAATATATGTAGTAATTACAGTTCCTCCAAATATAATAGTTAAAGTGGAGTTGTGATCATCTTTTAGCAGCTCACTCTTTATAGCTGGCAGTTTACTCTGTATAGCTGGCAGCTTAGCTGTTGGTTTCTTTTGTATACCATCTGACAGCTTACTCTGTATACTGTTGTATTTAATGTACTTTGTGTGTTTATTTTATTTAAATTTTCATTAACACCAAAAGTCATATTAATTGTAGCTACTTGTAATTTATTATTAAAATCTTTAATTGAATTTTTAATTATAATTAAATTATTTGACATTAACCATAAGCTGGGTGATATTGCCAGATTTAATATGATATTAGTGTCTCTTATAGCTCTATTTTTATTTATCCATGTTGATGTATTGTAATTTAACACACTATCTTCCACAATAGAGTGGAATTCTTGCTGTGTTTCTAATGCACTTGCTCATGTACTGTAAATTGATTGTTTTGTCCTTGCTACTGTACCAAGGATGGAGTATATAAATGATTCTATTGACTCATTTGTATACTGGATACCTATTTTGGTAAATCCATTACTTTTTAATGGTACATACATTTTATAATCGGATTTTATTGTATCAGGAAATAAAATCCATTTTTCCTATCCTCGGACAATAACAAACTACAGACCACTGTCTACAGGAAACCAACGCATACTGACAGACTACTGGACCAATCATCGTACAATCCAACCTCACACAAAGCTACCACCATCAAAACATTGACGAGACGCGCACAACTCATTTGTAACTCACCCGACACTCTACGCCAAGAAAATGACTACTTACAATGCGTTTTCCACAAAAACAACTAACTCTGACTTCATCAAACTTAACACTTACAAAGACAATGAACGCGACGAAAACAACAGTCCGACAACAGCTACAGCAACGATACCCTACATAAAAGGTACGTCTGAGATTATCTCGCGTATCTTACGACCATACAACATACGAGTAGCGCACAAACCGATCACAACTTTACGACATGTACTGACTAACGTTAAGGACAGAGAACAACCGCACGAAAGACAAGGTGCAGTTTACAAAATTAATTGCTCCGACTGCCAAGCCACTTATATAGGTGAGACTAGCAGAAACTTAAATATACAACTCACAGAACACAAACGAGCGACAAAATAAGGAGACAAAACCAACCACATTGCCGAACACCACTGGCAAACCAAACACAACATTGATTGGGAATCGGCAAAATACATTACGTACAGCACCAACTACAAACAGCAACTCACACTAGAAAGCTGGTATACGAACTTAGAACAAAATCCATTAAACCGATCACAACAATTACTGGGACCTTACAAACGACTAATTCACAAAGTCATACATGCGAGCAGCCAATAGACTTACACTTCGATAAACTGATAATTAACGCCTACACAACCACACCCATTGCTTCTCACCAACTATCACACCTCCATGACTAATACGACCGCCCACTTATCACGCATGAGCCAGATACAAATAAAGGCGAACCTGACATTTACTCTCCTTTTGACGGTGAAGATGACCGCCGCTAAGGCTGTCGAAACGTCAGTAACTTCAACCAACAGTCTTTCTCAAGACTACACTAACCTGGACGATCAACTTCCTCAAACATGTCATGATTCTCCCAGGTTCAAACCATTTACTTTATTGTCGCAATACCTGATATAGAACTCCACTACTGGCTGGCAAAATTTGTGGTTGAAGTTCGAAAGAAAGGAACTGGCGAGGTCTGCTGAACGTTGTTACTTTTCAAAACTGTACTATGAACATTAATAATTTTAACGTCTAAGTACTTCATATGATTTCATAAATGGTATGGTTTTAACAGTGCTGGTTAATTCTGTTGAGTTATAAATATATCTAGCAAGTAATAAATTTAAGAAACACTGCTTTGTGATTTTGCTTGTTTGTATTAGTAAATATTTATTTTTGTTTGTATTTTTTAATCGAAGTTTCAGAGATTATATATATAGTCCCGGGGACTGTATATATAATCCCAGATACCTATTTAAAACAGCTAATCAGTACATTAACCCCTATTTCCCCCAGGACAATTCAAAAGCCGTCGCCAGTTTTTAAAATACTCTATTGTTCTTGGCAAGTTTATTAAGCAGATAAAAACCTGGAAAGAACAAAGAAAACCGACTTAATCGTGTTTTAATTTCTGATATAGATTTGGCCCTAGAAATTATAAATTTAAATTTTCGTCATAACGCTGTGAACTTTGACATAATTATACCGGTAGTAATTACTCTTACTACGCGAATGTCAAAAGTATAGGTGAAAATGTTTCACTGTAGAGCGAAATGTATGAATTGAAATGACAGAACACTTTTTGAGGTCGAATGTATTATGTATGTTCTTCCGCGTGGTACCAGAATCGTTAGTAAGGATAACGAGAGTCAAGTAGGCATGCATTTTAACAATCTACCAAGTAGTTGCTTGAATAATGTACACAAAAGTGCTAGAGAAAGGTACGGTAGGAAAATAGGCCTTGGAACCATGATTCCGCCTTCGAAGTTTGCGTTACGTTTACCTTTCTGATGAAATGGTCTTTAAAACCTTTCAAATGGAAATCAATGGAGAAGTTGTTGCTGTTAACATATTTTACTATTCATTAGCTTCAATTTCTCATTTGCTCAAACTTTTCAGAAGTATGGAAGGTGAGAGGACATGGGTTCGACCGTGGTCTGGGACTCGAGAAATGTTTTTGAGTTTATAATTATTGAACTATATGTACTTCCATTTTAAAGACCGCTAGTATATTCGGTTTGGTAGATTCCTTTTTTATCATCCGCAGAGAAGATTTCTAGGTTTAAAACTAATTGACCAAAAGTTTTTGAAAGTGAGAAATGCAGAATGTTTTGTAATTTGGGGTTTCTTCTATTTAAAAAATGAAATCAACGACTTTTGAAGTCAATCCGAAATCAATGAAATTTTGAAACTCCAAGGGATCGATTGCAAACCATCAATAGGATGAGGACGAGGTTTCAAAAGTTGGCAAAGAAAAAAGGCCTTACCAATTTAATTCATTTCAACATATCGAACATCATTTAGTTGTTATTGGAGCAATGCATAATGGGCGGCAATTACTGAATTGTTTTTTAAATTTTTGTTTTGTAATCCAACTTCCTACCAACCCAAGCACCACTTCTCACAAGGACTCAAAATTGTTTATTTGAATATAAACAGATTGGTAAATAACTTGTCATTCCTGGTCATACCATTGCTCGCAAAGACCGCTCTCAGTTTACTGAACAACAAGGAGGTAGTGTCATGTTCTATGCGACAATGTCGAACGGAACGTGGGCAAACTCATCGTTCCAATTAACGTTTTCAGAATTCCTTTTCATTCCCCATTCCTCCCACACTCCGATAAACCAATTCGTGCTGCTGACGGTAGCTTTTGGAACCCTATCCTTAATTCTTTCATGCAAGGCTAAATCACTGATGCATGCACGTAATGAAGAGTTTACAATCTCTAATTCCTTACCAATTGTGACATCATTATTATCATCATAGTCTACTTCATTTTGAATGGCCACGTTAAAATTACCAACACTTATAGTTTTTGACCACCTGTCTTGCGTTATCCAAATCTAGTCGTCACTTTCGTCGTCTTCCATCAACCACCGTCTACGTTTTGCCACGTCAAAGAAGAAAAAAAATTGTATACACCCTATATATATATATATATATATATATTACATCCTACAAGTCTCTTCCCTGGGGTTTCTTTAAGAAAACCTCTTTAATCGTGCTTTAAGACGGATAAATACCTCGAACGTCGGCTTAAAGCCTCCGTTCTCGGTATTTATCCTATACTTCAAAAACGATTATCATAGTGGTGTGAATGAAATTAAAATAAATTTGTCGCTGGAGGATTGCCGTTATACCTTGATCTAGTATTTGACCATGTATGTTTTTAAACTATTGATTTAAAAGCGAGAAAAAATGGAATCAAAACAACAAATGTTGATTGTTAAAGTTCAAGCTACGTAAATAACTTGAGCTACAAGATTGTTTCAGCCAAAGAGAACGTACTGGTCATAGATCTAATTAATATAATGCATTGTTAGGATATGAGAAAAAAGTCAGGAACAGGAAATGAAAGTTAGCAAATTGTTAGGGCCACCGGATGTCAATAGAAAGGCAGAAAAAGAATGAAGAGATAAGCGTAGTAGATTTGACGTTTGATTTCGACATTTCCGATGAAATCTTGAGCAATGTCCTTTTGCTTGATGTTGAACAAGGAGCAAATAGTGCGACTTGTGTAACTCGAGTCTCCTACATTGTCTGGTCGTGTGTTTCGTAATTGTACAAGCAATTGTGGAAGCTGCAGTTAAGTGGCATAACGAAGATGTAAACAAGTGAATCATAGTGTGAAGTGAAGTTTTGTTTGTTATCGTGTGAGAACTCTTTATTATCTGACGACTTTAAAGTATATTTGTATTAGCGTGTTTGATTGTTGAAAGAGATTTTTGATGAAGACATCAAATAAAGATCGAAATGTACATCGAGGGTCGTGTCCCAAATTCAATTATGCACAATACAGAATGTGCATCTTTTACTCTGTATCCTACTATTCTTCCTTTGTATTTTTATTTTCATTGAAGACCCGTTTAAATGGTTACAACATTTGCTTCAACATTCGCCCACCATTTGTTGGGTGAGTGTTTTGAAATATTCCAGAATGTTGTGATACCCTGTTCAAACGACCCCAACAATCCCCACAACATTGCGCCAACATCTGTATGACGCCAGTTCGGATGTTGAATAGATTTGAAATGAACATGCGTAAGTTCAACAAATGTTGAATCGATATGTTTAAACAATGACAAGACCAACATTTTCAGAAAACAAAGAAAATTTTGAAGTGCTGTTGAAGCAATGTTTAAAAAAATTCAAATTTGTTTCAACATGCTTTCAATCCCAACATTTCGTTGAACAAACGTTGGGCAAATGTTGAAGCCGTTTAAACGGGCATTAATGTACATACAGTCCTTCTCAACACTGCGCATTCTTTCGTCCTGACCCACATGTACGCATTTTAGCTTCTAGCCAAATGCGCACGTGTTCGACACCATACTCTGGTTAATCTTGTACAAAACAAATTACATCACGATATGAACTCCAGTGCTGGTACAATCAACCATTCTCAAAATCTATGACTTCTGTTCTAAAAATTTCTTCCAAAAATCTGGTCGATGTAATGCTCACAGCGAATTGTTTTTACTCTGGCATGTAACTTTTTTCCTTTTTCATGACGATCTTGACTCAACAACCGGATTGTAGAGATCAGCCACATTCCCAGGGCTTGTGGTAAATGGAGAAAAAAATTTGCGAAGCTAAAACCGCATTTATATGCGCAGAAGGAGAACGACTGCAGGATTTTGGAGCCCACACTGCATGCAACTTATTACGTGTTCAACATCTCGTACACACCAAAATGGAAAGACTTCTTCATATTTATCAATGCAATATCGTTAGGGCTTAAAAATGCCCCTTCAAAGATAATTCTTTTACAAAAATTTGTTTCGGTTTTATGTGAAATTTGATGGTTAAAATTGGAGAATGAAGCACTGATAAAAAACTCTTATGTAGAGTAAGGTTTAGTCAAATTCTTTTGCATTTTTACTGAGATAGCTTTTTTAATGGGACAAAAGCTTTTCTTGGATCTAATTATGAAAATGTAGAACAGTTTTTTGGTAAAATATCTCATTATCTGAGCTGATTATCTTTTTATATGAACTAGCAGAGTGTTTTAAATCCGATAAAGCACGTACTGTAAGTTCTTTGAACGGCTTAAAGAACAAATCCCTTAATATGCAAATTCGCGAAGAAAGTTTGAAAATTTATGTTTTCTAAGCCGAGGAAATTGGAAGAGAAAAGTAAGCGTGTTTTTATCACATATAAAGACACGACACGGTTATGATTTTCCTTTGTATTGTCCTCATGAATTCTTAACGAGTTTTTAACTTATTATACATAGTGCAGTCTTATTTCAATCCAAAATATCATGAAAGTTTAGTATATCTTACTGCACAACTATATTTTTGTAAAAGTTTTTGTTGTCCAGTTTTATGAGAAAGGAAAGAATTGCAATGGGTTTGGACTGGAGTAGCCAACAAAGCACTATAAACATAAAGCATTATTTCATTAGCAGGGGTTTCTCAGAAGTTGCTGTAAGGTTTCTCGAAGACCACTCTCTCTGCCGTACAAAAGACTGTTTCTAAACCCTTCCCGTATTGATGATTGTCAGTTAATGAGTTTTTGTAGAACACTTGTCGTTATCAAACCTTTACTAACTGTTGAACTGGAAATATAAATATTTCTTATACTTCATCGCACTTCTCAAATAAACAAAGGAAATACGAAATAGCTAATGTATTTTGACAGCGAAGAGTAAAGGAGGAATACTCGTTCGTGCTTCAACAAATTGAATATTAGGAGCTTTTTTTATGTGACCTCGAACATCTCAATCATGTTTTTATATTTTAATATTGAAGATGTTTCACACAACCAAATGTCCCTGTATTTCATTAGAAAGTAACTCACCACATCACATCCCTTTGAGATTTACTTACAAAACGTAAACAGCCGAAACTATTGCTTGAGAACTTATTGCTAAATTTCTATTACAACTTATAATTCAGATTACTGTATGGCTTTCGAACTCTCCAGCCATGATGTTTTGCATCTGTTTAGATAAATGAAGAAGATGAGATAAATTCCAGCAAGTTGCAACTGATTGCAACAAGTTCCTTCTTTGTAAGATTTTAAATTTTGTTGTTTTTTTCTTTTTTTCCTAATGCATTTATCTTTACAATCTATGCTACTGTATGCAGTGAATTTCCAAATGTTAGAGAAGCTCTTCCAAGTAATATATGTACAAGTTCTGCTAATTTTTCGTAATACCATGTCCTTCAGATCTGTCAACTCTCCCGGTGCCGCCGGGAGACTCCCGGTTTTAACACTTTCCTCACGGTCTCACGGTTTTAAGAGTTTTTCTCCCGGCTTGCTTTAATTGTTAGGAAGCATTGGAATATTTCCAGATTCTGAATCCGTTCAGAATTAAATAATAATGGCGTGAATTTTGGCGGTAGCCATTTTTGCCCATAAGTGATATAAAGGGATTATAGGGGATATGGAACGGGAATGGATCTCGAAAACACGCACGTGTTCAAATCAAACATGGCGTCAAAGAGAAACTATTCTCAATCATCGGAGGACATTCCTAGCGTCTCTAGCTCGGGAAATGAAGCAGAAACATCGTCTAAAAAAAGATACACTGGCTCAGCTAAGTACAAAGTTGCTTTTAAAAGTGAGTGGAAAGCTTTGCATCCAATTCAAGAAGTAAGAAATGATATATACAAGTTTCATTGCATACCATGTGGCAAAAACCTCAATTGTCATCATCAAGGATTAAAAGACGTCAAAGATCACTGCAAGACGGAAACTCATCTTAAAAATTACTCTTCCTGGAAAAAGCAACCCCGGTTGTCATTCCATAAATCATCTGATTGCAACTTTGAAAACAAGGTTTTAAATGCTGAAGTAATGGTGACAAACTTTATTATCCAGCATAACTTACCTATCGCCATCGCAGATCATCTAGGGCCGCTCTTCAAAAGCATTTTTCCTGATAGCAAAATTGCGTCGTCATATTCCTGTGCAAAAACCAAAACATTTGCAATTTTGAATGAAGGATTTGCACCTGATTGTCACAGTTATATAGTTGAACACTGCAAGACCCATGCCTATAGTGTCGGACATGATGGATCAAATGATACCGGTCTCCAGAAAATGAATCCAGTGTCAATCAGAATATTTGATGTAAAAAGATCCAAATTCGTCACTGATCATTTTTTCAACATGTGTATCACTGAAGGTGAAGATTGTTGCAAACCCTATAAGATATTTGAATCAATTGAACGATGCTTTGTGGAAGATGGTATGCCATGGCCAAATTGTGTCAGCTTAAGTGTTGATAACACTAACAGCATGATTGGTAGAAATAATTCAGTGGCATCTCGTTTCTTGGAGAAGAATCCTGCAACTTTTATTGCAGGATGTCCTTGTCATCTGGCCCATATCGCAGCCAGTCATGCAAATGAATCTTTCAGTGAGTTTGTCAACCTTAGTGTGGAAGATGTTTGTGTTGACTGTTACTACTGGTTTGACAAAAGTACTAAAAGAAAAGGAAAACTTACTGAATACTTTGAATTTTACAATCAAGAGTACCAATCTGTACTTAAACACCTCTCTGTTCGTTGGCTCTCATTAGAGCAATGTATGGAGAGAATATTGAAAAAGTTCCCTAGTTTAAAGGCATACTTTGAGAGTGAAGATTTTCAGGATGAAAGATTCCAACGTTTAAATCGTTGGTTTACTAACCCATTACTTGAGCCTTCTCTGCTCTTCAATACAGCTGCCATTACCATGTTTACCTCTTTCAACCGCTTACTACAAAGAGAGGAGCCCACTATCCACCTTCTTAAAGCGTCAATGGAGCATCTGGGAAGAAAATTTGCCAGCAGAATCATTACACCCAAGGTGCTGCAGAATATATCATCAATTACAGAAATAGATCTAAGTGACGAGGCAATATTTATCAATGCCAGATCCATCTTTCTTGGTGGTACCACAAAGTTTACACTCAATAGATTGCGGAATAATGGCACCATCTCTGAAACTGAATATTTGAAAGTTCACCGCGGTGCATTTCATTACTTCAAGAATGCTTTAGAATACATTTTGGAGAAGTTCCCTATCACCAATGAAGTAATTTCAAACAACATTTGGATAGATGTTGAAAAAAGGCTTCAGGCAAAATGGGAGAATCTTGAGTTTTTCTTAGAGACGTTTCCTAATATTTCATTCATGGACACAATCAATCCTGATAACTTGTACGAGGAATTTGTAGATTTTCAATCACTTTCAGATGATGACATTGGCCAAGCAGCGTGGAATGAAGCAAAAGTGATTGATGGAACGGATGAAGATGGTAGCATCTTAGCACACTACAGAGTTGATGTATTATGGTATCATATCTCACAGATGAAAGTTCCAGAAACATCCTTACATCGATTCAAATACCTTCCACTTTTAGCAGAAACTGTACTAGTGATTCCTCACAGTAATGCAGGGCAAGAGAGACTATTCAGCATCGTTCGTAAGAACAAAACGGACAGTAGATCTTTATTGAAGTTGGATGGATCCTTGTCCAGTATCCTTGCAGTGAAGTGTCATAACCCAGAAGCAGTCACACCCTGCTACAAGTGGCAACCAAATGATGATCTTCTGCAGAAGTCCAAACGTGCAACAAAAGTGTACAATGACAAGCATAAGAAACAATAGACTATGTTACATCATTTGTTTTTATATTATTAAAATCTTACAAAAATGAATTTAATTTCGATTTTCCGGGTTTTGATAAGATCTCCCAGTTTTTTTATGAAATCTCCAGGTTTTTTAAGGGTTAGAGAGCAAAATCTCACTGTTTTAAAATTTTAAGGTTGACAGGTCTGGTGCCTCATGGCAGAGTGCAGTTCAAATTGTCTGCTCAATCGCGTGGTAGTGTCAGTGGTGGTGTATAGCATTAATTTCTTGCATAATAGACCTTATTCACAAATGGCGCGTTATTTCATATTCTTTTATATGCATTTGAATTAGCCCTTATAACCTCGTTTGAGAGCAAAAATTCTTTTGAATTTCTTACACAAAAACGAGGCTATAAGGGCTAATTGATATGCTCATAAACGAATATTAAATAAGGCGCCATTTATGCATAAGGTCTATACATTCCACGGCAGGTAGCCTTTGTCGTGGAGTATTCTATTTTGCAGAGTGCAGTAAGATTGTTTCGAATACTTATGATCACAACAAAATATTATTTTATGAACAGGATTATTCGCTCCCGTCAACGGTTTCTGTTTTCCAACAGTATTTGTCGCTTTGGGTTGTTATTGGTCAGTGTCCTGCTCTTCATCAAGCTGATATGGTATATTTCTGGCTCACGAACAATGACGACTTCATCGCAAACCCTAACGGCAAGGAATGGTCTAAAAGCAGAAGGGAAACATTTTACGCTGGATGGAAAACCGTTCACGATCTTAAGTGGAACTATTCACTATTTTCGAGTCGTCCCTGAATATTGGGAAGACAGGCTGTTGAAGCTGAAGGCCCTTGGACTAAATACTGTGGAGACGTAAGATTGTTTTTGCTTGTTCATGCTTGGATAATTGGTGCATTTTCAAGTTGTTAGTGGAAGTTTAGTGTTCAGCACTTTACCCTTGGCAAATTTTGTTGTCGTGTGTTCGTCAGAAAAACTTACATAGATATTTGTTACATACATACAGTACATGTAGCAGTTAAATATTCTTTTACCAGAAATATTTAACGCCCAAAATAAAATTCAGAGTAAGGCCTAGTGAAGTTTTAATCTGACGTTTTGTAGCGCATTTGTCGGCATCTCTGGAGATGAAGATGTTTACTCAATGCCTGAGCCTAAATATACTGTATATTTACAATGTGCCCAATTCACCAATCAGAGAGCTTTGTTAGAAATGAGAAAGGAAGAGACATGCGAAGAGTTGTGGAGAAACTGAGAATATGAGAGGTAGCAAGACCAAAAAAAGTGAGTGAACAAGAATTTCAAGGACTTGGACACTGACTGACTGAATGTTTTCTAGAGGCTGGTGCTAACAAAAGCTGTGATGTTAAAGCTGGACCTTTGAAAAATCCAAACATATATAGAAAACAAAGACTTGTACAGCCATGAATCCTCAACAAAGCTATCATTTTATCAATGATACCCAATTTTTTTCCAGGAACTACCATTTTGCTGGCTGTTATTTTGTGCCCTGGTGGTTGCCATGATGTCACCTGCAAACCAATTCAGATGATTACAAATTAAGAACACCTGAGTGTATGATAATTTTATGTCCCATATAGAGTCTATGCATTATAAGTTGTAGTTTAGATATACTGAACAGTAAGCCTCAAAATTACCACTGCCTATTTAGGACCCTGTTTATATTTATTTAATGTGTTTGTAGTTGGAATTCAAGCAAACTATATCTATTCATTTTTGTTTTTAAATTTAGTGCATTTATTTGATGTAGTGAATAAAATTATACTTTATGTGGAAAGTAAATTTATAAACTATTTACTTTTTAGGTATGTTCCTTGGAATTTACATGAACCATCTCCAGGAGTATTTAATTTTGAGGGAATTGTCAATATAAGGTATTCTAAGTACAGTATGTTATTTGAACCTGGGAGAGTAAGTAATGACAGAAACACACTGTGCAGTTGCTGTTGTTATGCAACAACAATGGTGGCCTCTTGGATATACGCTGGTTGTGTGACTAATGGAAACACATTGATAGCAACCTTGTTAGTGCCACTAAACCAAAATAACTCTGAGACAACAAGCATGTGTTTTTATAATAGCAATAATAATCAACATGACTACACTGAAGGAAAGATGATAACTAAAAGAAAGGAGCAAACAGTGGTGGGTTAGTCAGTTTTTATAATTTGGTTTGATAGCTGTGAGTAAATGAAGAATAGTCTCATCTTTACTTTTGAATGACTCCTCAGTTTTGATTTGTTGTAAGTTGTCACTAGTCAGTTCTTCATTGAGAAGAAAAGACACTTGGCTTCTATTTTATCAGTAATTCTATTCCATATATTAAATTTCATTTGTTTGTTACAAGACAAGTTTATTAACTTCTCCTGCAAAATATGCCATTATTCTGTAGGTACCATAATGAGAACAAATACAACATTACATGCAAACTAATCCAATCTCAGCCAATAAGAGTAAACTGACAGAAGCAACCAAGAGCAAAAGTTTGATATGTCAAAAAGCTACCCAACCAATCAACTTTGGCAGCCACAGTGACTGACTTTATCACTGCTCAAAGCAGTTGATTTGGTTGCATGACGGAGGCAACTGCCTAGTGTGTTTCAGCTTTAAGTGTTAGTGAAAGTTGATTGCTCAGTTGACTCTGAAGATGAATGATTAAGGCCATCAAAATATAAGCTACAAAAAACACCACAAACAGTCTTCCTTGTAACTGCTTCAACCTGTAAATTCAACATGCACCAAAATGCAACAAGGCATTATACTGATCAGGCCAAGAAAGTTAAAGCAATTTACATGTAGCATCTGTTAGGAGACATTCTTGCACTTCATAGCCTCCTGCCCACCTCAATAAATGGTAGATTTTGGTACTTTTCCAAAAAAACAAATCCCAAAAAACTAAAGCTCATATTTTAAGCTTTTTTAAACCATTCTAGTGTCATATAAGTCACATTTAGTGGAAATGATGTTGTTACCTTCCTTTTATACTAAGATTTCTGTTACCAGACATTAACTATAACAGAACAATTATACTCATTAATGACACAATGTGCAGACACCTTCACTGTCTTTTGATGAGAGAAGAATGCTGTCAGTCAGCTGGAAAAATGATATGCAGGTCTAGCAGTTGGTGAACCTTCTGGAGTTGTCATGCTGGTTTTACTGACTGGAAACAACTATAAATTAAAATATTGCATGATACCTAAACAGATAGCTTTGTTTTTTCCTTATTCATAACAGTGTGAGCATACATTTGATGTATATATGATTATTAACTGGTATTTCTTTAAATTCTCACTGTATACAATTAGAAAAATGGCAGTGCCAACATGAGGACTGCAGAAGGGTTACCCCCTTTCTTGCCAAGGGCAATATTCAAATTTATCCATATCCTATAAGAAAAGGTTGTTGGGGCAGGGGGGGTAAGTATTAGAGTGACTCACTAACATATATATGTCATCATTTCTCTGAAAAAAGATTAGGATATTTTCTGACAGTGAAAAACGTGGGGCCCTTAAATAGTATTTGAGGAACTCTGCCCCTGGACCACATTCAACTTTGTCCCCACTCTGGACAGGCTGGTGCCAAAACACAGTGGCTGCAAGTATGTTATATTTGTGCATTTCTGTTGATTTTAGGAAGTATATTAAGCTTGCCCAAAAATTAGGACTGTTTGTGATTGTCCGCCCTGGACCTTATATTTGTGCAGAGTGGGAATTTGGAGGACTTCCCAGGTGAGTGTTGAGTGTTTTAAACTTCAGGTAAACATTGGCTACAATATTTGTCATTATGATGAACAGTGAGCACAGTAAAAAATTAGACATCCAAATATGCAACCAACACTTACCCATGATTCCATCAGGTTCCTTTGGAGTATGAACAAGGTTAATGAGCTTTCAAAATGCCTAAAATTTAACTTTTATTTGACAAATTGTTCATATGTTACTGTAGCATGAAAAAGTTAACTGTTTGCAGAATGTAGACTTCAAGCAATGATAATTGATAATTACAGTGTAACACTGAGAAGTTGCTGAGAATTAATTACCCGCTTCATCTCAATTCAGTCCAGTGGCATGGCCAAAGCCGGACCTGGCCAATCAATGACTTCATGTCTAGTGATTATAATTTATAAAATTAATGTGCAATAATTGAAGATGTGTGATCAGGATTATTCATGACAACAACTGAGGTCTTCTGATAACAACTGAGGCATTCTCAGACCAAAAAAGGAACACATGACGAACATGTGTTCCTTTTTGGCATTGGAATCATGGCACACGGCAAAAACAACCATTGCCGACAACAATTCAAGAAGACTGCCAGAACAATATACCATCCTACTTCACAAGTGATGCCGCTAACCATAACATTAAAATTCATATCATTCAACACCGTCTCATTATTCACACACGCCCACATTTCGTTACTTCCTATATAATAGGGCCCATCTTCAAATTTCATCATTGTTAATTTACCTGTCGAAGATTGCAGACTGGCAATCGAAAGCTCATAGTAATAAAATATTTTGGTCAGAGAACGCCTCAGTTGTTAATGTGCAATATATGTATTTTCACTAACGGTGTCTTGTGTGTTCCTGGGGAACAGCTAGGTCAAAAATGTTCAAAATTGCTCTTAAAATGGAGGAAATCATATTTCAAAGACCCAGAAAATTCAAAAATTTCCCGGAGACCTTGCTCCCTGATCTCCAAGAAGGCTCACGCTTCGCACTCGGTTGTCACCTTCCTCGGTGATATCTGCCATCACGTCTGTGTCCACCTAAAAACAATGGGCTGACTACGCCACTGATTCAGTTCCTGCGTAGGATTGCCATGTTGGCAAAAAATTTCCCGCCAAAGGAGCTATCAAAACCAGTGAACTCAATTTCCATAGGAATGCTAACTGGCCAATGAAAAGTGAAGCCAAGATGGCCGCCCATGGAGGTCAATTCAGTGAACTCAATTTCCATATCTGAAATGCTAACTCCCATTCATTTGTACGGGTAAAAAGTGAAGCCAAGATGGCCGCCCATGGAGAGAATTTTGGACGTCAGTTTCAGTCTTCTTCGCGGTCTTGTACGTCAGTTCCAGTCCTTTGCACGACTTTAATCTTGAGTTTGTGTTTGGTTCGGCTTCGAAAACATGGTCAGCCATGTAAAAGGGGCATAGACGAAATATTACTGGATCAGTTTTACATATTCGAGTGTTTAAAAGGACTCGTCATTGCCGTGTGGCCTAACAACTGTCCTAAATTGTCTAAAGATGGTAAACTGAAGATAAAAAAGGATGTGCACTTAGTACTTTCCCCAAGTAATTTTTCGGGACCGTTTTATCAAGTTTCTCGTGAGTTTGGAAATTTATTTTCTTGAAAATATATAACCTGTAACTCGGTTTGACTTTGTTGAAATATATTTGAAATTCTTAAACTCATTTCTACTTTTTGAAGACATGTTTTGTGTGTGTTTTCAATAAGGAAAATTTTTAGAAAATGTAAGAAGTCGTGTGGGAGACTAAAACTGACGTACAAGCTCGCGAAGGGTACTAAAACTGACGTCCAAAATTGGCCTCCATAAGCGGCCATCTTGGCTTCACTTTTCATTGGCCAGTTAGCATTCCAGATATGGAAATCGAGTTCACTGGTCTGGCCCAGTGAACTCTTAAAAGACTGGAACGATAACTCGAGGGAGAATTTTGAAGTCAAAACTGGGTTTAACGTACATGGGTACGTTAAACCCAGTCCTTTTACTGGAAAATGTACGACGATTAAATCTTCAATTTACTGGAGCAAAAATTTTGCCAGGTAAATTATGGAGAATTCAGTGCATACCTTAATAATACAGCTTTTGCCAAAGCTGTTTCTGGCGACCTACAATAGCGAAGAGGATGAATTATTTGAAAAAAAGAGCCAATTTGAGTTCGAAGTCGCGCAGAAATTTCAGATTATTCATATTTTTCAACGCTATCCTGATGGATTACAGATTTTAAGTCAAAGATTCAGCTAGTTCAACCTTATACCTCGTCTCGAACTTAGTTTTCAGGCGTGTCAATTCTAAATCTAAAGAATAAGCCAACAATTTAATTAGTAAAACTACAAGATCACTGCACCTCAGTGATTTTCAATGTCTCCCCAGTCTGCTTTTAAGAAAAACGCTTGATATCATCTATCTAAACCGGATTAGCAACATTCGTAATTTTACTTTTTTTATTTGTTTTAAGGATAGACGTACGTCAAGTTTCATATTAGGCTAGGGTAATGGTTAGGGCAAGGCTTATGATTCGGTTTGGATTATTTTCGGATTTATCGAATTGTTAATTTTTAGCTGACCTGGTTTAGGCAGATGTGATTTAGTGCAAACCCTGTTTGTTTACCTGGGCAAGAAAGAACATGAAAAAGGAAGAAACCTGAGGTAAAAACACCTTTAAACGAGAGAAAGACGAATGTATCGAATCCTTAAAGGTTTTCAACCAACTACCTTCAAATTTTACAGTATGTGAACTCATACACGACCAATGAGGACCAGAAATACAGTAAAATATAAAGTTCAAATTAAAGTATACAATACGTCACCGACAACAGCCCGTATTTTGATAAATATGAAGAAAGTAGATCAGTGTTTTACGTTTAAAAATCAACAGAGTTCTCACAAGAACAAATGAAATAAGGTTTGTCCACTTTGACACAAAAAATATGCGAAAATACGCTTTATAGAGAATTATTGCAAGTTCGAAATTGTTCTTCACGTCGAAAAAAGTTAGGTTAGGGTTTGCGAGAATGGAACAAGATAAAGGTACGATATTAAAATAATGCACGTAATTTTTAGTATGAAAATCTTCAAAAACCAAAATATGAAACACGAAAAAACAAAAAAAAAAACAAGAAAAACCTGCATATTCGCCACGAGTTTCAGGTCAAATTTTGCTTTAGTTTGGCAAATAATTCGTCTTTCAATCCATTTTCGTCGCTAGAATTTTTTCTGACCGAAGACTTACTGGTGTAACACATATTGGTTTATCGTTATGTGTTCTAAAACAATTGTGCTTCCAGAACATGATAATTTCCTTGCGGGCCACTGTACTGTGTTTTGCACAATGTTTTGCTCACTTCAGACGTACATGGCTTCCTCCAGTGGCCGGAACTTTGGCTTCATCCAATCATAAGGCCGGGCATAAGGAGTTATCGTTCCAGTCTTTTTATAGTCTTTTTTAAATTTAATTATATCAAATCATTTATCAACGGGCAAATACGAGAATCTTAAAATTTGGATCTTTAATAGTTTGCATCTGATTCTGACGTCAACATCCTGCTTGTACTGCTTAACGTGATAGTGACATTGACTGATTGAGTTTTATGTTAGTCTACCGATGTTGAAGAATGACTGGTAAGGACTCGTGATAACATATTTTACTCAGCAAATTCGAAAACCAAGATTTTTTGAGTACGAATTCGTGAAGGAGCACAGTCACACAAATTAGCGTTCACGCACCGTTTCTTTACATTAGGGGTCAATTACTGAAAAATTTCTATATTTAGATCGCTCACTACTATTGAAACTGTTCGAGGACAACCACGAAATTTGGACCACAGTTCTATCACATTCGGAGGCTTGACATGTGAAAATTTCGGATCAGTTCGACCTATCTCACAGACCGATTTTACTCCTTGGAAACAAGTATTTAAGGAAAGTTGCCATAATTTAAAGCACTATTTGGAGCGTACCCTTTGTTGTATCATGTTACCACAACTAGAATAGATAGTTCTATGTCCTGTCATTTTGTGTGCGTATTTTGGACGTTCCCACGATAATGCCTACCAAGTTATTGTTATTCAGAAATACTCTATAATTGCGTTTCGGTCATTCTGGCATAATATTGACGTCACTCCATCTTAGACATGGTCGATTACATAGTTTACGTGATTTAATTTTTTAAAGGAACAATACCAACTCTACCGGTGAAAAAAGTTTGGTCGGCGTTTGTTGGGTACTTAACGAAATAATGAAGCACGTACTATGCGAAAATTTCAAATTCCTTCAAAATGGTGACTTCCGCTCTTTATGAGCTGATGGTTTTTCGCTCATATTTAATGGATCCTCTATGCCATCCAGTAAAAATCCATTTGCAGGTTAATCACGTTATGGTCTGTAAATGTACCAAAAATCAGTTCAATATGTGAAATTGGCGCGGGACGATTGGTCGAGTCGACATGGAATGACACACTCAAGTTGAAGCAACCTATCAGTCCTGTTAAACTTTTTCAAAAGTGTTTGCAGAAAAAACAGATGCTGTATATTCGGTTTGCCGGTTCATAAAACATTTGGAACAACAGCTCGACTTCGTCATTTCTTTCTGAGCCTTTGGTGAGCTAAACGTACAATTTCACTTCGCTGTACAGAGAGAGCACTCAATCAACACACTGGCGGATCGTGAGTCACCTTAGTGTGGGATAGCTTTAAGAGTTTCAAGGGAGTTTTTTCGACATATATTGTCGAATAATTCTTGCGGTAGGTGATTTGTCCCTGGGTGCTACGGGAAAACCACGAATACATTTGTGACAACATGAATTCGTTATTCCGAGGACCACATTAAGTTGTTTTTGATGTCCTTAGCTGCAATGAATGACAAACGCACTTAATCCAGGCAATTTTCGGATTTACCTCTAAAACTTCGTCAACACCGAATTGTTTCTACTGCACATTGTACTGCAACTGTCCTTACTTAAATCCGTGTACCTCTTCACGTTAAGCTTGCTTCTACGAACTTCAACAAGTTTCAGTTATTTGCTGTAGAATTTAAAATCCACGTAGGCTGCTTGATTTTATTCACATCGGTACATTCATTGATGATTAATGAGTACAGTCCTCCATCGATATCATCCAGTAGCTCCTTGGGCGACCACCCTAATTACAGAATTAATAATAGCAGATCATTTTGTTCGATGAAAACTGATGTCATTTTTTGTGATGTTATTGACCACACTCCCCAGTTGGTCAACAGTTAGGATAGTGTGTTGACAAGCAATGTGCGCAGCCAGCTTCAATTCGGATGTTTTCACTGAATTGTACACCTTTACTTTCGTAAACCCAGAATCAAATGAGCTTGTTGCATTCGAAAAAGGTATATTTCTCGCATACTGTTCAGTTTCACTGTGAGCAACTAAATCTCTATGATGTGCTCTCAACTTACAATTTTAGTACTAACACGCATCTTTAGAATCACCACCCAATACACTTCTGACTCAGTCTTTTAACCGTTCTGTTTTTCCCAATTGTTACAGCACTTTTTCCCATGTCTTGCCCATTTTCTTTTTAACATCGCATCATATTCTTATCACTTTGTTAACTTTAAAGACGTCAAAACAGGTGTTTCCGTGTTGCTCTTGTTTTTTCGACTAATGGCTTACATTGCAGGGGAAAGCCTATTAATTTTTGTTGTTATATCATTGCTTCAGTCACAGCTTGAATGACATGGTTTTGTAAAGCTGCAAGATGGTTTTGAAATCCTATTTTCCTCTCAATTACATTTATCATCTGTCGTTTATTTAGCTGGCTTCTTCGCGATCACGACCTAGAAATTAGGAGTATGTCCTTTTCATACCTGCAGGCTGTGGATAGATACCTTAGTAATTTACTGCCTTTGTTGGTACCATTACAGGTAAGCTTGTGCTCCTGAATAATTGCATTTTTGGTTGGTCAACAAATTCTTAGACGTTTCAAACTTATTAATGATACATTTATCGGTCTAAGGTCATCGGGGTGTTTACCTTTAACCCTTTGACCCCCAACCGCGCATAAAGAGGCGATTTAATGTTTGTAAATTGGATGCATGAACAGATTTCAATAGATTTTTAAAAGTATTTTGAATAGGTTGTCGAGTAATTTACAATTTCTTTCGAAAAATTCACGGGGAAGTAGATTAAATATGTTGTTTGACCCAGCTACAACACGTTGTACAGCCTGACTAGTAAATATAATTTTGGCACTTTATAGTGATCAGTTATTACTCACTTGGAAGTACTATGTTGTTTCATTTTTATGGGATTGCAGCGCTAGTTTGGTAATCTTTTAACTAACATCCCTTCTGGTCTGCGAGAGCTAGTGCTGGCCAGACAAGCACGGCTGAAATCCTGACTTTTAGCACATTCCACCATTATTTAAAACTTTACTTGTGTACATATTGTACGTATAATTTTATTATATGGCTGAGCTCGTTACCCAGTCTTAGAACAGACCGAGCGTATTGGCGGGACAATTTTTGAGTTAATTCAGGTACGTTATACAAACTACTTATGATGTGGTAAAATTTTTTCCTCGATAATTTTAAGTAAAAAGCTCGATAAATAGATCCAAAAAAAAAAGTCAAGGGGAAATGCAGGAAAGTAAACCTAGATTACCTCTTCGCAAACCACAAACAGCATTTAAAAGCGATGAAGGTAGGAGCCTTATAATACGTTCCATATTAACCTCGTTTGTTGGTCGGCATGAGAAAATATTTGCCTTTTATTTTTTTACTTAGATGTCGCTTCGTTGTCACTCAGTCTGTACGAACACCATAGGCAACTATTTTCCTGTACAGTTCTCTCGATCTGATCAGTGATTTACGAAAACCATAAGCAACTATTTTCCCGTACAGGTATCTCTCTCAGATCAGCAATGTGATAAACATTCTGCGCTGTATACCTGCACTAGGGCAGAAATTTTTCTAAGGGTTGGGCCTATAGTCGGGAATCACATTATGAGAGGTTTAGTGTCAAATATCATCCTGCAGCTTATCTTACGTACATGGCCGCCGAGAGAATTAGCGGGACCCTGGGCAAAACTTTTTCTGGGCCCTATTTATGACGTCATAGGAATCATTTGAGTGCTCTATGCCTCTATCAAACTTTATTAAAAATTTTAATTGAGTAATTACAAATTTTAACTTTTTATCTTACCCACAGTTACCAATATACGGTTAAATAAGAACTCTAAAACGTATTTTTCGGGGTTTTTTCTGACAAAATCCTTCCAATTTTGGGGGTCTCTTTGAGTTGGGGGCCCGGGGCATCTTGGCCCCCCTGACCCCGCCCTGTCGGCAACCCTGCTTATGTGTTTCACGGCTCCCTGGCCCAGTTTTCCAACGTTTGTGTTCAGCAATTAGGTGTTGAGCACCAAAGCCACTGCGCGATCCTACTGGCTGTATCAATGCGTGATCAGTCCTGAAATTGATGAATTTGACATTCATTCTAGCTATAAAACGTAGCTCTATCTGCCGATACAGTAACTAATGTGGCTAAAGGAATCAAACTATATCTGCCAATAAACAATCTCAAGATTGAATTCATTTATCCGTCGTCTCAGGGAAAGCCAAAGAAAACCGACTTGGACTAGAAAGAGCATTGCCCCGTCTCATTAGCTTTTATCGGACTTTCGTGAGTGCGCAGACTGGCCAAATCCCAACATTAGCCACAGATCCTGGGATTCGGATATTTTCAAGTAACGCAAGATGATTTACTTAGCACGACATTTAATGCCTTGAATATGCCGGACCGTTTTACCTCCATTATAAATATTTTTACCCACAGTAACATTTGTATATGGTTTATGCCGTGATTATATATAATTTTTACTGCTTAATAACAACTCGTTCAATCACCTGTGCCTAAAGTAACCTTCCAGTTATTGCTAGTGTGACATTTTGTGTTATAATTTCATCTGCCAATACACACAAGGACTTAGTTTTCCCTTGTGTTTTCACCTTTTGCTAGACAATTTGTATTTATTGTTCCGAATTAATTTGAGATATTTGGAGAGTAACAAAGTCCCCTTTCAGTCTTGAATAACGCTCTGCTAGCTGTATTTTTTATTTATTTAGTATCAAAGAGGCGGTCCAATAATTGCTTTTCAAGTTGAAAATGAGTATGGGAACTTTGGAGACAGTTCAGATTACATGAAACACTTACATGTGGTAAGAATAAACCCAGTGCGTGGCTCCGATAAGACTGGAAAAGATAAGATGAGTCACGGATTGTCCATTTACTTATGCTGCTGCGACTTAAAATGTCTGCGGCTTATTTCGAACTAGCTTTCAACGCTGCTTAATCTTAGTTTCGAGTGAATTGTTCGCAACCTGAATTACATGTAACTTTTCACCCCTGTAAACCTAAAGGGCGCTGTTGTCAGGGAAGCTTTGTGGATTATTTTAAGGACAGATCATTTACATCGAAGGAAATGAGCAGCGACTGTACAAAGCCGCTAAAAACTTACATTAGGAAGTTTCTCATCCAGGCTCTTTATTATTCATGGAAGTAGCGACAATTGGTTTTGTAAATCAGAATCAAATTACCAGCCGTATTTCTCAGTTTCCTTTGAAGTTTACAGCCATTGCAATTTTGGAGGGTGAGGATTCAACTAAACCTTTCATTCTAAACGTTTTTCTTATTTCTTTGTTCATTGTCATGATATGTTTTAATATTTCAAGGCCTTTATTAGAAAAGGAGTATCAGAACTTATGTTTACCTCAGACGGCACTGCAGGGATCCAGAAACGTCTTCTCCCATCAGGTAGGCCAACTAAAAACACCATCACGTACTAAAGGCAGTCAACTTTTCTTCATCTCCAATACCATTTTCTTGTTAAGATTAAATTAGTGGAATGAAAATATAGCAAAAATTGAAGAAAAGTAAAAAATTCAGAAAATTGTGTTACTGTGCGCACGCAATCAATCCCATATGACCATTAGTCAATAATAAAAAAACCCGCTAAAAGTTCTCCGTCGGTATGCAGCTCACCTTCAGCTTTTGTCCCATTCAGTCTGGACTTTTTCAGACCTTTAGCATCACGATTTTGATTAACAATCAAATGGTTAAGAAAGGTCTGTTGCATCAGCGGAACCAACAATGTGTTATTTTCGTTGGTCTTCTTCACCAGCGGTGACATCTCGTTATATCGATGTATTCTTTCATGGATGTTAAATACTAGTGGTTGTCGCCAATAGTAAGTTCGGGCTCCTACTGTTTATCGCCCAGAAAATTTATTTTACCATAATGTATTTCTTGAAATGCGTTTCACTGTAACAGCTCCTCGGTTCTTTTGGACACCTAATCAGACGACAAATGCCCAGTAAGAAGGATGTGGCATCTATATCTTTTCGGAAACGTAAAGTGTGGGTGTTGATTACCCAACGAGCAAACTTTGGTTGGAAAGGCTTTCGAGTCGCTTAAACATGAATAGAATGAAAACTTGTAAATAAGGCTTGCTTGTCTTTTTCGACCCATTACATTTTGGATTACCGTTTATTTAATTTTATCATGAAGTAAAATGAAAAAAACTTATATAATTGCTTGCGCAAGGTGTACCAATACTAAAATGAGTCATAGGTCATCTTGAGCAGTAAATGTGGCTGCTCAAGTTTATGTTATTACGAAACTACATCGTTTCAATTTTGAGCACCTGAAATGATTGCAATGTTGTATAATTACCTTGCTAATTTTCTATGAAATTTGCCAATTTTTTCATGGGATGATTATTTCAAAACCTGACTAAAGAAATTAAATTAGTATTGCTATTGTCACTGTTACTGTCATTGTCATTGTTGTTGTCATTTTAAAAAGTTGAAGAGGAAAAGTTAGATCAGTCAATCTGCATGCGTCTTACTTCCTTTGCGGTTATTCCAACGTGAACTTAGGGTTGACCCGAGTTTACAATCCGATAAACTTGTTCTTGTGCTAAGAGTATGTTTTGGCTACCGCCTTATTGAATTTCCTGCTAGCAATACAATTTCCATTTGAACAAGCGTGTGTCGGCTTGCTTTATTACCCAAACGAAAAAACAAGTCGAAGAAAACTTGCATGTTAATTTGAAACATGTTGAAACTTGCTGTAAGTTCGAAAATTATCCAGCAGATAATTTTCAAGACAGGCGTCCTGTAATTTGCGCATTACTCGCAGAACTCGTGAGCGAAAATGAGATTTCTTTCGGTACAGCTAACGTTTCGTCACTTTCGACATGGAACCATCCAAGGAATGCTACAGGTTATCTAATCTTAAATTTCTAAAATAAGATATTTAAGATCTGACAACCTTTAATACGTATTTACTCTGATATTAGCGTTCACCGACTTAAAATCTTCTGGTTAGGGCTTCAGGTTTTGAAGGAATGATTTACTTTAATAATTTTTTATTATAATGATACTGTAACTTAACAATAATTTAGTTGTTTTGGTTGTCTCTTTCCTTCAACCATTCCTCCTTTTATAAACTAGTAAATCTTTTCTACCTTCTAGTACTGCAGACGATAAACTTCCAATTTAACCCAGTTTATAAGCTCCAGACACTCAAAAAACTGCAGGTATGCCAATTTCCTTTCGCGCGTGTTTATAATTGTTTCATGGACAAAGCAGGGTGATGTCTGCCTTCCTGCAAAAAGGAACAAAAATGTTACTGAATCTTGTATTTACGCAGTGAGATACTCGCATAAAACTTCAGAATCGCATGCACATTTCGACAAAATTTGTTCAGATCCGTGCGGAGTTTGGTAGTAACCACCGAACTAGAAACGTGTAAGTGTCCTAATATACCAGAGATTACTGACCTCATCGTCGAGTTGAATACCATGAGTTTCATAAAAAAAAACTACATAAATTCAATATTTAAAAGAAATTGTCAATTAGCATAGTTAACCCTTTCATTCATGCCGTTGTCGTGCAACAACAAATTACAACAATAGAACTAATGAAAGAACAAAGCAAAAAACAAAAGAAAACAAAGAACAAAAGAATAAAAATATCATGTATGAAAGGGTTAACTTATATTTAATGATGTTATAACATTTGAGATTGTTAAAGATTTTTCTACGTCACGGGTGAGCAAACAATTGACAGTAGGGTGGCATTCCCAACGTACGTCAAAAATACATTCTTTTGTCTGACGGTCCCTCAGTTAGGACGCTCAGACGATCAACAAAGCTTTAATTTTAAACTTGTTGCGATTTTTCACCCTGCGTTATTTTTGAGCTGCGTTATTGCTACGTTGTAATTCACTGTTTTACATTAAAAAAATATACGTTTTCATTATAACCAGTTTTTTGTTGTGACTTCATTTTCACCTACGATATTATCCTGCCAAAAAAGCTTTTCTTTCAAGATTTGTTCTTTTTTATGTGTCAATATGTTTCTTTCTTAAAGTCGAGCATCCCCTCGGGTGCTCTACGCGCAAGATAGGCATGCGTACGTTCGTGTGCCCCCTATTTATACCGGTAGGGTAAAAAGATCGCCCACTCCTATTCTACGTTCCCTTTTTATGAAAGTAATTCAGTTTCCAGTACTCTTGAATGTTGAGAGGAAAATTATCTAGTAGACTAATTTTGATACCGGATAAAAGCTTTTAAACAAAGATCTGGGAGAATTTTAGCCAATCAAAGTACGGGAAAATTCCAAATATGAACAAGAATTCTTGGTGAGCTTCAGGTCGCGGTTGCTGCAGCAGCAACCAGGTGTGATAAGAAGCTTGCGTGAATCGCATTTTTCCTGTTGAAAAACTAGTTGAAAAACGAGGCGAAGCCGAGTTTTTTTTAACAAGTATCGAGGTATCTAGAAATCGGAGGAAGAACACTAAACTGAGTGTTTGAAATTACTTCTCAAACGAACCAGCATTTTTGGCGAAAATCCAGCCGAAAGTTGGAAAAATTCAGCTGGAATCTTCCTCCGATTTCTAAATACTGATTAATTATGTATTTCTTTTGTTTTTTCTTCGTGAATTATTAATGTGTTTGAGAATTAGATTTAATTTATCACTATTTCGAGCAGATATTCGGGTTGGAAGTAAGCAAAAAGTCCAAAACTTTCAAACAGGCGCAAGTGTTATGTACAATACATTGTTGGCTAGACTATTCCACGAGTCGAACAAGGCAAAGTATTTTTTCTTTGAAGCTGCTATTAAGAGGCCAGTAATTTTGATAAACATTTCTGCCTCCACTGTGTACTTAAGTGCATTAAAAATGTGTGACTTCGTGTACTGGAGGTATCCACTACAAATCCAAGTCGGAGTCGATGCAGTTCATATCGATTAGATTCTCGTGGACTGGAAAGAATAAGAAAGCATTTTGATTGGACTTCCTTGGAATAGTTGTTCTTCTTTCGAATCAAATCTTACGACATGTTCTCATAGGCCTCTATAAGAAATTACTAGAGTTTTGTAGATGGCGCGAGCTAATCAAAACGAAGAATCAAAAGCAACAACTTTAATTGATTTAAACCACTTAAATTCTGTGTGTTTCATCGTTTTCGAATCTTCCCGAGCTGACGATTAAATTTAAGTTTCGATTATGTTGTATTAGGATTTAAAACATCACCAAATTATACTATTGGAACTATACCGTCCGATGCTCACCTCCCTTGAGCCCTGGACGACCCCTAATTTTTAGCAGAACTGGCAATCGATGTTGTATTGTCAAAATTGCCGGCATTATTTTTCTTTACAGAAACTTTTCACGATAATCTGACACTGCTGAAGTCAACTGAAAAATGTTGACTCGTGCGGGATTTGAACTCACACCTTCGGGACACCAAATCCCGCTCCAGTCAACATTTTCAGTTGACTTCGTCAGTGTCAGATAATCGTGAAAAATTTGTGTTCATGTATATCTCTGAGGATGATTCTGAGATAGAAATATTATTTTTCTTTGTAATGCTTCTTTGTTTTTTCTCTTTCCTTGTCTTCCTTCTTTTTCAAATTTAGCCTGATAAACCACTGATGGTGATGGAATATTGGCCTGGTTGGTTTGATCACTGGGGTGAGAATCACCATGTTATGGATCCTGAAAAGATGGTCCAAACTGTGCGAGATATCTTGAGTTTTGGCTCATCGATAAATTTCTACATGTTTCACGGTAGTTTCAAAAAATCGATTCTTCGTTATTTTTGGTCGGTAATTACTCCTATGAATTAGATATCCCAATTAACTTGTCATTTAGTTTTTTATTTAATTTACCGTAATTAATCCAAAGATATCCTAATCGAACGTTAAGTTGTATATCGGAAGAATTTACATTCATTTTATTTTATTTTCGTTTCTTGCCAATTTCCACTCCCTTGGGATTACTTTTCATCCTAAACAACCTCGTATATATTGTATCCTCTATTATAAAATAAAGTAATCTGTATTGTATGCGATCTCTGACTAGTTAATGGCAGTGTTTAGATCAGAGTATCCATACTCGGAAAATTTCCCTCCAAAACCGTACCGAAATTTGTTCCACACGTTCATTCTCATTATTTTTTATTAAATAACACGCTTCCTACGCACGTTCTGATAAGGCGAGCCTCATTTTCTCGAAGAATACAGAGACACGCTGACGTCATTTTCATTTTCCATTGGAGTACAGGGATATTGATAAAGTCACGAAAAGTGAAAAAGAAACAAAAATAAACTTTTTTTAACACTTTTCTCAAGTCTTGCAACATCCCGTGTGTTTGTTTGAATCACTGTATCCAAACACGGAAATCTATTTGGTATTTCTTAAATCTTAAAACAGATTGTTTACTCAGGTTCTTAGGTAAGAGCAGCATTGACACTTGGTCAAGTTAACCAGTAGAACTATTTATCATTATCATCATCATCATTATGTGATACTACTTTTACTTTAATTAGTGAAAAACGTATAGCCCGACTTTGCAACATAAGCTTTTACAGAAGCGTTGTCGAATAGTGAACAGGTACATCGCACAGAAATAACAGAAAAAGTAATGCCTTGCATGAGGCTGAGCATTTTGAAAATAAGGGAACGGACGATACGCTGAATTCCTTTGGTTTCCAAATTCTGAGTTCTTATTTGGTCTGTAGCGCTGCGGCGAAATTGTCAATTTAGTCATATGGGCTCAACATCAAGAGACTACTAGTTACTTTCATTTTTAGGTGGAACTAATTTTGGATTTATGAATGGAGCAAACCACGAAGATATTTACCGGCCCACAATTACAAGTTATGGTATGATTGCATGTTTTGTAAGAATGGTTTATATCCTGTGCTCGCTAGACAATTTTAATACTGTCTTTGTAATCTGCTAAAAAATCTGCTTGCATTGTCAAATGATTGTTACATTGAATGAATAATGCAATCAACCAAACTTTTAAACAGTACTGTAGATATGGGATGGTATAATGTGGGGTGAATATGTAAGCTCAGCGTGGACGACAATCGCCCGCATTTGCAGACGTTCCCGTTTGGAACCAATTTATCTGGCATTTCGCCTTCAGTTATCATTTATTCCATGTGGCTTAATGTTTAGGGCTTCGTCTTAATGACAACATTCCAGTCGGAGACTCGAAGATAACTTTTCTCAGATTACGGGTTTGCGAACATCAGTCATCGGACTCTGTTTGGCAAGAGATCCTTCTGTATTGTCAAAATGCATTCTTTTTTGTAAATTACTCAGGCCATTCAGAATCATTGTATCATTTTGCCGACGTAAGTTGTTTTGACCAATTTAAAGAAATGGCAGTTTCAAACAAAGTTTTAGCTATTTCCATATATGAAATTTTATAGCTTTTGGTAAAAAATAAAATAAAATAAGAAAACGATCGGAAAGGGCAAGCAAGAGGTTGTGTTTTTTAAAACCAGAAAGGGATGTGTAATTTTAAATCTTTCTTATGAGGTAGAAATAAGGTGGAAACTAAAGAATTGTCGCCTTATTAACTGGATATTTGTTTGAAAGACTCTGTAATTGACGTGCGAAAACAATATGAAACTGAATACAAACTATGATCTCAACACTTATTGTCCAAAAACTAATTTTTACGTCTTCAGTTCTTGATGTCGTTTTTCAAACCACTGGTTATGTTTGGATTTTGTGAATAATTCTAACTTCCTCCCATAGCCTTTCATTTTTAAATATATTTTAACCACCGGGAACATTACGTCAATAAAATCAAACTCGTACGTGCAATTATCACTATATATTATTGATAAATTCTGGATGTAGATTGGAGCCTTGACCTTCTGAAGATTATTTATGTACTTTTTTTTTAATTAACTTTCTTTAAACAAGATAGCCTGCCAACTTGAATTACGATTGAAGTTAGTTCTATCAATAAGTATAACAAGAGCTTGAAATGTATTTTGCTGAAAATAATTTTTTTCCTTAAGATTACGACTGTCCAATATCTGAAGCTGGAGACATCACCCCGAAATTTCGCAAGCTTTATCAACTCTTTAAAGAATTAAAACCCACCGATACAAGTGAGTAAGTCAGATGTTCAACAGATATCTTTTTTATAACCTGCTTAATATCAAGATATTTTTAGGCAAGGTTATCAAACATTCGACCGTCATTAACTTAATTTGTAACCTTGGGTTTTCAACGAAAAAAAAAAAGTAGAGAGAATGAAGATCAACAAGCTTGTGTTAGGTGGACAGCTAGCTCACGAAGTCCCCACAACTTGACTGTAACAGAATACTCATGAAGAGAAATTTTTCATAATCTGACACTCCCGAAGTCAACTGAAAAATGTTGACTCGAGCAGGATTTGAGCTCGCACCTTTGGGATACTGGTCTGCTGCTCTACCTGTTGAGCTATCGAGTCCACAGGGATTGGAGGCGAGTTTTTATCCAACTTAAATGCACGAGATATTCTGGCGACAACTTAACGCTTATCCATTAGAGGATGTGCAAGTGTTTCAATTCTATTTCAGAATCATCGTCAGAGATGCATGAAGAGAAATTTTTTCATAATAATCCGATTATTAATTAGTGTCAGATTATCATGACAAATTTCTCTGCATATATGTCTGAGAATGATTCTGAGACAGAATATTCAGCCAAGAGTATTCGTCAACGTTGCAAAATATCGCGATTTACAAATTATGGATATATGCAGACTTTCGTATACGTCAATTTTCGTTTCGTCGGATAAATTCAAATTTTTAATGCACTCTATAAATTTTGTCATATTCCGACATCAATGTGTAAGTAAACACGACGGCTGTTCCAAGCGACATCGAACATTATACGCGGCTACTACGTGACGCATATGGTGACCAATATCATCGTAATCTTTTGAAAAAGGAGATTGATCGTACTAATGCTGGACAAATGACGATTTTCAAAATCTAGTCTTCAAAATTTGTAGAAATTTGACAGGATTTTTGTTGACACCGAAATTCGTTTGACGAAAGCTTAAAAACCTTAAACTGAGGAATCCCACAGTATTTAATACAGTACGCATTAAACCACTTATTTCCTTAAAATATCAAAATATTGTCCGTTAAAATGCTATCAGGTTGGTATCAAAAGATAAGACTTGTTAGTTTGAAACTTTGTACGACTCAAGAAGAAAATTTAATGAACGGATTTTCCGCTAACTCAACGAAATTGAATTTTGTGATTGTTTTCAATAACCTGCCATGGAGACAGGGAGAATCCTTAATATTACTCTGCAACATTAAACTCCTATCGCTTTCCTATTCTGCGAAATTTGGAGTTATGAGCCATAACCATCACAGAGTTATGTCCATGGGAAGCCTGAAGTGCGAAAAACTAGCAAAATTGTATTCAGCAATCTTAAAAACATTAGCTGTGCATTGTTACTTGATTTGTTTCGTTTGTCAGTTCAATTCGTTTGTTGGTTTTATATTATCTGCTCTTCGAATTTGTAGTTCCAGATGAATTGATTCTTCCACCAGCAATTGAGAAAGCATCCTATGGTTAGTAATTATTTAGTTGGCCACTTAGATATGTTAACTATCCTATTTGCAACCCTAATAGAGCCCAATTATTTTTGTTAAAGATCTATAAACCTTATGTGTTATTATTAAATTAAATATTGTTAAAGACCTATAAACTGTAAGTATTATCTGTTCCGGGAAAGTATTTAGGTAAGATTCCAAAATATTTTGTCTCGAAAACTTTTTATAGCCATACAAAGTTCTCCTTAATTTTTTAAAAATCATTTCACACGTTTTCTTTACTAAATCTTGCCGGGCAGTCCAGAATTAGGGCCATTCATAGAGAAATAAGATGTGTATTACGTAAGGCTTGCTTTCCGCATGGGGCGCGAAAACGCTCATCTAAACAATGCAAAAATAAGCTGCTTTATTTTATTATTTTTAAATTTTCCTAATATTGCTCTCATTATTATCGATGTTATTATTATTGCTACTGCTACCACTACTACTACCGCTATTATTATTAGAACTCGCACACCACCCAATATTATTATTATTATTATTATTATTATTATTATTATGCTTTTCCACACAGTCTACTAAATAAACTGGAATAAAACTAGGAGCAAGTTACTACCCGCAACCTTAGGTCCTAGAGTTATATGTCGTTCATGTCCATAACCCTTCGTATGATTCTTGCTGTTCCAAGTAATACTGTCTTTTGCAGCATTTCAACTGGTATTACAGTCCCAATCTTTTCCAAAAACCCTTCAAGTCTTTTTGATACTGTTCCCAGGGCACCAACAGCTATTGGTATGACTTCCACTTGATTTAACGTCCACATTCTTGATAAGTCCATTTTCAAATCCTGGTACTTTAAAATTTTTTCCAATTCCTTCGTTTCCACCCTATTATCTCTAGGTATCGCTATGTCAATAATATACGCTGTCTTCTTGTCTTTATCCACTATAATTAAATCAGGTCTCCTGTGTTCTATTTCATGGTCACATTGAATATTGAAATCCCACAATAGCTTATGACAACTATTTTGTAACACTCCTTCTGGTTGATGTTCATACCATTTGTTTGCATGTTCCAAATTGTATTTCCTAGTACACAACTCCCAATGAACTTTACGTCCTACATTGTCATGTCTGCCTTCGTACTCCACTTGCGCTAACTTGCTGCATTTACTTACTAGTTGTAAAACGTTTTCTCCTTTCTGACCGCATATTCTACACAAAGATGAGCTTATTGTTTTATCAATATGGAATTTAATATAGTTTGTTTTTATCGCTTGCTCTCGGCCCGCAAAAATCAACGCCTCAGTAGTAGCTTTTAAGTCCGCTTTTGTGACCCATTCCCAGGATTTTTGTTTCTCTACATCATCTCCATGATCTCTCACAAATTGTCCATACATCTTTTTCTCTCTCCATATTCTCTCCTGTTCTTCCTCTTCTATTCTTTTATATTCTCTTGGCTGAATACAATCCGCGGTTTCAATTATATTGCCTGCCCTCACACACTCCAGAAATGGCTCAACACTGTGTTGAACATACCAGCCCATACTGTTTTTCTCCCTTCGAATACAGCTTTCGGCACTAATAAGTCCACGTCCACCTCTTCTCCTCGGTATGTAAATTCTGTTAATATCGCTCTTCGGGTGTAACGCCCCATTCATTGTCATAAGTTTCCTTTTCCGTCTGTCCATCTCCAATAAGTCATCTTTATTCCATCGTATTATTCCTCCACTATATCTAAGTAGCGAGACAGCCCATGTGTTGATGGCCAATATCTTATTTCGTCCGTTCAATTTTGATTTGAGCACAAGTTTCAGTCTCCTTATATACACCTTTCTACATATTGTCTTCATTCCTTTTTCCATAACTTGGTTAGACTCCAATATTCCTAAGTACTTGTATCCGTCTTCATCCATTTGCTTCATTACCTGGCCATCCGGTAATATTATACCATCGCACTCGATTACTTTCCTTCTCTTTAATATTAGTACACCTCATTTCTTTATACCAAATTCCATTCTGATGTCTGTGCTAAAAAGGTGCACCGTCCTTACCAGTGAATCTATTTGGTCACGAGATTTCCCATATAGTTTTAAATCATCCATGAACAGCAGGTGGTTGATTTTATGTTTCTTTTCCTTAAGCTTATAATATTTCCTGAAGGAATTATCATTAAAAAATAATTTTCAGATGAGTCCCCAAAATTAAATAAAAGCACGAAATAAAACTAATTAAGTAATTGAGGTAAGTAAATATAACCAAAGAATTTCGCTCGAGACAGGTCACCTCTTAACGCAAAACGCGGCTTCGTGATCTTGTTAATGAGCCAATTGGGTCTTATTTTAGGCGTATCTTTTTCTTCCCATATGAATGCCTTGAAGTTGGTTTCCATTACGTCCTCATTGCCGGCGCAGACACTAGGAAGCATGTGCAATTGCGTCATGTTTATCGTGTTTGCCTTACATTGTTAAGGAAAAGTTGGAAATTTTCAACTTATACTTGTTCCATTAAAAGCCATGTGAGTTTTACAAGCCAATAAAAATTTAACATTTTTGCACTCTTTGATGAACAACAATCTGTTATCACAATGGGATTGGCATATTTACAGATGGACAAAATAGTCCGTTCCACTTCGACGCAGCTTTAATGCCTTCATTTTCTCCTGTTGAAAGATTAGAGGAACAGCTGTATAATATATTAGCCCTTCAAATAACTATCCAAGCCAGTTTGGTGTTAAGCAAATCATTCTAAAGAAAAGTTCATGGTCGAATAGCATGGCTTCTCGCACAGGTGTTTGGTTGTCTCCATTTATCGACCTGTCTCGTTAGATCTGCCACACCCAAAATCTTCTTCTATTCTGGGTTCGTTTTCATCTCTGTCTTAGAGTAATAAACTTTAGGATTCTTCGCTGGTCGATGGCTGCGATCATTGTTTACCTTTTCAAACCGCACGGCAATTTGGGTCAAGTTGAGATTGCATTCCGCACGTGCGTGTGCACTTGGCGATGCACACTTTGCCCGTGTGGGCAAAGCGGGCGTAGTGGACGACAGCCTTAATGTTGGAGCTAGAATAATAACGTAGTCGTCTAGACAGCTGAGGAATGAAATGCATTTCATGGAAAATGACAGTTTTCAATTAATTAGAAAAAGTTATTCAAAATCGATATTAACCATGTTTCGTAGGCACAGTAGAAATGACCAGGACTCTCAGTTTAGAGAACATGATTTCGTTATTGGAGGTAATGCACTTTACCGTTCATCCAATGTTGTTCTGTTTTCTTCTTGTTCTTCTATTATCGTCCTTTACCGTTTTTCTTTTATTATCAGTATCGTTGTCATTGTCCTTTTCCTTGTTATTATTGTTATTGTTATTGTCTCTGTAATTACCATTGTTATTGTTATTGTCTCTGTCATTGTTATTGTTATTGCTATTGTTATTGTTACTGTTATTGTCACTGTCATTGCCATTATTACTGTTATTGTTCACTGTCATTGTCATTGTCATTGTTATTGTCACTATTATTGTTATTGTAATTGTTATTGTTATTGTTATTATTGCCCTTACTACACCTAGCAAGAGGTTCAGAGTAGAGATGTCATGTCAATGGAAGATCTGCCTGTAAACAATGGTGCTGGACAGTCTTATGGTTACACATTATACCGAACTAAAGTATCAGATAAAGCCAAAGAACTCGTTATCGAAAATTTAAGGGACTATGGACAAGTAAGTGAGATAGTTATTAGAGAAGTAACCATAGACTTCATTTTAAATATTTTGTATTGTTAACATGTAAAGAACATATTCATTCTGTTTGTTCGTCATTTTTAACTTAAAACGATACTTCCAGTGCAAAGTATCAAATTCTGCTTGTAGTATGTTCTCTTTTGATTCCAGATTTTTAAAAGAGAAATTTATTTATTTTCGTGATTGACTTGATTTGTCATAAATTTTTGTGGAGTATTGTTACTCCAGTCATGCGTACATGGAAAATGTCGCTACTCAAACTATTCAAGGGAAAAAACAGTATTTCAAGAATAAATAATTTCAGCATAACCATTATGCGCGAAAACTATGAATTCTAAATCAAATGTTATTGCGGGAACCATAGTAGCAACTGACATTTTATCGAAACACATCGTTAATTACTTACTGCTGCTGATCTTTTGACCTACTGACTCAGGCCTTTCGTGTGAAAAAGGGTAATATGGGAAGTTGATGGTCAAGTCGCTTTTTCCAGCTCTGCTTACCCCAGTATGAAAGTCCGTCGTATGAACTCTGAAGTAGCGGATCAAAAGTAGCTGATCATTGCTGAAATCACAAATAAATTGCCCAAAATGTTTATAGTTAAAATGCAGCTTAAGAATACGCTTATATTTCCTTCAATTTAAGATCTTCATAATAATATACATATATTCTATATCCCTCTACTTAGAGTTAGTTATGATTCTGCAATACTGTTTCGAACAACTGACACGTCGAACCGGTGTCGATACGCAAACGATTTAGTGCGAATAAAGCCGGTGCCATTTTATGAAAGTTATATACTTCCCCATTAAATAAGTATAGATATTGGACACGCTGTCGGCAGAAACAAATGAAGTTGAGAACTTGGCAACATTTTTGTTTTTTGTACGTCATAGAATCAGCGTTCATGGGAGGCGTACATCATCAGCAATCACTATAGAGCAGATTTCTCGAAGAGTCCAGTTTGTGTTTTGTATTTACACTATTTTGTGATATTCTACCTTGCCAATCATGTGAAGAAAACACTTCATCGATGGAGGCACTCAAAGCGTTTACCCTCAACAGGTCCCCTCCGTGCAGTTCTAACGCGTTACACGACATCCTCCAGCTCGCCTCACTGGTCAGTTGTTCTCATAAACAAGAAGTTTTTCTTGTGAACCAAATTCAGTTTTTCGGTCATTCTGGCCAGACAATTGTCCAATGTTCGACTGTTGTTTTTTTGCCTACTTAAAAGAAATAAGGTATTTTTACGACGTATACGTAAGAAATTAGAAGCCAAATATTGTCATTGTTTTGAATTTAGTTTTTCAATTTAGTTTTTCAATTTTTCAATTTTCAATTCAAAATTTCAATTTAGTTTATCTAGTTGTAATTCCTTCCGCTATGTCCTTAGATTTTTGTTGACCACAAGCCAAAAGACGTCCTTAATTCGCCTAGAAAGACCTTCAGTGTCAAAATTGAATTACCTGGGAAGGTAAGGCGTTCGATAGTGTCCTACGACATTTCGCTGGGGATCCACCTACTAATTCCTCCCTGGCTACCTTTTTATGGGCAGTCATCATAACAATTTTTTAGTTTTCGTTTTAACAGACCAATCTATCAGCGTTCTCATGGTCGAACCTAGGTAATAGTTTGTTTGCAAAATAATCTAAAAATAAAGAGGAAACTTTCCCTAACCACCGAACTCCTTGGGGTCGACAATCACACAAGTTTAGGATGATTTCCGATGCAATTTCTGTTCGACAGTTAAAAAGATTTTTCTCGTTAACGTTATTCAACTCTTGAGTATACCTGTATGAAAATCCCGTACGTGGACTCAACTTATAAAAATTCTTGTAGTTAAAATCACGTGAATATGCTCTCGTGAATGAAGCTCCTACACGTCAGCGCATGCAAAGCAGTTCTTCGTACTTCAATGTTTACGTTTCCGTGTGTCAATTTTCGGTGCGTCAAGGTATCTACAGTTCACGTTCACGTCGTTGAAGATCCCGTACTTTAACGTATCTAAAAACGCTACTCGTGGTTCAGCTCGTGAGTTTGTTCGTGCATACGACGTTCGTGTATGTCACCGTGTGTATACTGTTCGTGGTCATTCAACTCGTGCTTTTACGTGAAAGAAACTCCCGTGGATGAACATGCGTAAAATCCTTATTGTGGTTCAACTCTTGAGTCTATTTGAACGAAGCTCCCATACGTCAACGTATGTAAAGTGTTCCTCGTTCGTCAACTTCCGTAAATGCTCGTAGAGGTTGAACTCGTATACATTTTATATGTTACTCATTGTTCAATTCTCGCGTTTACGTTTATCATTAAGGTTCCAAACTTCAACTTGTGTAAAATGTTTATCGTCGTTCAACTCGTGCGTTTATTTGTATCAAGCTCTTGAACGCAAACGTGCTTAAACGGAAAAACGAACTACAGAAAATCTGTCTCTAGAGTTCTCAGTCATATCGCTGTTCATCTCGTCAACGTTCTTGCGTGACACAAGATCTATGGTGATTATTCTTTATATAGAGAAGAGAACGCAGGTAAACATAAACGATGGATTTCCTGGTAGAAGGATCAACAAACATGGATTCAGATTCTGCTCATGTATTTTATATTTATATAAAGCAGAAAATGCATGCAGAGACATACAAACTTCTCACCAGTCCAAGCAAACAATCTGTAATACGTTTCGCACATTCAATATGTAATACAGTGAAACCTCGGTTTTCGAACATAATTCGTTCCATAATTCTGTTCGGAAACCGATTTGTTCGAGAACCGAAACTATATTTCCTATAAGAAATAATGTAAACTAGATTAATCCGTTCCTAAGCACCAGATAAATGCCTATTTACATAAGGGTTATTCCTTTGAAGGGGAGTCCCCCTCCATAAAATGACTGGGCAACTGTCCTTCTGGGGTTTTTTTCCCTTCTCCGTCTCTTTAGCTCAGTTGAATCTTTCTCTGCAGTTGCTTTCCTCTTCTCTTTAACTAAGAACCTGTCCAATGTTAGTTGTTTTTGCCTTCGTTGTAGAATTTTCCTGAAATTTCCCACTCAATGAAGCATTGTCTGGTAACCCAAGCCTTCGTGTTTGCCCGCCACATAACAGGCAATTTACTCTTCATAATGTTGTTCTTTTAGAAGACCCTTGAGTCGCCTCGGCTCGACTCGTGTGTTCGAACTCCGAAAATTTGTTCGACTTCACAGGCATTTTGAACTCGAATTTTTTGGTCGAATACAGAGTTGTTCGACTACTGAGTCGTTCGAGAACCGAGGTTTCACTGTATTTAAAAACCGAGCAGGAGTGCTTTATCGGGATTTAAAACACGAGGCGATAGCCGAGTGTTTTAGATCCGATAAAGCATGAACTGCGAGTTTTTTATATAACTTATGAAATTCACCTCTTAATACGCTAATTCGCGAAGAAAGTTTCGAAATTTATCTTTCGTAAGCCGAAAAAATCCACATAAAGGCACATGTATCTTTATCACATATATAGATCCGACACGTTTATGATTTTCTTTTGTCTTTTTCTCATGAATTTTCAATGAATTTTATAAATATATATATATATATATATACAATCGAAGCTGAGCTTGAACATTTATTGTGCATTGTAAACTATGAGAGTTCAGGGAGAGTTTGTTTTGCTGGTTTAATTTTAGCTTTCAAGAACTGTGACTCTTGACATTCTGGTTGAAAACTGCGGAAGAGTCAACTACGGAAGTCATATTTTAGATCAAAGGAAAGGTAAACCTAGCGTCGATTGTTGCGTTTTTGTTTTAGTGCCGGCTGTGGTGACGCTGTTGGTGTGATGTTTATATTGTGAAGGATGGTGTGAAATGTTGTTGGCCGTGTTATGCTATCTTGCGTATTACGTTCTTGTGCTATTGATGTTTACTGATGCGACGTGACGTGACGTGATGTGATGTGATGTGATTTGAGGTAGCAAAGGAGTAGTGTATTGTGGATTAAAGTGGAATGGTTGGCTGACATTTCATATAGTTTTAGGCACTGTATCAATCAAAATATTGTAGGGCGTGTTGTGCTGTCTTGCGTATTACATTGTTGTATTATTGACTAGTAACGTGATATGACGTTATGTAACAAGTGCTTGCGCATTGTAAATTGCCGTGGAGTAAGCAGAGTTGTTTGTTAAGGTTAACTAATATTTGTTATGGTCTAAGGCACTGTGCAAGTCGAAACGTTGTAGGGCGTGTTGTGTTGTCTTGCGTATTACGTTGTTGTGTTATTAATGTCATTATTAATGCGTTATTATTAGAGTGGAGTCAGTAAAATGGTGTGCTTGACTTGTCGTATGTTATTGCTTGAAATGACTTTTGAGCCTATTATTACCATTTCATGTATCTTATTTGATGACAGGTATTCTAGGCAAAGTTGAGGTCGATAAACGAGAACAAAAAGAATGGAAGATCTATCCTTTCGATTTCAGAGATCAATTCATCAGAAAGCTTTCGAAAGGGTAAATATTGTATAAAAATATGCTATTATGTAAATCTTTTGCACAGTTAAAATTTTCATAGACCAGATGAGAAAATAATCAGTTAAGACCATAAAATACATGTGCAAAAATATTAACATACATGATTCTTTCATATTTTTACGTGCTGCTTGCTCATATTAGTGACAAAATTTACCATCGTACATACGACATGGTGGTGAAACGGCATTTTCGCACTCAGCTACATTCCATTCAACTTCGAAAATGTGATTTCTAATCAAATGTATTTATCGCAGAATGCATATTTATCAATGTAAGGTAGTCAATTCTTTTATGTCCATAATTGAGATCAGCGTGAAAAAGTTGATAAAAACGACATTGTAATGCTTCAATCTTGACCTCGATTGATATTTTTTTGTGGTCTTGATAATTTGAACATTTGAGAGAAAGAAAATTACAAGAAAACAGTGGTGTATTTAAAAATCAGTGTTTGTATTTTTTTGTCGTATTTTTGATAATAAACAATAATATTGGATAGTCAAAACTTATAATTAATAGATTTAGAGTTTAAATCATTGCAAGAAAGTATTGTAAATACTGTTGCTGTTGCTGCTGCAGTCTCGTTGATCAAATTTATCTAAATTTATGTAACGTCCTCACAAATTACTAGTTCCGTGCCTTGGATGAGTATAGGTGCTGGTGTGACATCATCTCTTCCAGCTCTGTTCAAAGGCTCGTTCACGATTACTGGAAAACCTAAGGATACTTTCCTAGATATGAAGGTAAGGCTTGTAAGAGATCTTAGAGATTTTTTAATGGAATAAAAACAAGGATTCTTTCAGGAATATTAAAAAATGAGGATGAGATTTGTAGTAAGATAAGTCGAGTGCATTTGAGATTATTTGATATTGGGCACGGAGTCGAAAAAAGAAGTTGGATGACTTTAACATTTAAAAGAATAATGATGCATTCTATCGAAAATCCTTTTTACACAAATGTTATTCCCTGGGAAACGAGAAAACATTGTTCCGTAAACATAATTTCTGTGCAATGTTTCCCGAACGTGGCTAAACGAGGGAACGTTTTATGAGAAATATTTACGAACGGTGTAAATTAGGCATGTAACATTTTGGATATTGAAACGTTGACCTGTATCGCCCTGGGTAGTAGGAAACACTGCTTCTGTGGTGGCCAAACGAAGAGACAATGTTTCCGAAACGAAAATCGAGGCTGGGAAGCAAAAAATATTTCTGAATGCACTGAGGAACCTTTTTTTGTTTCCAGAACAATGTTTCCACGGGTGGGCAAATGGAAAAACGTTGGAACGTTGGAGGAAACATCGAAAATCTCAAATGTTTTCGTATCAATGTTTCCACGTTTACCCTGTTATAACCCTCGACTTTTTTTTAAATATCACGTTAAAACAATTATGTTTTAGAACACTAGAGAAATTTCCCAGCGAAGCATACCAAATGCTGTATTTTCATCGCTAGACCACTTCCCGTCCACTGGAAACCCCGCTGTTATTATAGTGGACTCTTTGCTGTGGGACTGACGCTGTTTCTCTATACTTAACACTTTGTCTGTCTTAGGTAGTTGGTGGTGGACTTATTTAGATAGGGTGTTTAGGATGACCAGTTATTGTTGGCGATCTCGACTAGAATGAGCTAGTTACACTAAACGTTCGAAATTGGCTAGTTAGAGTTGATGTTGTCACTCTTGTGGTAATTGATGGTGGTGTTGGTGATGGTGCCTCATGTGTTCTTGTGGTCAACGTCGTTCTCGTTGCTGTTCTTGTTGGTAGTCATGGTAGTGCTATTGCCGATGGTGTTATTCCTGTCCTTGTTGTCGTTATCGTAGGCGTGGTTGCCGTTGCTAATACCATCATTTGCTCTTAGTTTTACTTCTCCCCATTACATTTGATTCACGTGCCTTCATGGAGATGCGTTCATTGGAGTTCATAAACCTGAATACAAAATGCCGCTTTTTGCTACTCATTTTCTGGTGCCATATTTCAGAGGGGTTGTTTTAACTAAAAGGCCTGTCACAGGGCAGGATTATGGAACGTCCATCAGCTTTTCGCCATCTTTACTTTTGTAGGGCTGGCAGAAAGGTGTAGTGTTTATAAATGGTCATAATCTGGGGAGGTATTGGAAGATTGGTCCGCAAGAAACCTTATATATCCCTGCGCCATGGTTACTCGAAGGCGAGAATACGGTAAGGCAAGTTATGAGGTCTGTCAAAAGGTCATGTAGGGGTTTTGTTTAACGCATTTGTAACGTTGGTTTTTAGGTTATGATTTTTGAGCAACATCCCAGTTCATCTAACGTTGTTAAATTGGTAAAAGAACATCGACTCGGACCTCGAGTTGAACGTGGGTCTTGAAACGTTTCCCGCAGGATCGATGTCGGCGGGGCCATTCTGCTGTGTATAACAAGCTGACTTGTATCCGCACAACATGACCCGACCAGGTGTATGCCATTCGACTGCACTCCATTCTGTACGATTTTGCTTTCATGGACTACCGACAATTTTTTTTCCGAAATCTTGAAACACTGTTGGTCAGTGACATACGATAAGGCCTTTCAGCGATACTTTATGATGTAATTTAACTGTTATATGAAAATAAAGAAAATCAGTGCCAAGATAGAGATTTGTGTATTTGATCTTAATTAAAATAAACATTTGACGTTTTAATTTATAACCTTTTAATTTATAACGTATGGATCTCTCGCAAGTTGTTTACATTATTTGAACACTGAAGCCAGTAAATGATTTAAGACCGGCAAAGGAAATGGCTTTCTTGGTGCCTGCAGCTGGTTTCACCCCCTCAGTAACTGGACAATTTATGACTTGACAGAGCAGTTCTCAAAGTTAGCTCCTTGGAATATGCATTTGCCAACTGTTCACTTTTTGCAGCAACGCTTTGTCTGGGTTCTTTCTGATTTATATGAACAAAAGACGTAAGGGAACTCGCTTGCTGTCAGGAAATTTGCTAAGCGACTAAGTGTATTAAAACGACATTCTTCGCTGAAGTTGAATAGATGACGATTAGTATAAATCTTGGGACTTTTCACGTTCTGGTAACCACTTACCTGAGCTGCACAATCACAGGTACGTCTGAATCGAGTAGCTTTGAAGTACAAGTTCTGCGAACGGAATTGTTTTGAGCAGCTTTGAAAAGTAGCTTCCCGACTTCATTCTTCCCTAAGGGAGACTTCTTGTACGAAATATTACCGCCTGGATTTTGCTGGTGTTTATTGGTAAAGTAGAATGAAGATTCTGGTTTATTCATCTCTGTACGACGATTATTTAAGAACATTTTGCAGTATTTAAGCAGACAGCGTTCATGGTCAATTGTTTGAGAAGCGGGATAGAACACTCGTCATCCAGAAGAGTTGTCCAGGCCATGACAGTCTTTGGATGCTTTCTCCGCTTTCCACACAAAGATTTCATTGCCTCAATCAGGATTTTTTTCGCTATGAAATGTCGCCCCATTGAGGACATCAGGATGTAATTTTGGCTGGAAACAAAAATGCAAGGTAAACAGCCACCGGGTAACTCTCTGCAAAGCTACTTGTTTTTGGTCACCAAATTATCCTTCGGCAAAACTATTGTCCGCTTCAGCCTTTCTCACTTCGTGAGTGATTTGTGCATGATGACCTTAACCGTATTCGACCGGTAATGCTTTCATCAGGATTTTAAAATCTCTCAAGAGAGTTTAAAGTCGTCTTTGTGTAAATTTACCGTTGAACCTTTTGTGTAGATGTGCCACTGAATGCTTAGTTGAAAATACGCAAGACTTGCAGGTTTATACGCCATTTTTCTTTTTTCTTGATGTTTTCCCTTGGAAAAAGTACGTCTTTTACTTCCCTTTTCTCGTTCTTCTTTCGACAAAACTTGCACAAAGTTTGCTTGTCGTATTTTGTTTTATGTTTTGTATTTTCCGATTTTTGGTCAGCGATAAAACTGCAGAATTCGTTCATGTTTTCTTTGTTTACTCGTCGGTTTCGTAATTCGTTTCATCTTCGTCACCAAAGTCTTGTACCTCCAGATGAATACTTAGCATAAATCCTTATCATAGCACATCTTAAAGACATTTGTAACGAACTTTGAGATAACGTATAATTTATCAATTTTTTAAGTCAAAAAAATGTCAGAAAAATATTCAATCATGAACTGTCCGTAATGCTGGTATCCGTTTGATAACCTATGAGAATGCTCAACTTTTAAGACGGAAAGTCTAGTCATCTAATAAAAATCTTTCTTTAAGGCAAAATGAGTGAGAAGTCTAATTGGAAAACGACACGAATTACCATAAACCCGCAAATAATCTAGGGTATTGATCCTATCATTCGTTGTTTAATAACTTAATTCTAAGGATGGACATCTTACCATTTGTTAAGCCGTTAAACGTTATTCTCACCGAACTTTTTTTTTTAATAAAGCAGAATTGAAATTTTAAACGTAAATATGACTATAAGCAGTTTAAATATAAAATAATTTCCAGTTTGGATTGTTGTTTATTTGCGGCCAAATTGTGTGGATTTTTTTTTTTATTGCATGTCCTCTTCCAGTTATAGTCAGGAGGATTTGTCTTTTTGAGAATTTTGAAAAATTATCATTGTTACTTGGATTCTCGAGAGATATTGGAACGGTGGGCGAGGGGTTGTTGCGTGCACGTATTTCCAGTAAAACAACCTGTATAAATTGTAGCTAATTCTTGCCACTTGTAATGGCACATTGTGATAGAACGAACTTCGTCCTTTAGGCCATTTACCCCTAGGTACGATGTTAGTTATGGTATATCATACATTTTCTATAGTTATATCGAGCTTTAACCGAAACTTATTCAGCGTAGAATAAAAGTGTTGCAATCAGATTGGCTATGCCAGTAATTAACAATGAGACTATGAGCTCTAAATTTCTTGGAGGTAATAAGTGACAAAGGCATAGCCCTAATCAATTATCATCTCAGCGAAACTGATAATAGACAGTCTAATTGTTTCATTAGAAGTAAAGCAAATGGTTTGAACTCCGAGAGAATCAGTACGTCTTGGAGAAAGTTGATCTTCCAGGTTAGCTGAACATTTAGAAAGTCTGTGCTTTTTATAGAAACTGACGTTTCAATCTGTTTCTGTTTCTAGTATCTGGCTCGTTTCGTCATAAGTGTAGGTGCATAGTTCTTCACGAAAAGTCTGCGGCTTCTGATTGTGCGTGAATGACTTCACCATTGTACTTTAAGAATGTATCACTAGACAATTAAAGTTTTTCCTAGACATTCCATTTTACCGACCCAATTCGCCAAAAACTAGGAGTGAGTTGTGTAGAAAGGCTGGTACAAAACTTTCCTCTCCACAAACCATGCAACTCTGTCCGAACTCGACTCATAAGATATGATATAAAGCATTTTACTATCCAAAGAAAGTCGTGCAGGTTGTAACTGAAATCTTATTCATTATTCCAGGGTAATTTGGACGTTAGGATAAAAGTTTTTAAGCTGACTGCCATGCATCGAAAAAAAAAAGATGTTTTAAGGTAGAACCAGTCTCACTACCACTGTGTACATCATGGTTCATACGCGTTATCTTTCATAAGTTGAGTTAGAAAAGATCTATACACTTGCTTAAGAGAAGAAATCATGAATACAATACCTCACCGTCCACCTGTAAAGAACATTGGACATCAGTTTCCAGGAAGAGACGGAACAGGTCAACAAGTAGTGGCTTTAACAAAGAGTGCTGTTAAAGAACTTGGAACAAGTGGTTCCAAAAAGGTAAATGATCACCTACCCATTGAGAAGTGAAGTTTAGATTTCAGGTGTTTTGAAATTCAACAAGGTGATAAAAGTCATGTTTACTAGAGATCGCCTGAACGAATAAAGGAAATACTCCACTAATTCCCTAATCATAGAAGCTATAGAAGCACTTGCATCAAACTTAAAAGATACTTACTGAATGACAGATGAACGTTCGGCAAGCTCGCACTTCATGAAAACGATTTCTGAATCCCAGATGGAGATTACACCCGAAACCTTCTAATGACCCGATGAGAAGCTCTAACTTTTGAGCTACCGAGATTGAGATTACGAGCTAAGGTGCAAGTTCAACACGTGATTCCTTGAAACGTGCACTTGTGTCTGCATTAAACTTTCAGTCGCTTTCAGGGTCAAACAAACTCACTATTGATACTACAGAACTTTCTCATATCCATCTCATAAATCCATATGCACATGTTGTCTAAGATACCGAACGACTGTTTTCTTGAACTTGTGTCTTCTGGTGATTGGTTTGGAAAGCGGGTACAAGTCCTGTATTTTCAACCATTTCTTTGCTTTCTTTCCATCAGTTCCATATGAACCCTTATTTTCAAACCTTGCCGTCTGACACGGGCGGATCTAGGATTTTACGAAATGGGGGGATTGCGTGGCTAGTTGGGGTTCCAGGTTCTTGAGAAGAAAGAGTGGACAACCAAGCCTTCGGTTATTTTAGCTTTTTAAAGGATGGTGGTTCCTTTATCACTTATATTAGAAACACAATTAGAGAAAAAGTATGCACATTGTTTTGTGGCTCAAATCACATTATTTTTGTGGCTCAGGATCATAGAATATACCCGTCAACTCCTGTTCCTTTTCCACCATAAAGACATACAAAAAGCTCCGTTAAAACATCATTCACCAGTTTTCTATTATTATTCACAACGTCATGCGCCACGTTCTTGAGCACCCCATTCGTCATCCTTAGCGTACACCGAAACATACCGTTCAATCCCCTTCAATTGTTTTAATGAGGTGATGGATAGATTGCAAATCACGGAAACATGTTTTCCATAATTTCCGAGCTTCGTTTCAATATCTACAGTCACATGTGACCTCCACATAACTCAACGCTCCTTCGACGCCGACACTTCCACTTTAAAACCATTGAAAACTAGATCCTTTAAAAAAATTAATACTAAGACGATATTTGACAAATTTGTTGGAGCGTAAAGAAAATACAACTCACTATTCATAGTTCCCTTTATCAGTGTTGGACTTCAAGGAAAGATATTTACAACCTCACTGCCGAATCGCTTACCGTATTCATCGATGTGAAAACAACATTCAGAGGGGAGTCTGGGGTTAAATGACTGACCTCCATAATATACCTGGACTGCGGGTTCTGCTTAAAAAGTGTCCGAAAAATGATGGTGTCATTAGAAGTCCTTTTGCTCATGACGACGACCGCTGACATAGGACTTTTCCTTCGTCCACTGCTCGAAACGCGGTGAGAGGGTAATAATCTCGACGTGCGTGGGGTTCTTTCACACGCGTGGTGACTAGGGAGAAAAATTCTATGTTAGTCCCTTCGCCCACCGCGCGAAACGAGGGGCGAGGGTACTAATCTCGACGCGCGTGGAGTCCTGTTATACGTGTAGTGACTAGAGAGAAAATTTTTCGCATTGTGTAGGTATGTTTCTGTATTCAACAAATAGAAAATTGTTTGAGTGTCTCTGTGCTGTGATAGAAACATGAATGACGTCATTTCAACCAGAAAAATGCCTGGTGAAAACGCCGAGTGTTTTCTGGTAGTTTTCTGATTGAAATGCCGTCATTCATGTTTCTATCACAGTGCAGAGACAAAAAAGCTATTTTCTACTTGCTTTATAAAATAACCAAGGTTTTCTCGAGTTTTCGTGACGTCATTTATGTCTCTGTGCTCTAATACAAAATGAAAATGACGTCAATCATTTCTCTACACTATGAGAGAAGATGAGGCTCGTCCAATCACAGCGTGCGTAAGACGCGTGTTATTTTATAATTAACAAATAGAAAATAGCTTTTGTGTCTCTGTACTGTAATAGAAACATGAATGAAAACACATTTTTAAAAACACATTTAGAAACATGAATGAAAACACACATACAGTGCGACCTCTGTTAAGCGGCCACCCTCCATTAAACGGCCACTTTCTAAAGTCCCGAATTATTTGTCACTAAAATGCTATATTTGATATCTCTATTCGACGGCCACCTCCATTAAGCGCCCGCGGCCCCCTTTTCGTTGTTGCAAGGTCATTATTTATTGCTTTTTTACCTCTATTAAGCGGCCAGCAAATTATCTTTTCAAGCGAAATAGTGACAAGAAGACGGCAATAAGAATAGGTGATAACTGATAACAAGAACTGCAATTTAATCACCATTGTAATGACAAGTCACAAGCCGCAAAATGTATACACATGGAAATCTTTCATATCCGGTACTGAAAACATCCGCTGTTCTGTGGCACGAAAAACTACTATAAACTAAAAACTCAAGTTTCGTCTTAAGCCATCGAATAGAAAACTCGTCCCTGTGAAACAATACTCGCATGGGAGTTCTAAACCGTAGCCGGCCCCTCTGTTTACACGCTTGCCTTTCACAACAGCTCTTCCCTTGTTTGTCGCTCTCTTGAGAAATTTTGTAAGCCATAAGGCCATAAGCTTGGGCACATGTCCAAGAACTGTTTCATCATTTATTTCATTCTCGTGGATTTGTGTGTCTGGCTCTTTATGAACTGCATTCCTCCTGGACCTACCACGTTCCCTTTCCCGGACAATTGCGACAGCGTTGGAATCAACCGTGTTAAGTGGCTCTCGCTTTAGTTCATATTCATCGCCGATCTCCGGTGCCAAGATCTCTTGATATTCATGGTACCCTCTTATGAAAGACTTCACCCGTAGTACAGTTTCGCTTGTTGTTGACTCTTTTTCTGCCATAATCTTGTCCTTAGGCCAACAAAATTCACCTTGGACATCTGTTTACCGATAATGGTACCGTAATTTAAGCCAGGATTCATTTCTATCCAAGGTAACTGTCAGGAAAGTGTCAACTTTTCCCGTACCGCTCCAATCATGTACGTAAAATAATGGATAATACAAGTGGACAATTGCTTCCTTTTTTGAATTGAATTCTCAAATGATTTGTCCTGTAGCTCACAATGATGTCGTCTAATTGTAGCTCTCGTTCTCAAGCGGTTTGTCAAATATGCCGGCAAGAAACAAGTTATAGATGTTTTCGCTGTGCCAAGCCAGTCTGAAACAGATCAAGAAGTTGTTCTGTCGCTGCTTTCGAGGAAGAACCTGGATGGAAGTCAGGCCACGCTGTGTCGATTTGCACTCTGTGTAGCAATTCAAAGCTTGCACCATGCGCCGATGAACCGCCAGCTACACCAAACAGAAGCAATGCTACAAAGGCGAAGGCAAAACAAACTCATTCTGGAGCTGCAACTTCCCAAAAGAAACGTAAATGCCTTGACATTTCAGGGAAAGTTATAATCCTCGAGTTTGCAAAGCAAAACCCTAATCTTGGATCAAGGAGAATAACCGACCATTTTGGGATAGGCAAGACTCAAATTCAAAAAATACTGAAGAACAAGGACGCAATCATGAATGCCTATGCTAGCAACGAAACTCCGAATCACGCGAAAAGGAAACGTTTATCCACGTACACAGACGTGAATCAGGCTCTGTGGGACTGGTACACGATATGCAGAAACTCTAACATACCGATTTCCGGTGCAATGCTTAAAAAAGAGGCGACGTTGATTGCAGAAAAATTAGAAATCACCGATTTTGTTGCTTCTAATGGCTGGCTTGAAAAATTCAAGCAGAAGTTCAGCATATGCAACAAAACCGTCGCTGGGGAAGCAGGTGATGTAAGTAATGAGACAATGGAAAGCTGGAATGAGCTTGCTAGAGAACTTACAAAAGAGTGGAAGCCGGAAAATATCTGGAACAGGGACGGCGGAGCCGGGGGGGCTGCAGGGGATGTAGCCCCCCACTTTTTTCCAAATGTAATGTTGAAACAACTATGCTTTAAAACACTTGTTGTGCAATTTCCCAGAGAAGCATAAAAAATGTTGTATTTTTATCTCAAGCCCCCCCCCCCCCCCCACTCGTAATTCCGCTCTGCTGTCCCTGTGGAATATGGACGAAACAGGTTGCTTTTGGCGTGGTCTTCCTGAAACGACTCTAGACGCTAAGGGAAGAAGGTGCACTGGTGGGAAAAAAGCAAAGCAAAGACTTACATGGGCATTCTTTGTAAATGCGGAAAGGGCGAAAGAAGACCCTGTTGTTATTGGCAAGTCCGTCAGTCCGAGGTGCTTTAAGAACTTACAGTCGCCAAACCGCCCATACAACTGCTCCTATTTCGCCAACAGTAAAGCTTGGATGAATACAGAGATCATGACGACAATTCTGTCAAAGTTAAGTCGCCAGTTGAAGCGCAGCGATAGGCACATCCTTTTGTTTATGGATAATGTTCCCTGTCATCCGCAGACTCTGTCCGGACAGTTTTCAAACATCACCGTTCAGTTTTTGCCGAAGAACACCACGTCCAAATCACAGCCACTGGAAGCCGGTATAATCGCCAGCTGGAAGGTGATGTACAGAAAGCGAATGCTACGGTTCGTTTACTCGCAAGTTGATGGTAAGAAAAATGCGTCTGAAATCGTTAAATCCATCACCGTTCTTATGGCCATTGAATGGGGGAGACAAGCTCGGAACGATGTTTGCCAAAGCACTATTACGAAGTGTTTTCAGAAGGCTGGTTTGTATGAAACTCTAAACTGAAAACTCTAATAGATAAGATCGATGCTCAATCTCTGTGGAGGAATATGTTTCCTGTGACCATAATACCGCGATCTGTGCCGGCCTGATAGATCCATCTAACCTGAACTGGAGGGAGGAGATCAGAAGTCAGTTGCTAAATGATGATCTACACGTTCAGTTTGTTTCAGAAGACACTTCACATGATGACGACTATGACAGGGAATTAGATGAGCCATCAATCAAGAGCCTTGCAGAGGCCATGCGCATCACCGATCAACTCTGACACTTTGCCCAGTTTCATGGTTACGAGGACCTTGCCTTATCTATTGGAAAGGCAAATGACTTTACAACTTCGCACCCCCACAACGTCAAACAGCATTGACCGATTATTTTAAGTAAATCGTCCGTCAAAGGCTTTGAACTACAATAGATTTTACAATGACTGTTGGTGTAAAAAAAAAGGTCTAAGTTTTGTTTCATGGATTTTTTTGAATGTATCTTCACGTATTTAACTCTTTTCAAAAAGCATTTTGCTATATAGAGTCAATAAATCACGTTGACCGCCATTTCTGTCCGATTTATATTTTACCTCTATTAAGCGGCCACTTTTCAAAGTCCCGAGGGTGGCCGCTTAATAGAGGACGCACTGTAGTTTCATCTATTTTTCTTCTCTCAAGTTACAGTTCTACAAAATTAACTATATTTTCAAGGATGGCTACTTTTTTGTATCGACCCTGTACATACTTACATATATACATGTGTACATATAGCGAGATAGTACAGAGTCTTCACGTCGAGTTGTTCACGATCTTCAGGCAACTGTGTACATATATACATACTTACATTCATACATGCATGCACAAGGGCGCAGCTTTTTTTCTTTAATCGTGCACCTTATATAAGTGATGAAGGTACCGGCAAACCCTAGATCTGCCCATGGAGGTATGGTGGAACTCATGCACAGCAGGATGTCTACAACACTCATGTCGAACCCTAATCCTAACCCTTACAAAATGTTATCAGTGTTTGAACCTGCTCCGTTGCCATTCTACAGTGCCTTAGGACAGTTCATTTTAGCAGCTGACTTATTTCACGAAGGGACTGCAGATTTAAGGAGTATAACTAAGATATTATATATTTGGAATATCTAGTCAGTTTTTCGATCAATAACATAATATGGCGACGTGATGCTAACATCATCTGAAAACTTAAAACTCTAGAATTTACACCATCATTAGCGTTATGCTATATTTTTTGAAAGTCCGAACACCTTTAAGCCAAAAAGCTTCCAGCCAGATGGTAAACTTTTCAATATAAACCGAGTGCAATCTAGCCTTTCCCAAACAAAACAAACCAAAAGTCACCCGGACGCTGTCTTTGAGCATTGGTATTTGCACATTTCATCAACTCAAAACGGCATTATAATAGTGCACCCCGGGCAGAGCTAATGTCGGGGCAGATGAAGCTTTTCCCATTGAGATCTTTTGCTTCCAACAAGTTTTAATTAAAGAGAAATTATGGGATCAACTGGACATTTTTCTGTAAGAAAGCTATTAACTCCTCTATCAGGGGCGGAGATTACCTTTTGTGCTGGGTTACATTCAAGTGCCATTCGCCCCTTCCCCCCATTTCCACTTTTTGGGAGCCGTCTCCGCCTTGGCCTACCATTAACAGTGACCACTCTTAAAGTTGTAAACGACGCGTGTATGTGAGAACATACTCTCAAATAACCTATGACATGGTAGAAAAGGATTTTCCTTTATTTTGAGCCAAGAAAATCGTCACGCTTTATATTGCCATAATACTGAAAATGGTCTCCCAAAGATTTTAAAATTTCAAATTTTGATGCGAAGCATCCCCCCTAGACCCCCTATGCGTACCCCTGAACATCTGGCCAAATGGAAAGGTGGTGGAGTAATGGTATGATTTAGTTCACACCAAGTATTTTTTCACTTCGTTATAGAGAATTAGCAGACTGGAATGTGTGCGGGCCTGCATGTTAGCAATATGGCTGCAATGGAGGGGAAGTGTGTTACTGAGTTGCAAGAAATCTCTGTAAAATTTCGTTTTTGTTTTTGACAAAATGCCTTATTTATGCGAATGGTCCGAATGTGACTTTGCTAGTGATGATTTTGACACATTTTACCGCCATGTTAGGGAACATGTGAAGGATTTTCACGATAAAAGAGATCCAAATTATACTCCTGATTCTTTTTTATGTCTCTGGAGCCAATGTCTTTCCGATTCCTGTGAAAATGAACTCGAACTTATGAGCCACATGTTATTCGACGGATATCACACCCATTTAAAGGAGCTTGGACTAAAGACGCAAAAAGTAGCAAAACTCAGTCCCTGTTCACTTGACTCACAAGCAAGAAACCTTGTTCCAGAATTTCCCACCGAATTCTGCTGCCAGTGGGACAAGTGTGACATGGCGACCTGCTGTCCGAGGTATTTCTAAATTATTTAATCGCTGGCAGTAACGTGTACTACCTAGCAGGCCCACCCAGTGTGAGCACATCCACATGGTTTGTACTGTGACATGGAACATTTGCAAATGTTTGGTACTAATAGTTAACTTCTGAGTAGCTTTTGTCTTGATGACCACAGGTATGTGACTGATATCCAGTCACTAAGCACCAGCCATCTTCATCCACAAAAAACCACATCTCGGTTTAATTAAAAATCAAATCCCAAGTATTGAACCTACCATTTTAAAAAGGTACTCTATATACATGTGTAGACATAGGAGCTGTTTGGCTCCAGTCAATTGGTTTTTATGTTTGACTCTTCAGCTCTTGGATGATTACAAAGAGGGACTAATCATAAGGGGACAATTGGTAGTTGTTGGCCAGCAGTTGGTAGGCACAATGGTCTGCTACCTTTAAAAGTTGATCAAAAATTCATCTAAAGTACAGCAGCCCATGAGCTTTTGTTAAATCAGGCTTGGAAATAATTTTATTGGTTCTGTGCTGGTCTTTTAAAAAAATTTATGTGTTACCATGAGTCAATAGGTTACAGATGTTAGGGGATGTCTTAATTTAATGCAGCAACAACACATTCCACAACTACCTGTAAGCATGACATTTTAACTTACAGTGTCACTCAAGATGATTGCTGCTTAGGCCATTGAAACATTTGTCACTCCCACCAATACCAACAGTCTTTCTCAAGATTACTCTAACCTGGACAATCAACTTTCACAAACATCTAATCCAGGGGCGAGCTGGGTCTTCAAAAAAAACAACGAATAAGCAACATGTGAGGGGCCAATTTATGATGTATTGTTACCTTGTCACATGAGAATCAACCATCTACTTACAGAGCTATGGAAACAAAAGCCACTTCATCTCACTACTGTCTGCATATTCTCTTATTATATCTTCCTTGTTCAAGTTCCACATTAGTTCATGCTCTGTTGCCAGTTGAATCCTTTGGTTCAAATTTTCATGTGTCAATTTGCTTGCCAGTCTATCCTTTACTATTTTCATTTTACTGAAGATCCTTTCACATTTGGCAGAGCTGCTTAGGATAGTGCTCAGGATATGGTATACTGTTGTTAACTCAGGAAAAACAGGGTCCAAGTTCTTGGACTTCAGGAATCTGTATGTATCAATGAAACTTGCCTTCTTTGGATCCAAAATATCAGCTTGATGACTGATGCAAATGCTTGAAAAATGAAGCAGCTCTTTTAATACATTCTCAGAGTCCATTTGATATTTTTTCATCAGTGGTTCTATGTTCTGCTTCAAAAGTTGCTTATCAGTAGCTACCATTGTCTTGAATATCTGAGGCTGAAACAATGACAAGGATGCCAGAACACTGCGTTGACTTTGGAATTTCTCCTGTAGGACATTCATGGCTGAGTCTATAGCTGTGTAAAATACTTCTATCATCCAATTTTCTTTTCCTGAGGCAGATCTTTCATCGACACCCTCATCCAGTGCCTGCCTTTTCTTTCTTCGGACTCTTTTGACTTCAAATTCTGTTGATGGAAGTTTCAACTGTCTTGCCATCTTTTCCGCTTTGGCTACTAGATCTTGTTCGGCTGAGTTTTTCAAGAGCTGCAAATTTTTACTTGCACTGTCCACAACAGATATTGCAACTAGCAAGTCAATACTTCTAGACTGAAGAGCTAAGTTGAGTGGTGCCAAAATTTTAAACAGATCGTCAAAAAGTTGAATTTGTTGAGAAGGCCTTCAGCTTCAGATCGCACTGCTGCATCAAATTCAATAGTGTTCTCATAAATTTGTAGCAGTGTATCCAAAACAACTTGGTAAAGTGCATCATGAATTAGCTAGTACATAACGCTTCTAGAGGTTGCTTTTATAGATCGTTATGTATTTTAATTTTTTTCAATTTTTAACTTTTTAACGGGTCCATGAATCCCAGGGGCCCACAACGAGTTCTCGTTGTCTCGTCCCTGGCCAGCACACCCCAGGTCGTTTTCCGCACAGCGCTGGAATGTTAGTACATATAGTACAAAACGACTATTGCAGTCCATATTGTGTTTCACTATAAAAGGTTGCACGTTCCACTTGAAGTTGAACGAGTTCCCCACGATGATTTGTTTGCACGCTGTCCATTTTTTACTTCCACTTTACAAGATGACTCACGAAAATGATGATGCCCGCAGAGCAAAGGAACAATATTTCATCAAAAAATTCCTGCCCTCCCTCGATTCAACATAATTCTCTGCAGTAAAATTTATCCAAAATTTATCAAATCAAGTGTCATTAACAACGTCACAATTCTGCATTTTAATTAATTAATGAAGCCTGACTAGCTATTAAAAAGTAGCAAAACGCTTAGCGTAATAAAAAGTTAGAAAGTCCACTCGGTATTACTATTCTTTATGTAATATTTAAAAACCGAGCAGGAGTGCTTTATCGGGATTTAAAACACGAGGCGATAGCCGAGTGTTTTAGATCCGATAAAGCACGAACTGCGAGCTTTTTATATGACATGAAATTCACCTCTTAATACGCTAATTCGCGAAGAAAGTTTGGAAATTTATCTTTCGTAAGCCGAAAAAATTCAACTACTTCTTCACGTATAAAGGCACATGTATTTTATCACATATAGAGATCCGACACGCCTATGATTTTCTTTTGTCTTTTCCTCATGAATTAATAATGAGTTTTAGAAATATATATATATATATATATATATATATATATATATTTATCAAAAATGAACTTTATTAAGATAAAAAAAAACATTACGTCTCGGGGACCGGCCCCTTCTTCAGCAATTCAAAATATCTAAAGATAGAGTACTTATATACCTTAACGTTCTTCCTTAATTTACATAAATTTCAAACTTCTATTACATTTAATCCCAGAGGAGCATAACATTTTAATTTTTCAATCTAAAAACTTTCCCTAACTGTAGGATCCCTAACATCGGTAACATCAATAATCTTAACTGATACATCTCCCAAGCCTATATGCTCATCTTCAAAATAATGTGCATACAGGCGTTCCCCGCAAATTCCCCTTTGTCCTCTTTCATATCTTCTCAAAGAACTCTTATTGTTATTGAACCTTAACCGAAATGGTGTTGTCGTGCTCCCCGTCGTGCTTTGGTGAGAGCAAAAATGCAACCTATATAGGAGGGGCCCAAAAGAATGTTCTCCTGTGGAAAGGCCAGATGTAAAATTTGTAAATTTGTTAAAACTGGATCTACATCCATATCAGTCATTCCTTTGATTGTGACTCCTAGGGAGTGGTATATTTAATGACATGTAAATGATGTGGGAAACAATATGTGGGGAGCAAAACACCATTTCGGTTAAGGTTCAAAAACAATAAGAGTTCTTTGAGAAGATATGAAAGTGGACAAAGGGGAATTCGCGGGGAACGCCTATATGCACATTATTTTGACGATGAACATATAGGCTTGGGAGATGTATCAGTTAAGATTATTGATGTTACCGATATTAGGGATCCTACAGTTAGGGAAGGTTTTTAGATTGAAAAATTAAAATGTTATACTCCTCTGGGATTAAATGCAATAGAAGTTTGAAATTTATGTAAATTAAGGAAGAAAGTTAAGGTATATAAGAACTATCTTGAGACATTTTGAATTGCTGAAGGAGGGGCAGGTCCCCGAAACGTAAGGGTTTTTTCTTTTTATATTGATAAAGTTCCTTTTTGATAAATGTATGACTTTTGACTTTATGCTGAGCGAAGCTCTTGATGATTTTATATATATATGATGAAAAGTTTGTTCTCAAGCTTTATCTCAGAAAATTTCTGAGTTCCCCAACGGGAATCGAACCCGTGTCTCCCGATTGCCGGTACGGTTGTTTTACCACTAGACTGAACATTACAGGTGTGTTCAGCTTTCAAGTACGAAAGAGGCATATCAACATTACGAACCAGGTCTCTAATTAACATCATACTTGCCGTCTGAGACCCTATAGTCTAGTGGTAAAACAACCGTACAGGCAATCGGGAGACACGGGTTCGATTCCCGTTGGGGAACTCAGAAATTTTCTGAGATAAAGCTTGAGAACAAACTTCTCATCATATATATCCAAGCTTACAAACATCTACACTTAGTAAGATGTAATTTACTCATACATACATACATATATATAAATATATGTACATATATATACATATACATATATATACATATATATAGATAGATAGATAGATAGATATAGATATATACCTAAAATTCATTAAGAATTCATGAGGAAAAGACAAAAGAAAATCATAAGCGTATCGGATCTATATATGTGATAAAGACACTAGTGCCGTTACATGTGAAGAAGTTCAATTTTTTCGGCTTACGAAAGATAAATTTCCAAACTTTCTTCATGAATTAGTGTATTAGGATATTCATTTTAGAAGACATTTAAAAAACGCGCAGTTCGTGCTTTATCGGATCTAAAACACTCGGCTGTCGCCTCGTGTTTTAAATCCCGATAAAGCACTCCAGCTGGGTTTTTAAATATTACATATAAAATTCATTAAAAATTCATGAGGAAAAGACAAAAGAAAGTCATAACCGTGTCGGACCTATATATCTGATAACGATACATGTGCCTTTATACGTGAAGAAGAACTCCATTTTTTTCGCCTTACGAAAGATAAATTTCTAAACTTTCTTCGCGAATTAGCGTATTAGGTGATGAATTTCATAATTTAAAAAACTCGTAATTTCATAATTTAAAAAACTCGAGGACGTGCTTTATCGGGTCTAAAGCACGAGGAGATACCCGAGTGTTTTAAATCCCGATAAAGCATTCCTGCTCGGTTTTTAAATATTACATATATAGGATCCACGTTGTGTATCTTGTACTTTTTGATAAAGGCGTGCACGGCGAAGGCAACTCAGTATTGGGGAACTGGGTACCAATCCGTAAAATTTTCTGGTTACATAGTTGCAGTTGTTAAAATTTTCTACAGATTTTAATTCCACCTGATAGAACTGGCCAAACAAATTACAACATAAATTAATATATTTTGGTAAGATCTATTTCAACGAGAGAAAGCAGTTTAACGACAATGTTACTTGAACTGCTCATCAATTTTTTCCCCCATCACACCAGATCTATATATTCATTTAGTAATTTTTGAGTTAAGTTGGTAAATTGTAGTTTCATGTCAGTAAAGGTGTTTGGTTGTACGCCTTGCAAGCTGTGTCAGTTGACTTATAAATAGTCAGAAAAACATGCTCAAACTTCAGAATTGTTCAAAGTACTAACATCGAACACAGCTTGCACAGCACACAACCGAACACTTTTATTAAATTTTTGGCAGCATTATTATTTGGGGGGAGCTAAGGCCCCCTAGACCTCCTTTTCCGCCGGCCCTAAAATGGGCTGGTCCCCGAAACGTTAAAGTATGCAAAGAAGTTTCATTTTTATTTTTATATTATTTTGCAAACAAACTATTATCTAAGTTAGATCATTAGAACGGTGATAGATTTGCCTGTCACAAGCAAAACTGATAAATTGTTGTCATGATTGCCCATAAAAAAGTAAGCCAAGGAGGAATTAGTTGGTGGACCGCAGCGAAATACAGTAGGACACTGTAGAATGCCCTACCTTCACAGATCATTCAATGTTGACGTTGAAAGCCTTTCTGGGCCATTTAACGACGTCTTTTGGCTTGTGGTCGACAAAAATCTACAAACAAATGAGAAGAAGTTACAACTAGATAAATTAAAATTCAAAACTATGACCACATTTGGCTCTTAATTTCTTACGTATACGTCGTAAAAATACCTTACTTCTTTTAAGTAGGGCAAAAAGCAATAGTCGAACATCGGAAAATTGTCTGGCCAGAATGACCGAAAAACCAAATTTGGCTGACAAGAAAGGCTTCTTGTTTATGAGACCAAATGAACGGTGAGGCCCAGTTCAAACGGCCAGCTTATCATATGCCAAACCTAATTCATATATCATTCATAATAAGTTCGACTAAGCCCGACGTTGGTTTCAAACGTCGAACCGTTAATTTGTCCAAATTAATTGCTGGCAACGAGTACTCGTTTACCAATACCTACATTGTTTTCTGTCACTTGCGAAAGCGTGAGTTGATTTCTTGAATCCATCGAAGGGGAAACCGAAAACCGGTGAGAAAAGACGACAGAAATGTCATCATATTATATATGGTTGAGCGTGTTAAGACGCAGAGGAGGACATCAGTCACCGTTAAATTGCATGATCAACAAAAGAAAGCGTCTTAACCCCCATTCTTCAAATTTCTCAACTGCCGCATGAAGCAACCGTTAAAAGTAAATGGTTTGAACCTGGGAGGATTTTGACATGTTTGAGGAAGTTGATCGTCCAGGTTAGTGTAGTCTTGAAAAAGACTGTTGGTTGAAGTGAAAAAGACCGCCGCTAAGGCTGTCCAAACGTCAGTCACTTCAACCAACACTCTTTCTCAAGACTACACTAACCTGGACGATCAACTTCCTCAAACATGTCGCAACCGTTAAAGTATTCAACACGCCGTCCCGCGACCCATTCGTCAACTTCTTCGTCTTCTTCCAAGACAGAGTATTGATTGCATGTTAGTATCAAGGAAGCGAGATATTTTTATTTTGTTTTTGATTCGCACATCACTCGTTCATCGTTTTTTCCGATCTTACATATTATCGGCTACGCAGCTCGAAAAGGCCGCGAAAGTTGACATGCTTCCTAATTACACGTTTATGTATAATATTTCTGCTCGCTCCAGTTCCTGTCAGTCACCCGAAATAGGTTCGGCACATGATAAGCTGTAACGACGTCGAATTTAATTGATTAAGCTATACTAAGACAGTCGAGCTTAAACATTAGGTTCGAGTCTAATTAAAAATGCCGAACTTAATTGATTCAGACGTCAAACGTATCAAGAGCCTAAGACCTTGAATTAGGTTCGGCACGTGATAAGCTCGACGTTTGAACTGGGCCTGAGGCGAGCTGGAAGATGTCGTGTAACGCATTAGAAATGCACGAAGAGGACCTGTTGAGGGTAAACGCAGTGAGTGCCTCGATGTGTTTTCTTTACATGATTAGCAAGGTAGAATATCGCAAAAAACGTAAAATACAAAAAAAGAAACTGGGCTCTTTGAGAAGCCTGCTCTATAGTGATTGCTTATAATGTACGCCTCCCATAAACGCCGATTCTATGACGTACAATCACAAACAAAAATGCTGCCAAGTTTTCGACTTCATATGATTCTGCCCACAATGTACAGAACATTGTGTCCAATAGCTGTACTAACTTAATAGGGAAGTACGTGACCCTTATAAAATGGCACCGACTTTATTCGCTCTAAATCGTTTGACGTATCAACAGCGGTTCGACGTGTCAATTGTGCGAAACATCATTGCGGATTCGTAACTAACTCTAGGTATAGGGAAATATAGAATATGTATATTATTGTAAAGACCTTAAATTGAAGAAAATATAGGTGTATTCTTAAGCTGGGTTTTAACTATGACCGTTTCGGGCACTTTATTCGTAATTTCAATAACGATGCCTAAATTTATGATCGGCTACTGCCAGGTTCACACGACGGATTTTTATTCTGCGGTAAGCAGAACTGGAAAAAGCGACCTGACCATCAACGTCCAATTCTCACATTTTTCCCCAGGGCAAAAGAAATGTGATGTAACTCGCTGCCATGGGTTACTCAATAAATGTTACACTTTCTGCATAGCCATTCGAAAAGCGTTTGCCCGATCAGAAAAGCCAAACAACGGACTTTACACTTGGTATAAGACAAGTAATTAATCAATCTTTGCATTTGGTCGGCTTTCTTTATTTATTTTTCTTTAAAACATATTCATTTTAAAAAAAATTTCTTTAAGCAGCATCATTATGAGATTGCGTTGTCCTTATGAGCGCATTAACTTTGTTTCGAATACTTTGACGTAATATATAAGCCAATTAATCTTGTTAACTAATTATCTTTCTTTGCATATAATAATTTATAGTCTTCTTTAACGTCTTGTTTACATGAGAGAATAAGCTCGTGACATTCATTCCAGCAAAGGCCTGAGTCATTACAATACAATACAATACAATACAATACAATACAATATATAATTTTTACAATATAGTATATAATTTACGACGTCTTTCGACAAAATGTTAGTTGCTACCGTCGCTCCCACCATAATAATTGATTTAGAATTCATAAAGTTGATTATGCTGAAATGACTTAATCTTGAAATACTTTTTTTTCTCTTGAATCGTTTGAGTAATGACACTTCCCAATTACGCAAGACTAGAAAAATAATACTCCATAAAAATACATGGCAAATCAAGTCAATCATGAATTTAAAGAAATCCCGAGAATTTTGATTGGTAAATGAGTATGAAACACGCCAAAACAATTTTACCAAAAAATTTCTGTTTTGAAAATCTGGAATCAAAATAGAAAATAATTATTACAAACAAAATTTGATAGATTACACTGGAAGTACCGTTTTAAGTTAAAACTGACGAACAATCACATTGAAAATGTCCTTTACATAGTGATAATACAAAATATTTAGAACGAAGGACATGGTTTCTTCCCTAATAACTATTTCACTTATTTGTCCATAGTCCCTTAAATTTTCGATTACAAGTTGTTTGGCTCTATCTGATACTTCAGTTCGGTATAACGTGTAACCATAAGACTGTCCGCCACCGTTGTTTACTGGCAGATCTTACATTGACATGACATCTCTACAGCAGACTTCTTGCTAGGTGTAATAAGAGTGATAATAACAATGACAATGATAATAACAATGAAAACGACAATGAAAATAACAATGACAACGATAACGATAATTACAGTGACAATAACAATAACAAGGACAAGGACAGTGACAATAACAACAAGAACAATGACAGTGACAATAACAATAACTAGGACAATAAAAATGACAGTGACAGTGACAATAACAATAACAATGGCAATACCTGAGACAGTAACATTAGCAATGGCAACGACAGAAACAATAATATTAATTGACAAGAATAATGACAATTACACTATGCCATAACCAGTGGGAAGAATTTGCTACAATTTATACAAGTTGTTTTATAATGGAAATAGAAAACATTTTTCCGTGTTTCACTTGAGTAATTAAATAGAAACACTTTGAATCTCGTGGAAGTCTCGGAGTATTTCCCATGTACCTATTCCATACGATTTTGTGATTATCACCCGGAAGAATTAAATGATTGCCTCATGACAGAGTGCAGTTCTAATTGTCTGTCCAATCGCCTGGTAGTTTCAGTGGTGGTGTATAGCATTAATTTCTTGCATAATGGACCTTATTCACAAATGACGCCTTATTTGATATTCTTTTATATGCATTTGAATTAGCCCTTACCACCTCGTTTGAGAGCAAAAATTCTTTTGAATTTCTTACACAAAAACGAGGCTATAAGGGCTAATTGATATGCTCATAAACGAATATTAAATAAGGCGCCATTTATGCATAAGGTCTATACACTCCACGGCAGGTAGCTATTCTATTTTGCATAGTGCAGTAAGATTGTTTCGAATACTCATGATCACAACAAAATATTATTTTATTATAATATAAAGATGGGCGACACAATAAATCGTTTTAACTCGTTTATTCGCACGACATCAACTCACACCCACACACAGACACACTTATATATGCACATGTGCTATATCCTATTACCCATCGGTTACGTAAACAACTGTCGACCGCTATTATTTAACTTGCACTTATAGTACATTATCCCCCTCCTTAATTGAGAGCGTCCTCGATCTCTAAATCCTCCAAGTTATAATCTGCGTATCTTTCAGGCTGTCGACGACAACGGGTAGACCGCCGTAGTATGGTGGGCTGTTGTTCTGCGGGCAATTCCTCTTTGGGTGTGTCTCGATGACGTACTTCTGGTTCGTTGATCAGCAAACTTGTTCCTGGGTTCTTCTCTTCCGAATGGCTGACAGGCGGATGATCTTCAACTGTCGGTTTGCCCTTACCTAATTTTAAACGATTGCGGTGTACCACCTTAGCCTGACCGGTTCCAAATTCCGGTTTGATGTGGTAGTTCGTATTTCCAAGCTGACTGAGTACCACGTAAGGCCCAGCCCAGTGTAGGTGAAACTTTCGACATAATCCTTTGGGAACAGCTTGGTCATTGAGCCACACTCGATCGCCCTTCTTAAACGGTTTGCTTTGGTTGACACTACTGCGGTCGTCATAGCTCTGCTTCTGTCTCCTTTGTGCCTCGTTGATCTTAGTTGTAATACTGACGTGCACATCTTTCAATGTCTGCTCCAATTCGTCGCAATAATTAGAAATAAACTGTTCCTGTACGTCCAAGGAGTGCTCATGAGAACTAACGGTGTTGTTGCCTCTCGACCGTAAATTGCTTTGAATGGCGTAACTCCTGATGAGGAATGTACACTGTTTCGGTACGCAAACAAGGCTAGTGGTAAGTGAACGTCCCAGTCCGTATGGTCCTTGTTAACATAGGTTGTAAGGATTCCTTTCAAAGTGCGGTTCAGTCTCTCCACTTGTCCATCGGTTTGGGGATGGTAAGGCGAAGTTCTCAGCTTAGTTACCCCTGGAAGGCTGAAAACGTTTTTCATGAGGTCGGCCTCGAAGTGCCTTCCTTGGTCCGTTAATAGTTTACTTGGCACTCCATGGCGGGTCACCACTTCGTCAACAAACGCTTTCGCAACAGTTTCTGCTCATTGGTTGGCCATGGGTACCGCTTCCACCCTTTTAGTAAAGTGATCGGACATGACCAAAATGTATTGGTTTCCGCGTGGGGTCATAGGGAGCGGATCCATGATATCCATTGCCCATAGTTCCATTTGTTGGCCAACCGTTATACTCCACATGGGTGCCTTATGGGATGGTACATGTGTTTTGCGTCGGTTGCAAGGTTTGCATTCGGTTATCCACAGCTGTACTTCTGATGCCATTGCCGGCCAATAATATCGTCGTTGTAGACGTTCCAAGCAGCGATTGATTCCCATGTGTCCCGAACTTGGATCATTGTGAGAAAGCCTCAAAAGGTCGGGTCGCATCTTTCTGGGAACAACCAAAACTAGACGATTCGACGTCGTATCCTTATCCACTCGGCGATATACGATACCATCTGTGATTTCCAACTGTGACCAAAGCTGCCTGTATCGTCGCAACTCCCCATTTTCTTTCCATTTTCCCGTCTCTTCCGGTACAACATTCGCTTGAGTCAAGTTCTCCAATATAGCGGAAATGCTCGGGTCAGTTCGTTGCGCTGTTAGGATATCCTCCCTTGTCCAGGAGGCGCACATCTCGGTAGCTCCTACTCCAACCGCCGGCGCTTCGTCAGGGTGTTGTTCCGGTATCCAGGATGGGGCCACTTGTGGAAACCTCGACAGGGTGTCAGCATTACTATGTTGGCGGCCAGGGCGATGCTTTATCGCAAATTCGTGCTCCTGTAAAGCTAATACCCACCTGGCTAGGCGACCCTTTGGTTCTTTCAATTCCTGTAGCCACAGCAAACTTCTGTGGTCTGTCACAACGTCAAAAGTTTTGCCAAGCAAATATGGTCTCCAATAATTAATGGTCCACACTATAGCGAGACATTCTTTCTCTTTGGTTGAATAATTTCTTTCTGCCGATGTAAGAGTGCGACTGGCATAGGTTATCACGTACTTATAATCTCCGTTCTTTTGGGACAACACTGCTCCGAGGCCTGAGTCACTAGCATCCGTATACATTGTGAAAGGAACAGAGAAGTCCGGTAAAGATAATATCAGCGCTGAACACAGGCGGCTCTTGAGATCTTGAAATGCGCGGTTGGCTAAGGGACTCCAGCGAAATTCGCGTTGACCACCTTTGGTGAGCTCGTGAAGTGGTGCGGCTATGTCAGAAAAATTCTTAATAAATCTCCTGTAGTACGACGCCATACCTATAAATGCGCGAACATCACTAAGACAGGACGGAGTTGGAAAATCTCTCACAGCCTCGACTTTGGATGGATCAGGTTCGGTTCCTCGTGCCGATACAATATGACCAAGAAATTTGACAGACCCTTGAGCAAACTGGCATTTGGCCCGCTTTACTTTCAACCCTGCTGCCCGAATACGGCTGAGAACTTCTTCTAATATGCGCTGATGCTTTTCCCACGTATCAGAAAATATGTTGATGTCGTCGAGGAATACAAGGCATCCTTCGATTCCTTTCAGTAACTTTCCCATCATGCGTTGGAATGTGGCGGGGGCGTTAGTTAAGCCAAAGGGCATAACGGTAAATTCATAGTGATCTACACCAACGGAAAACGCTGTCTTCTCCATGTCCTCTTCTTGCAGCGGTACCTGCCAATACCCCGAAGCAAGGTCCAGGGTACTAAAGTACTGTGCCCCACCTAACTGGTCTAAGATCTCGTCAATACGTGGCATGGGATGAGCGTCCTTTTTTGTTACAGAGTTCACCCGACGAAAGTCAACACAAAATCGATAATCACCATCCTTCTTCGGAGCTAGTATAATAGGTGAGGACCAGGGACTGTTACTAGGTCTGATAATGCCTCTCTCCAGCATATCATTGACTTGTTCTTTCACCACAGCATCCAGGTGGACTGGGATCTTATAAGGCCGTTGTTTCACTGGAGGACTGTCACCTGTATCGATACAATGCTCTGCCAGACTGGTGCGGCCCAAGGGATCATTTGTTCCGTTTACAAATATGTCAGAGTAACTGTCTAAATGGACACTGAGTTTATTCACAGTGAGTGTGACCTTCTCGAGGATTAACGTCGTTTCCCCAGTAGGCCAAGACAGCTTAGAATTCCTTATGTCAACTAGAATATTCCCTGATTTTAGAAAATCAGCACCTAGAATGCAGGTGTTTCTCATTCCTACGACCACAAATAGATGAGACAAAGTTAAAGTTCCGAGTTGCACCTCAATTTCTTTCGTTCCCAAAACTTGTAACTCCGCTCCACTAATCCCTCTTGCCTTCAAAGAACATGACTTTAAAGGACCGCTGATAAATTGTCGACTTATTAGCGATACAGTCGCACCTGTGTCTACCAAACATTTCCTCTCTTGTTTGCCCACACTTGCCTTGATGAAGACTCCCGTAGGCTGGATACAGTTAATAGACAAGGCCGTGTAATCGTGGGCAGACCCCCGGCCTATTAATGGGTCGGCCCTTGGTCGTTTCCCTGTTGCGGTCGGCCAATGAAAGGAGCTTGGTATCGTAATTGACATTCTCGCGCAAAATGTCCCACTTGCCCACAAACAAAGCAATAATCTTCCCTCCGGCGTTGTAGATAAGTTGTTTGGCGACCATTGGTATAAGGATTCCGACATTCATTTGCAATATGACCCATCCTTCCACACTGATAACAAGGTCCACGTCTCCCCTGAAATGGATTTCGTGCCGACACGGCATTTACACTGGCGACAGACTGCGATAACTCACTGACCTTTCTAGTAAGGGTTTCCATATTCTCCATCAACTGCGAAACCAGAGGCGAATGGGCGTTTAAAGGCTCTGAGTACATGCTTGCACTTGTTTGGTTAACTTGACCTTCGACTTGATTTGAAGAAATCTCACTCGCTAGATCTAGTTCCTGCGCAACAACGACAGTCTCTTCATATGAAAGAGTGGGCCGTTGTAGAAGCTCTTTCTTTACTCCGCGTTTACACCTACCACGAATTGTTGCTTAAGGAGAGTATTTCTGTCTCCGTCCTCAATATTGGGCATCGCGCACCTTAGCAATGCCTCCAAATTGTAAGCAAACACTTGAATATCCTCTTCGGGTTTTCTCGCCCGACCACGAAACTCCATCATTGCAATGTGTTTACCGGTTGCATCTCCCCCAAAAGCGGCTGTGAGCTCTCCCGTCAGAGTTTTGTAGTTGTCTTTTTTCTCCGCTGCGAGACGCTCGAAAACAGCGAACGCTTTGCCAGACAAAAACGTTGGTAATCTTTTCAACATGTCGGCATCTTTCCAAACGTTTGCCGCCGCACAAATCTCAAATTTTTGCAGCCAAAGAGCAATGTCTCCGTTCGAGAAGACGTCTGGAAGTGCTAGACTCGTACGGTTTGTTGTTGCCATCCTGGTCACGGTACCAAAATATAATATAAAGATGGGCGACACAATAAATCGTTTTAACTCGTTTATTCGCACGACATCAACTCACACCCACACACAGACACACTTATATATGCACATGTGCTATACCCTATTACCCATCGGTTACGTAAACAACTGTCGACCGCTATTATTTAACTTGCACTTATATTACATTATGAACAGCATTATTCGCTCCCGTCAACGGTTTCTGTTTTCCAACAGTATTTGTCGCTTTGGGTTGTTATTGGTCAGTGTCCTGCTCTTCATCAAGCTGATATGGTATATTTCTGGCTCACGAACAATGACGACTTCATCGCAAACCCTAACGGCAAGGAATGGTCTAAAAGCAGAAGGGAAACATTTTACGCTGGATGGAAAACCGTTCACGATCTTAAGTGGAACTATTCACTATTTTCGAGTCGTCCCTGAATATTGGGAAGACAGGCTGTTGAAGCTGAAGGCCCTTGGACTAAATACTGTGGAGACGTAAGATTGTTTTTGCTTGTTCATGCTCGGATAATTGGTGCATTTTCAAGTTGTTAGTGGAAGTTTAGTGTTCAGCACTTTACCCTTGGCAAATTTTCTTGTCATGTGTTCGTCAGAAAAACTTACATAGATATTTGTTACATACATACAGTACATGTAGCAGTTAAATATTCTTTTGCCAGAAATATTTAACGCCCAAAATAAAATTCAGAGTAAGGCCTAGTGAAGTTTTAATCTGACGTTTTGTAGCGCATTTGTCGGCATCTCTGGAGATGACAGGGATCGCGGAGCCGCGGGGGCTAGGGGGGCTGTAGCCCCCTCAATATTTTCCGGACCGGAAGTTTGATCGGCTGCATTGGTGGCTAATTTAAAGTCAATAAGCTTTTGTCTGACTCTCACTTGCTGCGTAATAATGCTTTGTTATTTGCATCAAGACCGTAGCAACGGTAAATTGCCTCTGATGTTCAAACTTATATTGACAAAAATGCAAGCAGGTCCTACAGTTTATTGCCAAGTTTCGCTCTTCTCAGATGTCGAGTAACTCAGAAGTATTTGAAACGAAGATTAAGTAATTCGTTAAACGAAGATTAAGTAATTCGTTTCATCTTCGTCAACAAATTGTTGTACCTCCGGATGAATACTTAGCATAAATCTTCTTCAGAGCACTTCTAATAGACATTTTCAGCCAACTTTGAGATAATATATAATTTATCAGTTTTTTAAGACAAAAAATATGAAAAAAAAATTTTCACTCATGATCTGTCCGTGATGCTGATATCCGACCGGTAACCTTTGAGAATGATCCAATTTTAAGACGGAAAGCCTGGCTATCTAATAAAAAATCTTTCTTTAAAGCAAAACGAGTGAAAAGTTTGATTAGAAAACGACTTGAAATATCTCAAGATCGCAATTAATACAGGGTCTTGCTATGAACATCCATTGATAAGCAGTAGAATTGTCAGAATGGATCTCTTACCATTTATTAAACCGTTAAAGGTTATTCTCAGCAAACGTTTTGTTTTAATAAAACAGAACAGAAATTTTAAACGTAAATATGACGACGAGCAGTTTAAATTTAAAATAAATTTCCAGTTTGGGTTGTCAATATTTGTGGCCAAATATTGTGTTTTCTTTATTGCATTACCTCTTCCAGTTGTATTAAGGACGATTTGATTTTTTTGACAACTTTGAAAAATTTTCAATGTTACTTGGATTCTCGAGATATGTATTGGAAGGGTGGGAGAGGATTTGTTGCGTAAACGTATTTCTAGTACGATATGTAATTGCAGAGAAAACATTCGTATTTTACTTGTCATCGATCGTTATAGTTTCATTCATTGATAAAGAGTGAAAATATAATACACGTCACAGTTTTGTATCAAAAAATATGACTGGATTTGGCACATAACCATTTCAAGATTTAAATATGTGGGTGGAAGAATACACCCATGACGTCAGCCCCGCAAAATAAAAATGCTCTGCGGTCCCTGGATGAAGATGTTTACTCAATGCCAGAGCCTAAATATACTGTATATTTACAATGTGCCCAATTCACCAATCAGAGAGCTTTGTTAGAAATGAGAAAGGAAGAGACATGCGAAGAGTTGTGGAGAAACTGAGAATATGAGAGGTAGCAAGACCAAAAAAAGTGAGTGAACAAGAATTTCAAGGACTTGGACACTGACTGACTGAATGTTTTCTAGAGGCTGGTACTAACAAAAGCTGTGATGTTAAAGCTGGGCCTTTGAAAAATCCAAACATATATAGAAAACAAAGACTTGTATGGCCATGAATCCTCAACAAAGCTATCATTTTATCAATGATACCCAATTTTTTGCCGGGGACTACCAGTTTGCTGGCTGTTATTTTGTGCCCTGGTGGTTGCCATGATGTCACCTGCAAACCAATTCAGATGATTACAAATTAAGAACACCTGAGTGTATGATAATTTTATGTCCCATATAGAGTCTATGCATCATAAGTTGTAGTTTAGATATACTGAACAGTAAGCCTCAAAATTACCACTGCCTATTTTGGACCCTGTTTATATTTATTTAATGTGTATGTAGTTGGAATTCAAGCAAACTATATCTGTTCATTTTTGTTTTTAAATTTAGTACATTTATTTGATGGAGTGAATAAAATTATACTTTATGTGGAAAGTAAATTTATAAACTATTTACTTTTTAGGTATGTTCCTTGGAATTTACATGAACCATCTCCAGGAGTATTTAATTTTGAGGGAATTGTCAATATAAGGTATTCTAAGTACAGTATGTTATTTGAACCTGGGAGAGTAAGTAATGACAGAAACACACTGTGCAGTTGCTGTTGTTATGCAACAATGGTGGCCTCTTGGATATACGCTGGTTGTGAGACCAATGGAAAGACATTGATAGCAACCTTGTTAGTGCCACTAAACCAAAATAACTCTGAGACAACAAGCATGTGTTTTTATAATAGCAATAATAATCAATATGACGACACTAAGGGAAAGATGATAACTATAAAAGAAAGGGAGCAAACAGTGGTGGGTTAGTCAGTTTTTATAATTTGGTTTGACAGCTGTGAGGAGATGAAGAACAGTCTCATCTTTACTTTTGAATGACTCCTCAGTTTTGATTTGTTGTAAGTTGTCACTAGTCAGTCCTTCATTGAGAAGAAAAGACACTCGGCTTCTATTTTATCAGTAATTTTATTCCACACATTAAATTTCATTTGGTTTGTTACAAGACTTGTTTATTAAATTCTCCTGCAAAACATGCCATTATTCTGTAGGTACCATAAGGAGAACAAATACACCATTACATGCAAACTAATCCAATCTCAGCCAATAAGAGTAAACTGACAGCAGCAACCAAGGGCAAAAGTTTGATATGTCAAAAAGCTACCAAACCAACCAACTTTGGCAGTCAAAGTGACTGACTTTATCACTGCTCAAAGCAGTTGATTTGGTTGTGTGACCAAGGCAAATGCCTAGTGTGTTTCAGTTTTAAGTGTTAGTGAAAGTTGATTGCTCAGTTGACTCTGAAGATGAATGATTAAGACCATCAAAATGTAAGCTACAAAAAACACCACAAACAGTCTTCCTTGTAGCTGCTTCAACCTGTAAATTCAACATGCACCAAAATGCAAGAAGGCATCATACTGATCAGGCCAAGCAAGTTAGAGCAATTTACATGTAGCATCTGTTAGGAGACATTCTTGCACTTCACAGTTGTAGTGTTTGTAACTTTGCATCTCTTCCCCCCCCTTGATGTAATGAGCATGCGTAAAGAGAGAAGGAGAAGTAAACGAACATGTTGTTGTGTGTTTTTTATTCTGGTTGAATCCGTCTCGATATCTGGTTAAATCCGTGCCATCGGTGGTATCTTACAGCATGTTTTGATCCTGATACAGTACATTTTCTGGCGACGAGGATGGCGACCGTTTCTTTAACAGAAATCCAAGGATTAGGACATTTTGATTGCACCGAATCGTCGGCATTAGCTTCTCGATGGGAAAGATGGCTTCGCGCGTTTGAGTTGTTCGCTGCTGGGAAAGGGGTTACCAACCCGGCACAAAAGAAAGCACTGCTATTACATACGGCCGGCATGGGAGTACAGGATATATATTTTACCCTGCAGGAAATAACAGACGATGAAAGCGACGTTTATGAGAAGGCCACGAGAGCGTTGAACACGCATTTCAAACCTCAGTCCAATACTCCATATGAAAGGTTAGCGTTTCGGGAAACCAAGCAATTACCTAACGAAAATATCGAACAGTACATTACGAGGCTTCGACACAAAGCCCAGACCTGTGATTTTGGAGCAAATGCAGCAGTTGAGGAACAAATTCGGGATCAAGTTATCAGTGGTTGTTTATCACACAAACTTCGACTGAGATTACTCCAGAAAGGTCGAGACTTGACACTGCAAAAGTTACGTGAAATTGCTCGTGCAATGGAAGACGCAGAAAGGCAAGCTAGTGCGATCGAAGGGAACCAGAATGAAGCTGTTAATGTGGTGAAAAAGAAACCTTACTTCAAGAAAAAAATTGGAGAAGGTAAACCCAAATGTTATCGCTGTGGTTTTGAAGGTCACAAGGCTGACCATCCCAAATGCTCAGCTAAAGGTCAACAGTGCCGGAAGTGCAAAAATACTGGCCATTTCGAGAGTGTTTGCAAGACAAAACAGAGGAAATTTCAGAGGGCTACTGGAGGAAAAGGAAAACATGATAATGTAAGACAAGTGGGGACTGAAAACAAACCTAGTGATGGAACACGGTATGCCTTTACTGTTATTGATAAACCCAGTGACACTAATGATGGTAAAATAACTGTTGTTGTTGGAGGAGTACCCATTACCATGATTATTGACTCTGGAGCAACCTGTAGTGTCATTGATAGGAAGTTGTGGGAACATCTGAAGTCTAATCAGATCCACTGTGAGTCCAAGAAATGCTCACACAACCTTTACCCATATGGTAGTAAACAATCACTAACTGTTGCAGGAATGTTCACTGCAAAAGTGTCAGTTGGAGAGAGAGCTGTAGATAATGCTGAGTTTATGGTTATTGAGGGAGAAGGGCAAGCTCTACTTGGGAGAAAAACCGCTAAAGCTTTGGGAGTATTGAAATTAGGCCCAGGAGTCAATGCTATACAACATACGGGTGGAAATAACTCAGAACAGTCAAACATATTGCACAAATACCCCAATTGTTGTGAGGGCATTGGTAAACTCAAGGATTTTCAGCTGAAAATACCCATTGACCATGAGGTTGAACCTGTTGCCCAACCTATGCGCAGAGTACCTTATCATTTACGAGATAAACTAAGCCAGAAACTGGATGAGCTGGTTGAACTGGACATTGTAGAGAAAGTCAATGGACCAAGTTCATGGGTTTCCCCAGTTGTGGTTGTACCAAAGGTGTCAGGTGATATCCGCTTATGTGTTGACATGCGGCAAGCCAACACTGCAGTGAAACGCGAACGGTATCCAATACCCACAATTGATGAGGTCTTGCAAGATTTGAATCAGAGTAAATTCTTTAGCAAGTTAGATCTGAATTCAGCCTACCATCAAATTGAACTAGCACCTGAGTCAAGGGACATTACCACTTTTGCAACCCATCAGGGACTATACCGATACAAACGACTCATGTTTGGTGTAAGTTGTGCTCCCGAGATGTATCAGAAAATCCTTCAGCAGGTCTTACAGGAGTGCGAGGGAGCCCATAACATTCTTGATGATGTAGTTGTGCATGCACCAACAGAAGAAGAGCATGACAAGAGAGTTGAGAGAGTTGTGCAAGTGCTGAGTAAGAGAGGTTTCACATTTAACCGTGACAAGTGTCAGTTTAAGATGTCACACCTGGAGTTCATGGGACATGTGTTATCGGCACATGGAATTGGGCCAGCAGAAGTTAAAGTTAAGGCAGTCGTTGATGCTCGTGAACCTAAGAATGCTAGTGAAGTGAGGAGCTTCTTGGGACTTGTGAATTTCATGGCTCGTTTTATCCCAGATCTTGCTACGGTGTCAGCACCACTACGTAAACTTACAAAGGCACAAGAACCATTTGTGTGGGGGACAGAACAGCAAGAATCATTTGACGAGTTAAAGAAGCGACTATCAAATACTGAAACCTTGGGTTATTTTGACAAGAGTGCACCAACTATGGTAATTGCAGATGCAAGTCCAGTTGGACTGGGGGCAGTACTAGTTCAAGAGCAAGGAGATGAATATAGAGTGATTAGTTATGCAAGTCGCAGCTTGAGCAGCACAGAACAAAAGTACTCACAGACTGAGAAGGAAGCATTTGCAATTGTATGGGCTTGTGAAAGATTTCATGCATATATCTATGGATCGGAATTTCAACTACTAACTGACCATAAGCCCTTAGAATGTATATTCTCACCCAAGTCGAAGACATGTGCAAGAATTGAGAGGTGGCTACTGAGAATGCAACCATATACGTTCACTGTGAGGTACATCCCAGGACCTAAGAATATAGCAGACTCATTGTCACGGCTATTAGCCCCAGCACAATCCCCTGATCAAGGAGGTAACATTGATGAATATGTGAAGTTAGTGGCAACAGAATCAACACCCATTGCTATGACAACCCGTGAAGTAGAGAGGGCATCAGAGTATGATTCAGAGCTAGAGAGTGTAAGAGAAAGTCTGTTAACAGGGAACTGGCATAGCATGAAGTTCAAACAGTACGTACCAGTTCGCAGAGAATTATGTGCTATTGGAATGCTTGTGTTGCGTGGAACTAGAATTGTAATACCACAAACACTTCGCACACAGGTACTTAAGTTAGCCCATGAGGGTCATCCTGGAATTGTAGCAATGAAACAGAGGCTGAGAAGTAAAGTATGGTGGCCTGGAATCGATAAAGAGGCTGAGAAGTTTTGCAAGCATTGCCATGGTTGTCAACTAGTGTCTCAACCTACCAAACCAGAACCAATGAGCCGCACCGAACTACCCAATGCACCATGGGAACACTTAGCATGTGACTTGCTAGGTCCATTACCGTCAGGTGACTACATATTTGTTGTGGTAGATTATTACAGTAGATTCTTTGAGCTAGAATTTACAAAGTCCACAACTGCAGAGAAGATTGTGTCTATACTGAACAAAGTGTTTGTTACTCATGGGTTGCCATTCTCAATCAGAACAGATAATGGACCACAGTTTGCAAGTGACCACTTCAGGACATATTTAAAGAAGAATGGAATTGAACACCGAAGGAACACACCACTATGGCCCCAAGCTAATGGTGAAGTCGAGAGACAGAACCGTAGTATCCTAAAGCGGCTACAGATTGCACAAGCAGAGGGTCGTGACCTGAAGTCAGAATTAGATAACTTCCTGATAATGTATCGAAGCACACCACACAGTACGACTGGAATAAGTCCAGCAGAACTTCTCTATAGAAGGACGTACAGAACAAAGTTACCCCAACTGTCAGAGGTTCGGACAGAAAGTGAAGTGAAAGACCGTGATAGTGAAAGGAAAGAAAAAGGGAAAGTGTATGCAGACAACAGGAGAAAGGCCTGTGACAGTAACATCCAAAAAGGTGACACTGTGTTATTGAGGCAGGAGAAAAGAAACAAGTTATCCACATTATTCAGACCAAATCCTTTTACAGTAGTTCAGAAACACGGCAACAGCGTGGTTGTGGAAGCAGGTGGAGTTCAGTACCGAAAGAATGTAACACATGTAAAGAAACGCTTAGAACAATCTACTGGTGACAAAAGTGCAGCATCAACCCCACTAAGCCCCAAAGAAAACAAGATAAATGAACCACAGGGAACCCTGATTGACATACCCAACCACAGATCAAGTGAACCCACGAACTCAAGCCCTGAACCAGCGGACCTGGACATGCCAGCATGTTCCCAACCCCAAACAAATATGGATTCCTTGCCAAGTCATGGTAGTGATGTCTACTGGCGTCCAAGTAGGAACCGGAAGATGCCAGCCAAGTTTAAGGATTATGTACTTGGTTTTGTCAATCACTATCCAACCTGAACTAGAAAAAACTATAAAGCAGAATCTTGGACAGATTCGAGTTGTATTTGTAATGTTGTTTAGTATGGAACTGACTCAAAACAGACATTGTTCTAATTTTTATTGTTTAACTTTCACTTTGAAGAAGGGAGGAATGTAGTGTTTGTAACTTTGCATCTCTTCCCCCCCCTTGATGTAATGAGCATGCGTAAAGAGAGAAGGAGAAGTAAACGAACATGTTGTTGTGTGTTTTTTATTCTGGTTGAATCCGTCTCGATATCTGGTTAAATCCGTGCCATCAGTGGTATCTTACAGCATGTTTTGATCCTGATACAGTACAACAGTCTCCTGCCCACCTCAATAAATGGTAGATTTTGGTACTTTTCCAAAAAACAAACCCCAAAAACCTAAAGCTCATATTTTAAGCTTTTTTAAACCATTCTTGTATCATATTAGTCATGTTTAGTGGAAATGATGTTGTTATCTTCCTTTTATACTAAGATTTCTGTCACCAGACATTAGCTATAACAGGACAATTATACTCATTAATGACACAATGTGCGGACACCTTCACTGTCCTTTGATGAGAGAAGAATGCTGTCAGTCAGCTAGAAAAATGATGTGCAGGTCTAGCAGTTGGTGAACCTTCTGGAGTTGTCATGCTGGTTTTACTGACTGGAAACAACTATAATTTAAAATATTGCATGATACCTAAACAGATAGCTTTGTTTTTTCCTTATTCATAACAGTGTGAGCATACATTTGATGTGTATATGATTATTAACTGGTATTTCTTTAAATTCTCACTGTATACAATTAGAAAAATGGCAGTGCCAACATGAGGACTGCAGAAGGGTTACCCCATTTCTTGCCAAGGGCAATATTCAAATTTATCCATATCCAATAAGAAAAGGTTGTTGGGGCAGGGGGGGTAAGTATTAGAGTGACTCACTAACATATATATGTCATCATTTCTCTGAAAAAAGATTAGGATATTTTCTGACAGTGAAAAAGGTGAGGCCCTTAAATAGTATTTGAGGAACTCTGCCCCTGGACCACATTCAACATTGTCCCCACTCTGGACAGGCTGGTGCCAAAACACAGTGGCTGCAAGTATGTTATATTTGTGCATTTCTGTTGATTTTAGGAAGTATATTAAGCTTGCCCAAAAATTAGGACTGTTTGTGATTGTCCGCCCTGGACCTTATATTTGTGCAGAGTGGGAATTTGGAGGACTTCCCAGGTGAGTGTTGAGTGTTTTAAACTTCAGGTAAACATTGGCTACAATATTTGTCATTATGATGAACAGTGAGCACAGTAAAAAATTAGACATCCAAATATGCAACCAACACTTACCCATGATTCCATTAGGTTCCTTTGGAGTATGAACAAGGTTAATGAGCTTTCAAAATGCCTAAAATTTAACTTTTATTTGACAAATTGTTCATAGGTTACTGTAGCATGAAAAAGTTAACTGTTTGCTGAATGTAGACTTCAAGCAATGATAATTGATAATTACAGTGTAACACTGAGAAGTTGCTGAGAATTAATTACCCGCTTCATCTCAATTCAGTCCAGTGGCATGGCCAAAGCCAGACCTGGCCAATCAATGACTTCATGTCTAGTGATTATAATTTATAAAATTAATGTGCAATAATTGAAGATGTGTGTTCAGGATTATTCATGATAACAACTGAGGCATTCTCAGACCAAAAAAGGAACACATGAGGAACATAAAACTACACATGACTGGTTCAAACATTACCAACCATGCCTGGACCCACGACCACAGAATGGACTTTGACAACAGACACATAATTGATAAAGGAAACTACTGACAAAGAAAAACTTTGGAATCACGGCACATGGAAAAAACAACCATTGCCGACAACAATTCAAGAAGACTGCCAGATGAATATAACATCCTACTTCACAAGTGATGCCGCTAACCATAACATTAAAATTCATATCATTCAACACCACCTCATTATTCACACACGCCCACATTTCGTTACTTCCTATAGAATAGGGCCCATCTTCAAATTTCATCATTGTTAATTTACCTGTCGAAGATTGCAAACTGGCAATCGAAAGCTCGTAGCAATAAAATATTTTGGTCAGAGAACGCCTCAGCTGTTAATGTGCAATATATGTATTTTCACTAACGGTGTCTTGTGTGTTCCTGGGGAACAGCTAGGTCAAAAATGTTCAAAATTGCTCTTAAAATGGAGGAAATCTTATTTCAAAGACCCAGAAAATTCAAAAATTTCCCGGAGACCTTGCTCCCGCTTCGCACTCGGTTGTCATCTTCCCCGGTGATATCTGCCAACACGCCTGTGCCTACCTAAAAACAATGGGCTGGCTACGCCACTGATTCAGTCCCTGCGTAGGATTGCCATGTTGGCAAAAAATTTCCCGCCAAAGGAGCTATCAAAACCAGTGAACTCAATTTCCATAGGAATGCTAACTGGCCAATGAAAAGTGAAGCCAAGATGGCCGCCCATGGAGGCCAATTCAGTGAACTCAATTTCCATATCTGAAATGCTAACTCCCAGTCATTTGTATGGGTAAAAAGTGAAACCAAGATAGTCGCCCATGGAGAGAATTTTGGACGTCACTTTCAGTCTTCTTTGCGGTCTTGTACGTCAGTTCCAGTCCTTTGCACGACTTTAATATTGAGTTTGTGTTTGGTTCGGCTTCGAAAACATGGTCAGCCATGTAAAAGGGGCACAGACGAAATATTACTGGACCAGTTTTACATATTCGAGTGTTTAAAAGGACTCGTCATTGCCGTGTGTCCTAACAACTGTCCTAAATTGTCTAAAGATGGTAAACTGAAGGTAAAAAAGGATGTGCACTTAGTACTTTCCCCAAGTAATTTCTCGGGACCGTTTTATCAAGTTTCTCATGAGTTTGGAAATTTATTTTCTTGAAAATTTATAACCTGTAACTCGGTTTGACTTTGTTGAAATATATTTGAAATTCTTAAACTCATTTCTACTTTTTGAAGACATGTTTTGTGTGTGTTTTCAATAAGGAAAATTTTTAGAAAATGTAAAAAGTCGCGTGGGAGACTAAAACTGACGTACAAGCTCGCGAAGGGTACTAAAACTGACGTCCAAAATTGGCCTCCATAAGCGGCCATCTTGGCTTCACTTTTCATTGGCCAGTTAGTATTCCAGATATGGAAATCGAGTTCACTGGTCTGGCCCAGTGAACTCTTAAAAGACTGGAACGATAACTCGAGGGAGAATTTTGAAGCCAAAACTGGCGGATATGGAGGCCGCCATGTACGTTAAACCCAGTCCTTTTACTGGAAAATGTACGACGATTAAATCTTCAATTTACTGGAGCAAAAATTTTGCCAGGTAAATTATGGAGAATTCAGTGCATACCTTAATAATACAGCTTTTGCCAAAGCTGTTTCTGGCGACCTACAATAGCGAAAAGGATGAATTATTTGCAAAAAAGAGCAAATTTGAGTTCGAAATCGTGCGGAAATTTCAGATTATTCTTATTTTTCAACGCTATCCTGATGGATTAAAAATTTTAAGTCAAAGATTCAGCTAGTTCAACGTTATACCTCGTCTCGAACTTAGTTTTCAGGCGTGTCAATTCTAAATCTAAAGAATAAGCCAACAATTTAATTAGTAAAACTACAAGATACTGCATCTCAATGGTTTTCAACGTCTCCCCAGTCTGCTTTTAAGAAAAACGCTTGATATCATCTATCTAAACCGGATTGCCAACATTCGTAATTTTACTTTTTTTATTTGTTTTAAGGGTAGACGTACATCAAGTTTCAAATTAGGCTAGGGTAATGGTTAGGGCAAGGCTTATGATTCGGTTTGGATTATTTTCGGATTTATCGAATTGTTAATTTTTAGCTGACCTGGTTTAGACAGATGTGATTTAGTGCAAACCCTGTTTGTTTACCTGGGCAAGAAAGAAGATGAAAAAGGAAGAAACCTGAGGTAAAAACACCTTTAAACGAGAGAAAGACAAATGCATCGAATCCTTAAAGGTTTTCAAACAACTACCTTCAAATTTTAGAGTATGTGAACTCATACACGACCAATGAGGACCAGAAATACAGTAAAATATAAGGTTCAAATTAAAGTATACAATACGTCACCGACAACTGCCCGTATTTTGATAAATATGAAGAAAGTAGGTCGGTGTTTTACGTTTAAAAATCAACAGAGTTCTTACAAGAACAAATGAAATAAGGTTTGTCCACTTTGACACAAAAAATATGCGAAAATATGCTTTATGGAGAATTATTGCAAGTTCGAAATTGTTCTTCACGTCGAAAAAAGTTAGGTTAGGGTTTGCGAGAATGGAACAGGATAAAGGTACGATATTAAAATAATGCCCGTAATTTTTAGTATGAAAATCTTCAAAAAGCAAAATATGAAACGCGAAAAAACAAAAAAAACAAGAAAAACCTGCATATTCGCCACGAGTTTCAGATCAAATTTTGCTTTAGTTTGGCAAATAATTCGTCTTTCAATCCATTTTCGTCGCTAGAATTTTTTCTGACCAAAGACTTACTGGTGTAACACATATTGGTTTATCGTTATGTGTTCTAAAACAATTGTGCTTCCAGAACATGATAATTTCCTTGCGGGCCACTGTACTGTGTTTTGCACAATGTTTTGCTCACTTCAGACGTACATGGCTTCCTCCAGTGGCCGGAACTTTGGCTTCATCCAATCATAAGGCCGGGCATAAGGAGTTATCGTTCCAGTCTTTTTATAGTCTTTTTTAAATTTAATTATATCAAATCATTTATCAACGGGCAAATACGAGAATCTTAAAATTTGGATCTTTAATAGTTTGCATCTGATTCTGACGTCAACATCCTGCTTGTACTGCTTAACGTGATAGTGACATTGACTGATTGAGTTTTATGTTAGTCTACCGATGTTAAAGAATGACTGGTAAGGACTCGTGATAACATATTTTACTCAGCAAATTCGAAAACCAAGATTTTTTGAGTACGAATTTGTGAAGGAGCACAGTCACACAAATTAGCGTTCACGCACAGTTTCTTTACATTAGGGGTCAATTACTGAAAAACATCCATATTTAGATCGCTCACTACTATTGAAACTGCTCGAGGACAACCACGAAATTTGGACCACAGTTCTATCACATTCGGAGGCTTGACATGTGAAAATTTCGGATCAGTTCGACCTATCTCACAGACCGATTTTACTCCTTGGAAACAAGTATTTAAGGAAAGTTGCCATAATTTAAAGCACTATTTGGAGCGTACCCTTTGTTGTATCATGTTACCACAACTAGAATAGATAGTTCTATGTCCTGTCATTTTGTGTGCGTATTTTGGACGTTCCCACGATAATGCCTACCAAGTTATTGTTATTCAGAAATACTCTATAATTGCGTTTCGGTCATTCTGGCATAATATTGACGTCACTCCATCTTAGACATGGTCGATTACGTAGTTTACGTGATTTAATTTTTTAAAGGAACAATACCAACTCTAGCGGTGAAAAACGTTTGGTCGGCGTTTGTTTGGCACTTAACGAAATAATGAAGCACGAACTATGCGAAAATTTCAAATTCCTTCAAAATGGCGACTTCCGCTCTTTATGAGCTGACGGTTTTTCGCTCATATTTTAATGGATACTCTATGGCATCCGGTAAAAATCCATTTGCAGGTTAATCACGTTATGGTCTGTAAATGTACCAAAAATCAGTTCAATCTGTGAAATTGGAGCGGGACGATTGGTCGAGTCGACATGGAATGACCCACTCTCAAGTTGAAGCAACCTATCAGTCTTGTTAAACTCTTTCAAAAGTGTTTGCAGAAAAAACAGATACCGTATATTCGGTTTGCCGGTTCATAAAAGATTTGGGACAACAGCTCGACTTCGTCATTTCTTTCTGAGCCTTTGGTGAGCTAAACTTACAATTTCACTTCGCTGTACAGAGAGAGCACTCGATCAACACACTGGCGGATCGTGAGTCACTTTAGTGTGGGATAGCTTTAAGACTTTCAAGGGAGTTTTTTCGACATACATCGTCGAATAATTCTCGCTGTAGGTGATTTGTCCCTTGGTGCTACGGGAAAACCACGAATACATTTGTGACAACATGAATTCGACATTCCGAGGACCACATTAAGTTGTTTTTGATGTCCGTAGCTGCAATGAATGACAAACGCACTTAACGCAGGCAATTTTCGGATTTACCTCCCAAACTTCGTCAGCACCGAATTGTTTGTACTGCACATTGTACTGCAACTGTCCTTACTTAAATCCGTGTACCTCTTCACGTTAAGCTTGCTTTCTTCTACGAACTTCAACAAGTTTCAGTTATTTGCTGTAGTATTTAAAATCCACATAGGCTGCTTGATTTTATTCACATCGGTACATTCATCGATGGTTAATGAGTACAGTCCTCCATCGATATCATCCAGTAGCTCCTTGGGCGACCAGCCTAATAACAGAATTAATAATAGCAGATTATTTTGTTCGATGAAAACTGATGTCATTTTTTGTGATGTTATTGACCACACTCCCCAGTTGGTCAACAGCTAGGATGGTGTGTTGACAAGCAATGTGCGCAGCCAGCTTCAATTCGGATGTTTTCACTGAATTGTGCACCTTTACCTTGGTAAACCCAGAATCAAATGAGCTTGTTGTATTCGAAAAAGGTATATTTCTCGCATACTGTTCAGTTTCACTGTGAGCAACTAAATCTCTATGATGCGCTCTCAACTTACAACTTTAGTACTAACACGCATCTTTAGAATCACCACCCAATACACTTCTGATTCAGTCTTTTAACCGTTCTGTTTTTCCCAATTGTTACAGCACTTTTTCCCATGTCTTGCCCATTTTCTTTTTAACATCGCATCATATTCTCCTCACTTTGTTAACTTTCAAGACGTCAAAGCAGGTGTTTCCGTGTTGCTCTTGTTTTGTCGGCTAATGGCTAACATTGCAGGGGAAAACCTATTAATTTTTGTTGTTATATCATTGTTTCAATCACAGCTTGAACGACATGGTTTTGTAAAGCTGCAAGATGGTTGTGAAATTCTATTTTCCTCTCAATTACATTTATCATCTGTCGTTTATTTAGCTGGCTTCTTCGCGATCACGACTTAGAAATTAGGAGTATGTCCTTTTCATACCTGCAGGCTGTGGATAGATACCTTAGTAATTTACTGCCTTTGTTGGTACCATTACAGGTAAGCTTGTGCTCCTGAATAATCACATTTTTGGTTGGTCAACAAATTCTTACACGTTTCAAACTTATTAATGATACATTTATTGGTCTAAGGTCGTCGGGGTGTTTACCTTTAACCCTTTGACCCCCAACCGCGCATAGAGACGCGATTTAATGCATGGAAATTGGATGCATCAACAGATTTCAATAGAACTTTAAAAGTATTTTGAATAGGTTGTCGAGTAATTTACAATTTCTTTCGAAAAATTCACGGGAAAATAGATTAAATATGTTGTTTGACCCAGCTACAGTGCGTTGTACAGCCTGACTAGTAAATATAATTTTGGCACTTTATAGTGATCAGTTATTACTCACTTGGAAGTACTGTGTTGTCTCATTTTTATGGGATTGCAGCGCTAGTTTGGTAATCTTTTAACTAACATCCCTTCTGGTCTGCGAGAGCTAGTGCTGGCCAGACAAGCACGGCTGAAATCCTGACTTTTGGCACATTCCACCATTATTTAAAACTTTACTTGTGTACATATTGTACGTATAATTTTATTATATGGCTGAGCTCGTTACCCAGTCTTAGAACAGACCGAGCGTATTGGCGGGACAATTTTTGAGTTAATTCAGGTACGTTATACAAACTACTTATGATGTGGTAAAATTTTTTCCTCGATAATTTTAAGTAAAAAGCTCGATAAATAGATCCAAAAAAAAAGTTAAGAGGAAATGCAGGAAAGTAAACCTAGATTACCTCTTCGCAAACCACAAACAGCATTTAAAAGCGATGAAGGTAGGAGCCTTATAAGACGTTCCATATTAACCTCGTTTGTTGGTCGACATGAGAAAATATTTGCCTTTTATTTTTTTACTTAGATGTCGCTTCGTTGTCACTCAGTCTGTACGAACACCATAGGCAACTATTTTCCTGTACAGTTCTCTCGATCAGATCAGTAATGTACGAAAACCATAAGCAACTATTTTCCCGTACTGGTATCTCGCTCAGATCAGCAATGTGATAAACATTCTGCGCTGTATACCTACACTAGGGCAGAAATTTTTCTAAGGGTTGGGCCTATGGTCGGGAATCACATTATAAGACGTTTAGTATCAAATATCTTCCTACAGCTTATCTTACGTACATGGCCGCCGAGAGAATTAGCGGGACACGGGAAAAAATTTTTCTGGGTCGTATTTATGACGTCATAGGAATCATTTGAGTGCTCTATGCCTCTATCAAACTTAATTAAAAATTTTAATTGAGTAATTACAAATATTAACTTTTTATCTTACCCACAGTTACAAATATACGGTTAAATAAGAACTCTAAAACGTATTTTTTTCTGGGTTTTTTCTAGCTAAATCCTTCCAATTTTGGGGGCCCCTTTGAGTTGGGGGCCCGGGGCATCTTGGCACCCCTGACCCCGCATTCTCGGCGGCCCTGCTTATGTGTTTCACGGCTCCCTCGCCCAGTTTTCCAACGTTTGTGTTCAGCAATTAGGTATTGAGCACCCAAAGCCACTGCGCGACCCCACTGGCTGTATCAATGCGCGATCAGTCCTGAAATTGATGAATTTGACGTTCATTCTAGCTATAAAAGGCAACTATATCTGCCGATACAGTAACTAATGTGGCTAAAGGAATCAAACTATAGCTGCCAATAAACAATCTCAAGATTGAATTCATTTATCCGTCGTCTCAGGGAAAGCCAAAGAAAACCGACTTGGACTAGAAAGAATGTTGCCCCGTCTCATTAGCTTTTATCGGACTTTCGTGAGTGCGCAGACTGGCCAAATCCCAACATTAGCCACAGATCCTGGGATTCGAATATTTTCAAGTAATGCAAGATGATTTACTTAGCACGACTTTTAATGCCTTGAATATCCCGGACCGTTTTACCTCCATTATAAATATTTTTACCCACAGTAACATTTGTATATGGTTTATGCCGTGATTATATATAATTTTTACTGCTTAATAACAACTCGTTCAATCACCTGTGCCTAAAGTAAACTTCCAGTTATTGCCAGTGTTACATTTTGTGTTATAATTTCATCTGCCAATACACACAAGGACTTAGTTTTCCCTTGTGTTTTCACCTTTTGCTAGACAATTTGTATTTATTGTTCCGAATTAATTTGAGATATTTGGAGAGTAACAAAGTCCCCTTTCAGTCTTGAACAACGCTCTGCTAGCTGTATTTTTTATTTATTTAGTATCAAAGAGGCGGTCCAATAATTGCTTTTCAAGTTGAAAATGAGTATGGGAACTATGGAGACAGTTCAGATTACATGAAACACTTACATGTGGTAAGAATAAACCCAGTGCGTGGCTCCGATAAGACTGGAAAAGATAAGATGAGTCACGGATTGTCCATTTACTTATGCTGCTACGACTTAAAATGTCTGCGGCTTATTTCGGACTAGCTTTCAACGCTGCTTAATCTAGTTTCGAGTGAATTGTTCGCAACCTGATTTACATGTAACTTTTCACCCCTGTAAACCTAAACGGAGCTGTTGTCAGGGAAGCTTTGTGGATTATTTTAAGGACAGATCATTTACATCGAAGGAAATGAGCAGCGACTGTACAAAGCCGCTAAAAACTTACATTAGGAAGTTTCTCATCCAGGCTCTTCATTATTCATGGAAGTAGCGACAATTGGTTTTGTAAATCAGAATCAAATTACCATCCCTATTTCTCAGTTTCCTTTAAAGTTTACAGCCATTGCAATTTTGGAGGGTGAGGATTCAACTAAACCTTTCATTCTAAACGTTTTTCTTATTTCTTTGTTCATTGTCATCATATGTTTTAATATTTCAAGGCCTTTATTACAAAAGGAGTATCAGAACTTATGTTTACCTCAGACAACATTGGAAAGATCCAGAAACGTCTTCTCCCATCAGGTAGGCCAACTAAAAATATCATCACGTACTAAAGGCAGTCAACTTTTCTTCATCTCCAATACTATTTTCTTTTTAAGATTAAATTAGTGAAATGAAAAATTAGCAAAAATTGAAGAAAAGTAAAAATATCAGAAAATTGTGTTACTGTACGCACGCAATCAATCCCATATGACCATTAGTCAATAATAAAAAAGCCCGCTAAAAGTTCCCCGTCGGTATGCAGCTCACCTTCAGCTTTTGTCCCATTCAGTCTGGACTTTTTCAGACCTTTAGCATCACGATTTTGATTAACAATCAAATGGTTAAGAAAGGTCTGTTGCATCAGCGGAACCAACAATGTGTTATTTTCGTTGGTCTTCTTCACCAGCGGTGATATCTCGTTATTTCGATGTATTCTTTCATGGATGTTAAATAGTAGTGGTTGTCGCCAATAGTAAGTTCGGGCTCCTGCCGTTTATCGCCCAGAAAATTTATTTTACCATAATGTATTTCTTGAAATGCGTTTCACTGTAACAGCTCCTCGGTTCTTTTGGACACCTAATCAGACGACAAATGCCCAGTAAGAAGGATGTGGCATCTATATCTTTTCGGAAACGTAAAGTGTGGGTGTTGATTACCCAACGAGCAAACTTTGATTGGAAAGGCTTTCGAGTCGCTTAAACATGAATAGAATGAAAACTTGTAAATAAGGCTCGCTTGTCTTTTTCGACCCATCACATCTTGGATTACCGTTTATTTAATTTTATCATGAAGTAAAATGAAAAAAACTTACATAATTGCTTGCGCAAGGTGTACCAATACTAAAATGAGTCATAGGTCATCTTGAGCAGTAAATGTGGCTGCTCAAGTTTATGTTATTCCGAAACTACAACGTTTCAATTTTGAGCACCTGAAATGGTTGCAATGTTGTATAATTACATTGCTAATTTTCTAGGAAATTTGCCAATTTTTTCATGGGATGATTATTTCAAAACCTGACTAAAGAAATTAAATTAGTATTGCTATTGTCACTGTTACTGTCATTGTCATTGCTGTTGTCATTTTAAAAAGTTGAACAGGAAAAGTTAGATCAGTCAATCTGCATGCGTCTTACTTCCTTTGCGGTTATTCCAACGTGAACTTAGGGTTGACCCGAGTTTACAATCCGATAAACTTGTTCTTTTGCTAAGAGTATGTTTTGGCTACCGCCTTATTGAATTTCCTGCTAGAAATACAATTTCCATTTGAACAAACGTGTGTCGGCTTGCTTTATTATCCAAACGAAAAAACAAGTCGAAGAAAACTTGCATGTGAATTTGAAACATTTTGAAACTTGCTGTAAGTTCGAAAATTATCCAGCAGATAATTTTCAAGACAGGCGTCCTGTAATTTGCGCATTACTCGCAGAACTCGTGAGCGAAAATGAGATTTCTTTCAGTACAGCTAACGTTTCGTCACTTTCCACATGGAACCATCAAAGGAATACTACAGGTTTTCTAATCTTAAATTTCTAAAATAAGATATTTAAGATCTGACAACCTTTAATACGTATTTACTCTGATATTAGCGTTCACCGACTTAAAATCTTCTGGTTAGGGCTTCAGGTTTTGAAGGAATGATTTACTTTAATAATTTTTTATTATAATGATACTGTAACTTAACAATAATTTAGTTGTTTTGGTTGTCTCATTCCTTCAACCATTCCTCCTTTTATAAACTAGTAAATCTTTTCTACCTTCTAGTACTGCAGACGATAAACTTCCAATTTGACCCAGTTTATAAGCTCCAGACACTCAAAAAACTGCAGGTATGCCAATTTCCTTTCGCGCGTGTTTATAATTGTTTCATGGACAAAGCAGGGTGATGTCTGCCTTCCTGCAAAAAGGAATAAAAATGTTACTGGATCTTGTATTTACGCAGTGAGATACTCGCATAAAGCTTCAGAATCGCATGCACATTTCGACAAAATTCGTTCAGATCCGTGCGGAGTTTGGTAGTAACCACCGAACTAGAAACTTGTAAGTGTCCTAATATACCAGAGATTACTGACCTCATCGTCGAGTTGAATACCATGAGTTCCATAAAAAAATTACATAAATCCAATATTTTGAAAGAAATGGTCATTTAACGTAGTTAACCCTTTCATTCATACCGTTGTCGTGCAACAACAAATTACAACAATAGAACTAATGAAAGAACAAAGCAAAACACCAAAGAAAACAAAGAACAAAAGAATAAAAATATCATGTATGAAAGGGTTAACTTATATTTAATGATGATATAAAACTTGAGATTGCTAAAGATTTTTCTACGTCACGGGTGAGCAAACAATTGACAGTAGGGTGGCATTCCCAACGTACGTCAAAAATACAATTTTTTGTCTGACGGTCCCTCAGTTAGGACGCTCAGACGATCAGCAAAGCTTTAATTTTAAACTTGTTACGATTTTTCACCCTGCGTTATTTTTGAGCTGCGTTATTGCTACGTATTAATTCACTGTTTTACATTAAAAAAATATACGTTTTTATTATAACCAGTTTTTTGTTGTGACTTCATTTTCATCGACGATATTATCCTGCCAAGAAAGCTTTTCTTTCAAGATTTGTTCTTTTTTATGTGTCAATATGTTTCTTTCTTAAAATCGAGCATCCCCTTGGGTGCTCTACGCGCAAGATAGGCATGCATACGTTCGTGTGCCCTGTATTTATACCCTAAGGGTAAAAAGCTCGCACACTCCTATTCTACGTTCCCTTTTTATGAAAGTAATTCAGTTTCCAGTACTCTTGAATGTTGAGAGGAAAATTATCTGGTAGACTAATTTTGATACCGGATAAAAGCTTTTAAACAAAGATCTGGGAGAATTTTAGCCAATTAACGCACCGGAAAATTCCAAATATGAACAAGAATTCTTGGTGAGCTTCAGGTCGCGGTTGCTGCAGCAGCAACCAGCTGTGATAAGAAGCTTGCGTGAATCGCATTTTTCCTGCAGAAAATTTTATGTAATATTTCAAGTACGAGTTGGTGTTCTTCCTTCGATTTCTAGATACCCAGAAACGAGTTGAAAAACGAGGCGAAGCCGAGTTTTTTAACGAGTTTCGAGGTATCTAGAAATCGGAGGAAGAACACTAAACGAGTGTTTGAAATTACTTCTCAAACGAACCAGTATTTTAGGCGAAAATCCAGCCGAAAGTTGGAAAAATTCAGCTGGAATCTTCCTCCGATTTCTAAATACTGATTAATTATGTATTTCTTTTGTTTTTTCTTCGTGAATTATTAATGTGTTTGAGAAGTAGATTTAATTTATCTCTGTTTCGAGCAGACATTCGGGAAGGAAATAGGCTAAAAGTCCAAAAGTTTCAAACAGGCGCAAGTGTTATGTACAATACATTGTTGGCTAGACTATTCCACGAGTCGAACAAGGCAAAGTATTTTTCCTTTGAAGCTGCTATTAAGAGGCCAGTAATTTTGATAAACGTTTGTGCCTCCACTGTGTACTTAAGTGCATTAAAAATGTATGACTTCGTGTACTGGAGGTATCCACTACCAATCCAAGTCGGAGTCGATGCAGTTCAATCCGATTAGATTCTCGTGGACTGAAATGAATAAGAAAGCATTTTGATTGGACTTCCCTGGAATAGTTGTTCTACTTTTGAATCATATCTTACGACATGTTCACATAGGCCTCTATAAGAAATTACTAGAGTTTTGTAGATGGCGCGAGCTAATCAAAACGAAGAATCAAAAGCAACAACTTTAATTGATTTAAACCACTTAAATTCTGTGTGTTTCATCGTTTTCGAATCTTCCCGAGCTGACGATTAAATTTAAGTTTGGATTATGTTGTATTAGGATTTAAAACATCACCAAATTATACTACTGGAACTATACCGTCCGATGCTCACCTCTCTTGAGCCCTGGACGACCTCTAATTTTTAGCAGAACTGGCAATCGATGTTGTATTGTCAAAATTGCCGGCATTATTTTTCTTTACAGAAACTTTTCACGATAATCTGACACTGCTGACGTCAACTGAAAAATGTTGACTCGTGCGGGATTTGAACTCACACCTTCGGGACACCAAATCCCGCTCGAGTCAACGTTTTTCAGTTGACTTCGTCAGTGTCAGATAATCGTGAAAAGTTTGTGTTCATGTATATCTCTGAGGATGATTCTGAGATAGAAATATTATTTTTCTTTGTAATGCTTCTTTGTTTTTTCTCTTTCCTTGTCTTCCTTCTTTTTCAAATTTAGCCTGATAAACCACTGATGGTGATGGAATATTGGCCTGGTTGGTTTGATCACTGGGGTGGGAATCACCATGTTATGGATCCTGAAAAGATGGTCCAAACTGTGCGAGATATCTTGAGTTTTGGCTCATCGATAAATTTCTACATGTTTCACGGTAGAGTTTCAAAAAATCGATACTTCGTTATTTTTGGTCGGTAATTACTCCTATGAATTAGATATCCCAATTAACTTGTCATTTAGTTTTTTATTTAATTTACCGTAATTAATCCAAAGATATCCTAATCGAACGTTAAGTTGTATATCGGAAGAATTTACATTCATTTTATTTCTTTTCGTTTCTTGCCAATTTCCACTCCCTTGGGATTACTTTACATCCTAAACAACCTCCTATATATTGTATCCTCTATTATAAAATAAAGTGATCTGTATTGTATGCGATCTCTGACTAGTTAATGGCAGTGTTTAGATCAGAGTATCCATACTCGGAAAATTTCCCTCCAAAACCGTACCGAAATTTGTTCCACACGTTCATTCTCATTATTTTTTATTAAATAACACGCTTCCTACGCACGTTCTGATAAGGCGAGCCTCATTTTCTCGAAGAATACAGAGACACGCTGACGTTATTTTCATTTTCCATTGGAGTACAGGGATATTGATAAAGTCACGAAAAGTGAAAAAGAAACAAAAAGAAACTTTTTTTTAACACTTTTCTCAAGTCTTGCAACATCCCGTGTGTTTGTTTGAATCACTGTATCCAAACACGGAAATCTATTTGGTATTTCTTAAATCTTAAAACAGATTGTTTACTCAGGTTCTAAAGTAAGAGCAGCATTGACACTTGGTCAAGTTAACCAGTAGAACTATTTATCATTATCGTCATCGTCATCATCATCATCATCATCATTAATTATGTGATATTACTTTTACTTTAATTAGTGAAAAACGTATAGCCCGACTTTGCAACATAAGCTTTTACAGAAGCGTTGTCGAATAGTGAACAGGTACATCGCACAGAAATAACAGAAAAAGTAATGCCTTGCATGAGGCTGAGCATTTTGAAAATAAGGGAACGGACGATACGCTGAATTCCTTTGGTTTCCAAATTCTGAGTTCTTATTTGGTCTGTAGCGCTGCGGCGAAATTGTCAATTTAGTCATATGGGCTCAACATCAAGAGACTACTAGTTACTTTCATTTTTAGGTGGAACTAATTTTGGATTTATGAATGGAGCAAACCACGAAGATATTTACCGGCCCACAATTACAAGTTATGGTATGATTGCATGTTTTGTAAGAATGGTTTATATCCTGTGCTCGCTAGACAATTTTAATACTGTCTTTGTAATCTGCTAAAAAATCTGCTTGGATTGACAAATGATTGCTACATTGAATGAATAATGCAATCAACCAAACTTTTAAACAGTACTGTAGATATGGGATGGTATAATGTGGGGTGAATATGTAAGCTCAGCGTGGACGACAATCGCCCGCATTTGCAGACGTTCCCGTTTGGAACCAATTTATCTGGCATTTCGCCTTCAGTTATTATTTATTCCATGTGGCTTAATGTTTAGGGCTTCGTCTTAATGACAACATTCCAGTCGGAGACTCGAAGATAACTTTTCTCGGATTACGGGTTTGCGAACATCAGTCATCAGACTCTGTTTGGCAAGAGATCCCATAAGGGGTGCGAAACTCTTTCTCTCGTGCTGATTAGACATCCAATACTTCAGGACATTTCTGTATTGTCAAAATGCATTCTTTTTTGTAAATTACTCAGGCCATTCAGAATCATTGTATCATTTTCCCGACGTAAGCTGTTTTGATCAGTTTAAAGAAATGACAGTTTCAAACAAAGTTTTAGCTATTTCCATAGATGAAATTTTATAGCTTTTGGAAAAAAATAAAATAAGAAAAAAAAAAAAACGGTCGGAAAGGGCAAGCAAACGGTGGTGTTTTTTAAAACCAGAAAGGGATGTGTGTTTTTAAATCTTTCTTATGAGGTAGAAATAAGGTGGAAACTAAAGAATTGTCGCCTTATTAACTGGATATTTGTTTGAAAGACTCTGTAATTGACGTGCGAAAACAATATGAAACTGAATACAAACTATGATCTCAACACTTATTGTCCAAAAACTAATTTTTACGTCTTCAGTTCTTGATGTCGTTTTTCAAACCACTGGTTATGTTGGGATTTTGTGAATAACTCTAACTTCCTCCCATAGCCTTTCATTTTTAAATATATTTTAACCACCAGGAAAATTACGTCAATAAAATCAAACTCGTACGTGCAATTATCACTATATATTATTGATAAATTCTGGATGTGGATTGGAGCCTTGACCTTCTGAAGATTATTTATGTACTTTTTTTTTAATTAACTTTCTTTAAACAAGATAGCCTGCCAACTTGAATTACGATTGACATTAGTTCTATCAATAAGTATAACAAGAGCTTAAAAAGTATTTTACTGAAAATAGTTTTTTTCCTTAAGATTACGACTGTCCAATATCTGAAGCTGGAGACATCACCCCGAAATTTCGCAAGCTTTATCAACTCTTTAAAGAATTAAAACCCACCGATACAAGTGAGTAAGTCAGATGTTCAACAGATAACTTTTTTTATAGCCTGCTTAATATCAAGATATTTTTAGGCAAGGTTATCAAGCATTCGACCGTCATTAACTTAATTTGTAACCTTGGGTTTTCAACGAAAGAAAAAAGTAGAGAGAGTGAAAATCAGCAAGCTTGTGTTAGGTGGACAGCTAGCTCACGAAGTCCCCATAACTTGACTGTAACAGAATACTCATGAAGAGAAATTTTCCATAATCTGACACTCCCGAAGTCAACTGAAAAATGTTGACTCGAGAAGGATTTGAGCTTGCACCTTCGGGATACTGGTCCACCGCTCTACCTGTTGAGCTATCAAGTCCACAGGGATTGGAGGCGAGTTTTTATCCAACTTAAATGCACGAGGTATTCTGGCGACAACTTAACGCTTATCCATTAGAGGATGTGCAGTGTTTCAATTCTATTTCAGAATCATCCTCAGAGATGCATGAAGAGAAATTTTTTTCATGATAATCTGATTATTAATCAGTGTCAGATTATCATGAAAAAATTTCTCTGCATGTACCTCTGAGAATGATTCTGAGACAGAATATTCAGCCAAGAGTATTCGTCAACGTTGCAAAATATCGCGATATACAAATTATGGATATATGCAGACTTTCGTATACGTCAATTTTCGTTTCATCGGATAAATTCAAATTTTTAATGCACTCTATAAATTTTGTCATATTCCGACAGCAATGTGTAAGTAAACACGACGGCTGTTCCACGCGACATCGAACATTATACGACGCGGCTTCTACGTGACGCATATGGTGACCAATATCAGCGTAATCGTTTGAAAAAGGAGATTGATCGTATTACTGCTGGACAAATGACGACTTTCAAAATCTAGTCTTCAAAATTTGTAGAAATTTGACAGGATTTTTGTTGACACCGAAATTCGTTTGACGAAAGCTTAAAAACCTTAAACTGAGGAATCCCACAGTATTTAATACAGTGCGCATTAAACCACTTATTTCCTTAAAATATCAAAATATTGTCCGTTAAAATGCTATCAGGTTGGTATCAAAAGATAAGACTTGTTAGTTTGAAACTTTGTACGACTCAAGAAGAAAATTTAATGAACGGATTGTCCGCTAACTCAACGAAATTGAATTTTGTGATTGTTTTCAATAACCTGCCATGGAGACAGGGAGAATCCTTAATATTACTCTGCCAGATTAAACTCCCATCGCTTTCCTATTCTGCGAAATTTGGAGTTATGAGCCATAACCATCACAGAGTTATGTCCAGGGGAAGCCTGAAGTGCGAAAAACTAGCAAAATTGTATCCAGCAATCTTAAAAATATTAGCTGCGCATTGTTACTTGATTTGTTTCGTTTGTCAGTTCAATTTGTTTGTTGGTTTTATATTATCTGCTCTTCGAATTTATAGTTCCAGATGAATTGATTCTTCCACCAGCAATTGAGAAAGCATCTTATGGTAAGTAATTATTTAGTTGACCACTTAGATATGTTAACTATCCTATTTTCAACCCTAATAGAGCCCAATTATTTTTGCTAAAGATCTATAAACCTTATGTGTTATTATTAAATTAAATATTGTTAAAGACCTATAAACTGTAAGTATTATCTGTTCCGGGAAAGTATTTAGGTAAGATTCCAAAATATTATATGTCTCGCAAAATTTTTATAGCCATACGAAGTTCTCCTTAATTTTTTAAAAATCATTTCACACGTTTTCTTTACTAAATCTTGCCGGGCAGTCCAGAATTAGGGCCATTCATAGAGAAATAAGATGTGTATTACGTAAGACTTGCTTTGCGCATGGGGCGCGAAAACGCTCATATAAACAATGCAAAAATAAGCTGCTTTATTTTATTATTATTAAATTTTCCTAATATTGCTCTCATTATTATCAATGTTATTATTATGTCTACTGCTACCACTACTACTACCGCTATTATTATTATTTCTATTTCTTCTCACAGTGCACAAAAATGTCCACTGGTAAATGATTTTAACATAAGTTAGATATCAAGACGAGTCTTTTGCCCTTAGGTATCTAAAACTTTTCGGATTATTCTTGTCGTTCCTAACAAAGTTACTTTTTGCAAGAGGTGTGTACTGCAATTAATTTCAATCTGATCCAGCCATTTTCTATGATTCATTCCAATCGTTCCCAGGACTCCAATTATCACCGGTATAATCTTTACTTCTCTGAGATTCCACAATCGTTTTAGTTCTTCGTCTCAAATCTTGATACACATCAATCTTCTCCTTCTCTTTCTTCACAATTCTTGTGTCGAAGGGACAAGCAATATCTATCAACAGACATGACCGCCTGGATTTATTTACTACAACTATATCTGGTCTATTATGATCAAGCTTGTTGTCCGTTTGTATCGGAAAGTCCCATAGTAACTTGAATTCATGTGTTTCAATCACTTTCTCAGGTGTATGCTTATACCACGATTCTTCGCAGGGAATACCTGCCTTCTTGCATAATTTCCAGCGTACCACTTTTGCTACTTGATTATACCTCCATTCCTTGTAGTATCTTTGCGCCAACATTTGGCACTCGTTCGTTATATGCGCCACAGTTTCCTCTGCATTACCACAAATTCTGCAGCTATTTGCCACATTCTCCTTATACACTGAATGTCTTATTGAATTGGTTGCGATTGGCTGCTCTTGTGCTGCAAATATTGTGCTTTCTATTTCTTTCTTCAATCCCGCATAGCAAAGCCACTCCCAATTTTTCTCTTTATCCATATCATCTTTTACTGCTGTTATAAACCGCCCGTGGAGTGCTTTCTCATGCCACTGTCGTTGATGGTTTTCTTTATTGTCTTTCTTTAAACTGCTCCCGTCTTTGACTCCTTCGATGTTAACCACTCCTTCCCTTACGATCTGTCTCGCCATCTCACCTTGCCGTCTACTCACGTACAGTGCTAAATTATTTCTTTCTGCTTTAACACACTCTTCAATTCCAATAAGTCCTCTCCCTCCGCTTTTTCTAGTCAAGTACAATCTATGTACGTCCCTCCTTGGGTGTAATGCACCATATATTGTCAATTTCTTACCGGTTTTCCTGTCTAATATCTTCAGCTCCTCATCGGTCCAGTCGATTATCCCAGCTCCGTACCGCATCAAAGACACCGCCCAGGAATTAATTTCTAGCACAATATTCTTTACATTCAACTTTGACTTAAGGATCTCCTTTGTCCTTCGCAAATATTCTTTTGGAATTAATACCTTCATCTGTTGTTGCATTATCTGGTCAATTTCTAGCATACCCAGGTATCTGTATCCTTCATCATCGACAGTTTTTATGCTTTCCCCATTTGGCAGCTGTATACCGTCAGATGTTGCCACTTTCCCTCTTTTTATTATCACCACACCACATTTCTTTACTCCAAACTCCATTTGTATATCTTGGCTAAATACAAATACCGTCCTAATCAGAAAGTCAATATCCTTACTAGACTTCCCAAAGAGTTTGAGGTCATCCATGAAAAGTAGATGATTCACCTTTGGGCTTTCTTTACCAAGATGATATCCAGCTTTACAGCTTCTTAACAACAAGGTCATAGGTATCATGCAAAGAACAAACAATAATGGTGACAGACTGTCACCCTGGAATAAACCCCTCTCGATTTTTACCTCCTCTAACTCTTGATTTCCAGCTATTAACTTGGTTCTCCAAAGGGGCATGGTTTTTTGGACAAATGACCGAATATTACTGGCAACTCCAATCATTTCCAGACATTCAGTAATCCACGAATGTGGAATCATATCGTAAGCCTTGCGGTAGTCAATCCATGCCACCGCAAGGTTAGTATGTCTTCTTTTACAATTCTTCAGGATGGTCTTATCTATCATTAACTGATTTTTTGTGCCACGAGATTTTCTTTTACAACCCTTTTGTTCGTCCGGGAATATTGCTTGATCTTCCAAATGTCGGTACATTTCATCTCCAATTATTCCAGTAAGCACTTTCCACAAAACGAGTAAACATGTAATCGGTCTAAAATTGTCAACTACGTTACCACGAGACTCATCTTTCATACATAAAACCGTTCGTCCGGTTACCATCCACTCGCGCGTTTCCCCGGAGCTCACCATGTCGTTAAGTTGTACAGCAATTCTGGCGTGAAGGGCTGTCAAGTTCTTAATCCAGAAACCCTTTATACCATCTGGACCCGGAGCCTTCCAACTGGATGTTTTGGTTAGCTATTGCTTAAGCATTCTTTCTTGTTATGTTCCACAGGATTTGCCCACATTGTTTCCCAAAATGTTTGTGTCTCTGTTGCATCGGGGACAGTTGCTGAGCTATTTGTTTTTCCCTCTATCTCACTATAAAATCTCCTTTGATTTTCTTCAAATAACCTGTTGTGTCTAAACTGCTTTGTTCGATTTTCGTATCGCGTTATTTTTACTGCCTTTGCTGTTACCCTTTGTTTCAACTCAATCACCGTTGAAATCCCTTTTTCATTTACTTTATACTTTCTTTCGAGGTATGCCATTTCTTTATCATGCCTTCTAATTTCATTATTTTTCTTTCTTTCAAGCTTGCTAATAACTTTCCTTGCCTCTTTGATGTCTCGTTCCATTCTCCTCTTCCACCAGGGCTCTTTTATCTGTCTCGCTTGTCTTTCTCTTAAATCCAGATCTTCTGCAATGTACCATATTATCGCTACCATAAGTTGTTTTGTCTCAGTTGCATTATTCGTGACGATATGATCAATTATTTTCTCTACCTTCCGTATTTTTTCCTTTATTGTTCTTTTGTTAATCCTTTTAAAATTTACATTTGGTGGTTTAGATTTTTCCCTTATCAACTCCATAATTCTATCATATATAATGGACTCTTCATGACTAAGATCATACTTTTTGGGATCATTTTCATCATCATTCTCACTTGCGCGTTGGGTACCATCTTGTCTGCTTTCTTCTTGTGTATTCAATTCAGCATCTGATTGGTTATCAAATTGTTGCCCCTCAGTTGCTACAGTTTCTTCTCCCTGGTTGCTTTCTTCATGTTCTTCCCTGTTCTCAGAACTCCCTCTTATTCCAACGATCTCAGTCTGTCTTTTAATTTCCTACAGTTCCACTTTTATCAACCACTCATTCACCACAATCGCTCTAGCTTGATCGACTAATTGTTGTTCTTTAACATCGAATGTACCAACTTCTTCCCAGATCCTCATCATCCTCTTGCGATACCCTCTCACAATCGGATTACTCTTGAATTTGCAGTACATTACCAATCTATTCTCTTCTTTTGTCCACTTCCTCCTAGCAGTAGCATGATTATGACCGGTTCCACGCTGCTGGGCCATGGAATTCCTGCCGGGCGAAGCACCTTCACCATAAGTTCCAGTACCATTCACGCCGTTACCAGTTTCAATTAAATTTTCCATTCACTCATTAATGGTTAGTGGTTTCAGGTGTCACTACCACCGGTGTTTTATTCGTTCCACCAAAACTAGAGGGGTTGTCAACCAAGGCTCACGAACCCCCACTACCCGTGTGGGACTTTTATTTGTGATTCCTGCACTAGGTGGACTGTCGGCAAGGCTAACGGGCTCCACCTACCTGGGTTTAGAATTGGAGTTTTCCATCTCATAGGCGGGTTATCAACCAAGACTATTGAGCCCCACCAACCCACTGTTGTAACCCTAACAAGGGTGGCTTTGGGGTAACTGGCACTTGCCAAAGGTGCCACCCCAGACTCTGGAGGGCAGGATCGTCCACATTCCCGTGATAGGCCGAAGCCAGTGCTTGTCCTCTGCCAGTGCCCATATTATTATTATTATTATTATTATTATTATTATTATTATGTTTTTCCACACAGTCTACTTAAATAAACTGAAATAAAACTAGGAGCAAGTTGCTACCCGCAACCTAAGGTCCTAGAGTTATATGTCCTTCATGTCCATAACCCTTCGTATGATTCTTGCTGTTCCAAGTAATACTGTCTTTTGCAGCATTTCAACTCGTATTACAGTCCCAATCTTTTCCAAAAACCCTTCAAGTCTTTTTGATACTGTTCCCAGGGTACCAACAACTATTGGTATGACTTCAACTTGATTTAATGTCCACATTCTTGATAAGTCCATTTTCAAATCCTGGTACTTTAAAATTTTTTCAATTCCTTCGTTTCCACCCTATTATCTCTAGGTACCGCTATGTCAATAATATACGCTGTCTTCTTTTCTTTATCCACTATAATTAAATCAGGTCTCCTGTGTTCTATTTCATGGTCACATTGAATATTGAAATCCCATTATTTTCTAACACTTCTCGTGGTTGGTGTTCATACCATTTGTTTGCATGTTCCAAATTGTATTTCCTACACAACTCCCAATGAACTTTACGTCCTACATTGTCATGTCTACCCTTGTACTCCCCTTGCGCTAACTTGCTGCATTTACTTACTAGATGTAAAACGGTTTCTCCTTTCTGACCGCACATTCTACACAACGATGAGCTTATTGTTTTATCAATATGGAATTTAATATAGTTTGTTTTTACAGCTTGCTCTTGGGCCGCAAAAATCAACGCCTCAGTAGTAGCTTTTAAGTCCGCTTTTGTGACCCACTCCCAGGATTTTTGTTTCTCTACATCATCTCCATGATCTCTCACAAATTGTCCATACATCTTTTTCTCTCTCCATATTCTCTCCTGTTCTTCCTCTTCTATTCTTTTATATTCTCTTGGCTGAATACAATCCGCGGTTTCAATTATATTGCCTGCCCTCACACACTCCAGAAATGGCTCAACACTGTGTTGAACATACCAGCCCATACTGTTTTTCTCCCTTCGAATACAGCTTTCGGCACTAATAAGTCCACGTCCACCTCTTCTCCTCGGTATGTAAACTCTGATAATATCGCTCTTCGGGTGTAACGCCCCATTCATTGTCATAAGTTTCCTTGTCCGTCTGTCCATCTCCAATAAGTCATCTTTATTCCATCGTATTATTCCTCCACTATATCTAAGTAGCGAGACAGCCCATGTGTTGATGGCCAATATCTTATTTCGTCCGTTCAATTTTGATTTGAGCACAAGTTTCAGTCTCCTTATATACACCTTTCTACATATTGTCTTCATTTCCTTTTGCATAACTTGGTTAGACTCCAATATTCCTAAGTACTTGTATCCGTCTTCATCCATTTGCTTCATTACCTGGCCATCCGGTAATATTATACCATCGCACTCGATTACTTTCCCTCTCTTTAATATTAGTACACCTCATTTCTTTATACCAAATTCCATTCTGGTGTCTGTGCTAAAAAGGTGCACCGTCCTTACCAGTGAATCTATTTGGTCACGAGATTTCCCATATAGTTTTAAATCATCCATGAACAGCAGGTGGTTGATTTTATGTTTCTTTTCCTTAAGCTTATATCCTGCGTTCGCTTTTCGGAGGGTGCTTGATAAGGGTATCATGCATAATATGAACAACAGTAGAGATAGGCTATCGCCTTGAAAGATTCCTCTTCTTATGTTTACACTACCCAGTGATTCGCCACACGATGTTATTATTTTTATTATTATTATTATTATTATTATTATTATTAAAGTAATATTTCCTGAAGGAATTATCATTAAAAAATAATTTTCAGATGAGTCCCCAAAATTAAATAAAAGGACGAAATAAAACTAATTAAGTAATTGAGGTAAGTAAATATAAGAACCAAAAAATTTCGCTCGAGACAGGTCACCTCTTAACGCAAAACGCAGCTTCGTGATCTTGTTAATGAGCCAATCGGGTCTTATTTTAGGCGTATCTTTTTCTTCCCATATGAATGCCTTGAAGTTGGTTTCCATTACGTCCTCATTGCCGGCGCGGACACTAGGAAGCATGCGCAATAGAGCTATTGCGTCATGTTTATCGTGTTTGCCTTGCATTGTTAAGGAAAAGTTGGAAATTTTCAACTTATACTTGTTCCATTAAAAGCCATGTGAGTTTTACAAGCCAATAAAAATTTAACATTTTTGCACTCTTTGATGAACAACAATCTGTTATCACAATGGGATTGGCATATTTACAGATTGGACAAAATAGTCCGTTCCACTTCGACGCAGCTTTAATGCCTTCATTTTCTCCTGTTGAAAGATTAGAGGAACAGCTGTATAACATATTAGCCCTTCAAATAACTATCCAAGCCAGTTTGGTGTTAAGCAAATCATTCTAAAGAAAAGTTCATGGTCGAATAGCATGGCTTCTCGCACAGGTGTTTGGTTGTCTCCATTTATCGACCTGTCTCGTTAGATCTGCCACACCCAAAATCTTCTTCTATTCTGGGTTCGTTTTCATCTCTGTCTTAGAGTAATAAACTTTAGGATTCTTCGCTGGTCGATGGCTGCGATCATTGTTTACCTTTTCAAACCGCACGGCAATTTGGGTCAAGTTGAGATTGCATTCCGCACGTGCTTGTGCACTTGGCGATGCACACTTTGCCCGTGTGGGCAAAGCGGGCGTAGTGGAGGACAGCCTTAATGTTGGAGCTAGAGTAATAACGTAGTCGTCTAGACAGCTGAGGAATGAAATGCATTTCATGGAAAATGGCAGTTTTCAATTAATTAGAAAAAGTTATTCAAAATCGATATTAACTATGTTTCGTAGGCACAGTAGAAATGACCAGGACTCTCAGTTTAGAGAACATGATTTCGTTATTGGAGGTAATGCACTTTACCGTTCATCCAATGTTGTTCTGTTTTCTTCTTGTTCTTCTATTATCGTCCTTTACCGTTTTTCTTTTATTATCAGTATCGTTGTCATTGTCCTTTTCCTTGTTATTATTGTTATTGTTATTGTCTCTGTAATTACCATTGTTATTGTTATTGTCTCTGTCATTGTTATTGTTATTGCTATTGTTATTGTTACTGTTATTGTCACTGTCATTGCCATTATTACTGTTATTGTTCACTGTCATTGTCATTGTTATTGTCACTATTATTGTTATTGTAATTGTTATTGTTATTGTTATTATTGCCCTTACTACACCTAGCAAGAGGTTCAGAGTAGAGATGTCATGTCAATGGAAGATCTGCCTGTAAACAATGGTGCTGGACAGTCTTATGGTTACACATTATACCGAACTAAAGTATCAGATAAAGCCAAACAACTCGTTATCGAAAATTTAAGGGACTATGGACAAGTAAGTGAGATAGTTATTAGAGAAGTAACCATAGACTTCATTTTAAATATTTTGTATTGTTAACATGTAAAGAACATATTCATTCTGTTTGTTCGTCATTTTTAACTTAAAACGATACTTCCAGTGCAAAGTATCAAATTCTGCTTGTAGTATGTTCTCTTTTGATTCCAGATTTTTAAAAGAAAAATTTATCTATTTTCGTGATTGACTTGATTTGTCATAAATTTTTGTGGAGTATTGTTACTCCAGTCATGCGTAGCTGGAAAATGTTGCTACTCAAACTATTCAAGGGAAAAAACAGTATTTCAAGAATAAATAATTTCAGCATAACCATTATGCGCGAAAACTATGAATTCTAAATCAAATGTTATTGCGGGAACCATAGTAGCAACTGACATTTTATCGAAACACATCGTTAATTACTTACTGCTGCTGATCTTTTGACCTACTGACTCAGGCCTTTCGTGTGAAAAATGTTAATCTGGGAAGTTGATGGTCAAGTCGCTTTTTCCAGCTCTGCTTACCCCAGTATGAAAGTCCGTCGTATGAACTCTGAAGTAGTGGATCAAAAGTAGCGGATCATTGCTGAAATCACAAATAAATTGCCCAAAATGTTTATAGTTAAAACGCAGGTTAAGAATACGCCTATATTTCCTTCAATTTAAGATGTTCATAATAATATACATACACTCTATATCCCTCTACTTAGAGTTAGTTATGATTCTGCAATACTGTTTCGAACAACTGACATATCGAACCGGTGTCGATACGCAAACGATTTAGTGCGAATAAAGCGGGTGCCATTTTATGAAAGTTATATACTTCCCCATTAAGTAAGTATAGATATTGGACACTCTGTCGGCAGAAACAAATGAAGTTGAGAACTTGGCAACATTTTTGTTTATTGTACGTCATAGAATCAGCGTTCATGGGAGGCGTACATCATAAGCAATCACTATAGAGCGGAGTTCTCGAAAAGTCCAGTTTGTGTTTTGTATTTACACTATTTTGTGATATTCTACCTTGCCAATCATGTGAAGAAAACACTTCATCGATGGAGGCACTCAAAGCGTTTACCCTCAACAGGTCCCCTCCGTGCAGTTCTAACGCGTTACACGACATCTTCCAGCTAGCCTCATTGGTCAGTTGTTCTCATAAACAAGAAGTTTTTCTTGTGAACCAAATTCGGTTTTTCGATCATTCTGGCCAGACAATTGTCCAATGTTCGACTGTTGTTTTTTTTCCCTACTAAAAAGAAATAAGGTATTTTTACGACATATACGTAAGAAATTAGAAGCCAAATGTTGTCATTGTTTTGAATTTAGTTTTTCAATTTAGTTTTTCAGTTTTTCGATTTTCAATTCAGAATTTCAATTTAGTTTATCTAGTTGTAATTCCTTCCGCTATGTCCTTAGATTTTTGTTGACCACAAGCCAAAAGACGTCCTTAAATCGCCTGAAAAGACTTTCAATGTAAATATTGAGTTCCCTGTGAAGGTAAGGCGTTCGATAGTGTCCTACGACATTTCGCTGGGGATCCACCTACTATTTCCTCTCTGGTTACCTTTTTATGGGCAATCATCATAACAATTTTTTAGTTTTCGTTTTAACAGACCAATCTATCAGCGTTCTAAATGGTCGAACCTAGGTAATAGTTTGTTTTCAAAATAATATAAAAATAAAGAGGAAACTTTCCCTAACCACCGAACTCCTTGGGGTCGACAACCACACAAGTTTAGGATGATTTCCGATGCAATTTCTGTTCGACTGTTAACATGTGTAGAAATTTCTTCTTGTGATTAAAACTTGCACGTCAATGAAGGTAAAAGATTTTTCTCGTTAGTGTTATTCAACTCTTGAGTATACCTGTATGAAAATCCCGTACGTGGACTCAACTTATAAAAATTCTTGTGGTTAAAGTCACGTGAACATGCTCTCGTGAATGAAGCTCCTACACGTCAGCGCATGCAAAGCAGTTCTTCGTACTCCAATGTTTACGTTTCCGTGTGTCAATTTTCGGTGCGTCAAGGTATCTACAGTTCACGTTCACGTCGTTGAAGATCCCGTACTTTAACGTATCTAAAAACGCTACTCGTGGTTCAACTCGTGAGTTTGTACGTGCATACGACGTTCGTGTATGTCACCGTGTGTATACTGTTCGTGGTCATTCAACTCGTGCTTTTACGTGAAAGAAACTCCCGTGGATGAACATGCGTAAAATCTTTATTGTGGTTCAACCCGTGACTCTATTTGAACGAAGCTCCCATACGTCAACGTATGTAAAGTGTTTCTCGTTCGTCAACTTCCGTAAATACTCATAGAGGTTGAACTCGTATACATTTTATATGTTCCTCATTGTTCAATTCGCGCGTTTACGTTTATCATTAAGGTTCCAAACTTCAGCTTGTGTAAAATGTTTATCGTCGTTCAACTCGTGCGTTTATTTGTATCAAGCTCTTGAACGCAAACGTGCTTAAACGGAAAAACGAACTACAGAATACCAGTCTCTAGAGTTCTCAGTCATATCGCTGTTCATCTCGTCAACGTTCTTTCATGACACAAGATCTATGGTGATTGTTCTCTATATAGAGAAGAGAACGCAGGTAAACAAACGATGGATTTCCTGGTAGAAGGATCAACAAACATTGATTCAGATTCTGCTCATGTATTTTATATTTATATAAAGCAGAAAATGCATGCAGAGACATACAAACTTCTCACCAGTCCAAGCAAACAATCTGTAATACGTTTCACACATTCAATATGCATATATATGTAATATTTAAAAACCGAGCAGGAGTGCATTATCGGGATTTAAAACACGAGGCGATAGCCGAGTGTTTTAGATCCGATAAAGCATGAACTGCGAGTTTTTTATATGACTTATGAAATTCACTTCTTAATACGCTAATTCGCGAAGAAAGTTTTGAAATTTATCTTTCGTAATCCGAAAAAATCCAACTACTTCTTCACATATAAAGGCACATGTATCTTTATCACATATATAGATCCGACACGTTTATGATTTTCTTTTGTCTTTTTCTCATGAATTTTAAATGAATTTTATAAATATATATATATACATATACATATATATATATATATATATATATACAATCGAAGCTCAGCTTGAACATTTATTGTGCATTGTAAACTATGAGAACTCAGGGAGAGTTTGTTTTGCTGGTCTAATTTTAGCTTTCAAGAACTGTGACTCTTGACATTCTGGTTGAAAACTGCGGAAGAGTCAATGCTGGAAGTCTTATTGTAGATCAAAGGAAAGGTAAACCTTGCGTCGATTGTTGCGTTTTTGTTTTAGTGCCGGCTGTGGTGACGCTGTTGGTGTGATGTTTATATTGTGATGCATGGTATGAAATATTGTTGACCGCGTTATGCTATCTTGCGTATTACGTTCTTGTGCTATTGATGTTTACTGATGTGACGTGACGTGACGTGACATGACGTGATGTGATGTGATTTGAGGTAGCATAGGGGTAGTGTATTGTGGATTAAAGTGGAATGATTGGCTAACATTTCATATAGTTTTAGGCACTGTATCAATCAAAATATTGTAGGGCGTGTTGTGCTGTCTTGCGTATTACATTGTTGTATTATTGACTAGTAAAGTGATATGACGTTATATAACAAGTGCTTCCGCATTGTAGATTGCAGTGGAGCGAGCAGAGTTGTTTGTTAAGGTTAATTAACATTTGTTCTGGTCATAGGCACTGTACAAGTCGAAACGTTGTAGGGCGTGTTGTGTTGTCTTGCGTATTACGTTGTTGTGTTATTAATGTCATTATTAATGCGTTATTATTAGAGGAGTCAGTAAAATGGTGTGCTTGACTTGTCGTATGTTATTGCTTGAAATGACTTTTGAGCCTATCATTACCATTTCATGTATCTTATTTGATGACAGGTATTCTAGGCAAAGTTGAGGTCGATAAACGAGAACAAAAAGAATGGAAGATATATCCTTTCGATTTCAGAGATCAATTCATCAGAAAGCTTTCGAAAGGGTAAATATTGTATAAAAATATACTATTATATAAATCTTTTGCACAGTTAAAATTTTCATAGACCAGATGAGAAAATAATCAGTTAAGACCATAAAATACATGTGCAAAAATATTAACATACATGGTTCTTTCATATTTTTACGTGCTGCTTGCTCATATTAGTGACAAAATGTACCATCGTACATACGACATGGTGGTGAAACGGCATTTTCGCACTCCGCTACATTCCATTCAACTTCGAAAATGTGATTTCTAATCAAATGTATTTATCGCAGAATGCATATTTATCAGGGTAGTCAATTATTTTATGTCATAATTGAGATCAGTGTGAAAAACTTGATAAAAACGACATTGTAATGCTTCAATCTTGACTTCAATTGATATTTTTTTGTGGTCTTGATAATTTGAACATTTGAGAGAAAGAAAATTACAAGAATACAATGGTGTATTAAAAAATCAGTGTTTGTATTTTTTGTCGTATTTTTGATAATAAACAATAATATTGGAAAGTCAAAACTTATAATTAATAGATTTAGAGTTTAAATCATTGCAAGAAAGTATTGTAAATACTGTTGCTGTTGCTGCTGCAGTCTCGTTGATCAAATTTATCTAAATTTATGTAACGTCCTCACAAATTACTAGTTCCGTACCTTGGATGAGTATAGGTGCTGGTGTGACATCATCTCTTCCAGCTCTGTTCAAAGGCTCGTTCACGATTACTGGAAAACCTAAGGATACTTTCCTAGATATGAAGGTAAGGCTTGTAAGAAATCTTAAAGATTTTTTAATGGAATAAAAACATAAGGATTCTTTCAGGAATATTAAAAAATGAGGATGAGATTTGTAGTAAGATAAGTCGAGTGCATTTGAGATTATTTGATAATGGGCACGGAGCCGAAAAAAGAAATTGGATGAACTTTAACATTTAAAAGAATAATGATGCATTCTATCGAAAATCCTTTTTACACAAATGTTATTCCCTGGGAAACGAGAAAACATTGTTCCGTAAACATAATTTCTGTGCAATGTTTCCCGAACGTGGCTAAACGAGGGAACGTTTTATGAATTTACGAACGGTGTAAATTAGGCATGTAACATTTTGGATATTGAAACGTTGACCTGTATCGCCCTGGGCAGTAGGAAACACTGCTTCTGTGGTGGCCAAACGAAGAGACAATGTTTCCGAAACGAAAATCGAGGCTGGGAAGCAAAAAATATTTCTGAATGCACTGAGGAACCTTTTTTTGTTTCCAGAACAATGTTTCCACGGGTGGGCAAATGGAAAAACGTTGGAACGTTGGAGGAAACATCGAAAATCTCAAATGTTTTCGCATCAATGTTTCCACGTTTACCCTGTTGTAACCCTCGACTTTTTTTTAAATATCACGTTAAAACAATTATGTTTTAGAACACTAGAGAAATTTCCCAGCGAAGCATACCAAATGCTGTATTTTCATCGCTAGACCACTTCCCGTCCACTGGAAACCCCGCTGTTATTATAGTGGACTCTTTGCTGTGGGACTGACGCTGTTTCTCTATACTTAACACTTTGTCTGTCTTAGGTAGTTGGTGGTGGACTTATTTAGATAGGGTGTTTAGGATGACCAGTTATTGTTGGCGATCTCGACTAGAATGAGCTAGTTACACTAAACGTTCGAAATTGGCTACTTAGAGTTGATGTTGTCACTCTTGTGGTAATTGATGGTGGTGTTGGTGATGGTGCCTCATGTGTTCTTGTGGTCAACGTCGTTCTCGTTGCTGTTCTTGTTGGTAGTCATGGTAGTGCTATTGCCGATGGTGTTATTCCTGTCCTTGTTGTCGTTATCGTTAGCGTGGTTGCCGTTGCTAATACCATCATTTGCTCTTAGTTTTACTTCTCCCCATTACATTTGATTCACTTGCCTTCATGGAGATGCGTTCATTGGAGTTCATAAACCTGAATACAAAATGCCGCTTTTTGCTACTCATTTTCTGGTGCCATATTTCAGAGGGGTTGTTTTAACTAAAAGGCATTGATTGTCACAGGGCAGGATTATGGAACGTCCATCAGCTTTTAGCCATCTTTACTTTTGTAGGGCTGGCAGAAAGGTGTAGCGTTTATAAATGGTCATAATCTGGGGAGGTATTGGAAGATTGGTCCGCAAGAAACCTTATATATCCCTGCGCCATGGTTACTCGAAGGCGAGAATACGGTAAGGGAAATTATAAGGTCTGTCAAAAGATCATGTAGGGGTTTTGTTTAACGCATTTGTAACGTTGGTTTTTAGGTTATGATTTTTGAGCAACATCCCAGTTCATCTAACGTTGTTAAATTAGTAAAAGAACATCGACTCGGACCTCGAGTTGAACGTGGGTCTTGAAACGTTTCCCGCAGGATCGATGTCGGCGGGCCATTCTGCTGTATATAACAAGCTGACTTGTATCCGCACAACATGACCCGACCAGGTGTATGCCATTCGACTGCACTCCATTCTGTACGATTTTGCTTTCATGGACTACCGACAATTTTTTTCCGAAATCTTGAAACACTGTTGGTCATTGACATACGACAAGGCCTTTCAGCGATACTTTATGATGTAATTTAACTCTTATATGAAAATAAAGAAAATCAGTGCCAAGATAGAGATTTGTGTATTTGATCTTAATTAAAATAAACATTTGACGTTTTAATTTATAACCTTTTAATTTATAACGTATGGATCTCTCGCAAGTTGTTTACATTATTTGAACACTGAAGCCAGTAAATGATTTAAGACCGGCAAAGGAAATGGCTTTCTTGGTGCCTGCGGCTGGTTTCACCCCCTCAGTAACTGGACAATTTATGACTTGACAGAGCAGTTCTCAAAGTTAGCTCCTTGGAATATACATTTGCCAACTGTTCACTTTTTGCAGCAACGCTTTGTCTGGGTTCTTTCTGATTTATATGAACAAAAGACGTAAGGGAACTCGCTTGCTGTCAGGAAATTTGCTAAGCGACTAAGTGTATTAAAACGACATTCTTCGTTGAAGTTGAATTGATGACGATTAGTATAAATCTTGGGACTTTTCACGTTCTGGTAACCACTTACCTGAGCTGCACAATCACAGGTACGTCTGAATCGAGTAGCTTTGAAGTACAAGTTCTGCGAACGGAATTGTTTTCGGCAGCTTTGAAAAGTAGCTTCCCGACTTCATTCTTCCCTAAGGGAGACTTCTTCTACGAAATATTACCGCCTGGATTTTTCTGGTGTTTATTGGTAAAGTAGAATGAAGATTCTGGTTTATTCATCTCTGTACGACGATTATTTAAGAACATTTTGCAGTATTTAAGCAGACAGCGTTCATGGTCAATTGTTTGAGAAGCGGGATAGAACACTCGTCATCCAAAAGAGTTGTCCAGGCCATGACAGTTTTTGGATGCTTTCTCCGCTTTCCACACAAAGATTTCATTGCCTCAATCAGGATTTTTTTCGCTATGAAATGTCGCCCCATTGAGGACATCAGGATGTAATTTTGGCTGGAAACAAAAATGCAAGGTAAACAGCCACCGGGTAACTCGCTGCAAAGCTACTTATTTTTGGTCATCAAATTATCCTTCGGCAAAACTATTGTCCGCTTCAGCCTTTCTCACTTCGTGAGTGATTTGTGCATGATGACCTTAACCGTATTCGACCGGTAATGCTTTCATCAGGATTTTAAAATCTCTCAAGAGAGTTTAAAGTCGTCTTTGTGTAAATTTACCGTTGAACCTTTTGTGTAGATGTGCCACTGAATGCTTAGTTGAAAATACGCAAGACTTGCAGGTTTATACGCCATTTTTCTTTTTTCTTGATGTTTTCCCTTGGAAAAAGTACGTCTTTTACTTCCCTTTTCTCGTTCTTCTTTCGACAAAACTTGCACAAAGTTTGCTTGTCGTATTTTGTTTTATGTTTTGTATTTTCCGATTTTTGGTCAGCGATAAAACTGCAGAATTCGTTCATGTTTTCTTTGTTTACTTCATCGGTTTCGTAATTCGTTTCATCTTCGTCACCAAAGTCTTGTACCTCCAGATGAATACTTAGCATAAATCCTTATCATAGCACATCTTAAAGACATTTGTAACGAACTTTGAGATAACGTATAATTTATCAATTTTTTAAGTCAAAAAAATGTCAGAAAAATATTCAATCATGAACTGTCCGTAATGCTGGTATCCGTTTGATAACCTATGAGAATGCTCCACTTTTAAGACGGAAAGTCTAGTCATCTAATAAAAATCTTTCTTTAAGGCAAAATGAGTGAGAAGTCTAATTGGAAAACGACACGAATTACCATAAACCCGCAAATAATTCAGGGTATTGATCCTATCATTCGTTGTTTAATAACTTAATTCTAAGGATGGACATCTTACCATTTGTTAAGCCGTTAAACGTTATTCTCACCGAACTTTTTGTTTTAATTTTGCAGAATTGAAATTTTAAACGTAAATATGACTATAAGCAGTTTAAATATAAAATAATTTCCAATTTGGATTGTTTATTTGCGGCCAAATTGTGTGGATTTTTTTTTTTTTTTATTGCATGTCCTCTTCCAGTTATAGTCAGGAGGATTTGTCTTTTTGAGAATTTTGAAAAATAATCATTGTTACTTGGATTCTCGAGAGATATTGGAACGGTGGGCGAGCGGTTGTTGCGTTCACGTATTTCCAGTAAAACAACCTGTATAAATTGTAGCTAATTCTTGCCACTTGTAATGGCACATTGTGATAGAACGAACTTCGTCCTTTAGGCCATTTACCCCTAGGTACGATATTAGTTATGGTATATCATACATTTTCTATAGTTATATCGAGCTTTAACCGAAACTTATTCAGCGTAGAATAAAAGTGTTGCAATCAGATTGGCTATGCCAGTAATTAACAATGAGACTACGAGCTCTAAATTTCTTGCAGGTAATAAGTGACAAAGGCATAGCCCTAATCAATTATCATCTCAGCGAAACTGATAATGGACAGTCTAATTGTTTCATTAGAAGTAAAGCAAATGGTTTGAACTCCGAGAGAATCAGTACGTCTTGGAGAAAGTTGATCTTCCAGGTTAGCTGAACGTTTAGAAAGTCTGTGCTTTTTATAGAAACTGACGTTTCAATCTGTTTCTGTTTCTAGTATCTGGCTCGTTTCGTCATACGTGTAGGTGCATAGTTCTTCACGAGAAGTCTTCGGCTTCTGATTGTGCGTGAATGACTTCACCATTGTACTTTAAGAATGTATCACTAGACAATTAAAGTTTTTCCTAGACATTCCATTTTACCGACCCAATTCGCCAAAAACTAGGAGTGAGTTGTGTAGAAAGGCTGGTACAAAACTTTCCTCTCCACAAACCATGCAACTCTGTCCGAACTCGACTCATAAGATATGATATAAAGCATTTTACTATCGAAAGAAAGTCGTGCAGGTTGTAACTGAAATCTTATTCATTATTCCAGGGTAATTTGGACGTTAGGATAAAAGTTCTTAAGCTGACTGCCATGCATCGAAAAAAAAAAGATGTTTTAAGGTAGAACCAGTCTCACTACCACTGTGTACATCATGGTTCATACGCGTTATCTTTCATAAGTTGAGTTAGAAAAGACCTATACACTTGCTTAAGAGAAGAAATCATGAATACAATACCTCACCGTCCACCTGTAAAGAACATTGGACATCAGTTTCCAGGAAGAGACGGAACAGGTCAACAAGTAGTGGCTTTAACAAAGAGTGCTGTTAAAGAACTTGGAACAAGTGGTTCCAAAAAGGTAAATGATCACCTACCCATTGAGAAGTGAAGTTTAGATTTCAGGTGTTTTGAAATTCAACAAGGTGATAAAGGTCATGTTTACTAGAGATCGCCTGAACGAATAAAGGAAATACTCCACTAATTCCCTAATCATAGAAGCTATAGAAGCACTTGCATCAAACTTAAAAGATACTTACTGAATGACAGATGAACGTTCGGCAAGCTCGCACTTCATGAAAACGATTTCTGAATCCCAGATGGAGATTACACCCGAAACCTTCTAATGACCCGATGAGAAGCTCTAACTTTTGAGCTACCGAGATTGAGATTACGAGCTAAGGTGCAAGTTCAACACGTGATTCCTTGAAACGTGCACTTGTGTCTGCATTAAACTTTCAGTCGCTTTCAAGGTCAAACAAACCCACTATTGATACGACAGCACTTTCTCATATCCATCTCATAAATCCATATGCACATGTTGTCTAAGATACCGAACGACTGTTTTCTTGAACTTGTGTCTTCTGGTGATTGGTTTGGAAAGCGGGTACAAGTCCTGTATTTTCAACCATTTCTTTGCTTTCTTTCCACCAGTTCCATATGAACCCTTATTTTCAAACCTTGCCGTCTGACACGGGCGGATCTAGGATTTTACGAAATGGGGGGATTGCGCGGCTAGTTGGGGTTCCAGGTTCTTGAGAAGAAAGAGTGGACAACCAAGCCTTTGGTTATTTTAGCTTTTTAAAGGATGGTGGTTCCTTTATCACTTATATTAGGAACACAATTAGAGAAAAAGTATGCACATTGTTTTGTGGCTCAAATCACATTATTTTTGTGGCTCAGAATCATAGAATATACCCGTCAACTCCTGTTCCTTTTCCACCATAAAGACATACAAAAAGCTCCGTTAAAACATCATTCACCAGTTTTCTATTATTATTCACAACGTCATGCGCCACGTTCTTGAGCACCCCATTCGTCATCCTTAGCGTACACTGAAACATACCGTTCAATCCCCTTCAATTGTTTTAATGGGGTGATGGATAGATTGCAAATCACGGAAACATGTTTTCCATAATTTCCGAGCTTCGTTTCAATATCTACAGTCACACGTGATCTCCACATAACTCAACGCTCCTTCGACGCCGACACTTCCACTTTAAAACCATTGAAAACTAGATCCTTTAAAAAAATTAATACTAAGACGATATTTGACAAATTTGTTGGAGCGTAAAGAAAATACAACTCACTATTCATAGTTCCCTTTATCAGTGTTGGACTTCAAGGAAAGATATTTACAACCTCACTGCCGAATCGCTTACCGTATTCATCGATGTGAAAACAACATTCAGAGGGGAGTCTGCGGTTAAATGACTGACCTCTATAATATACCTGGACTGCGGGTTCTGCTTAAAAAGTGTCCGAAAAATGATGGCGTCATTAGAAGTCCTTTTGCTCATGACGACGACCGCTGACATAGGACTTTTCCCTCGTCCAGCGCTCGAAACGCGGTGAGAGGGTAATAATCTCGACGTGCGTGGGGTTCTTTCACACGCGTGGTGACTAGGGAGAAAAATTCTATGTTAGTCCCTTCGCCCACCGCGCGAAACGAGGGGCGAGGGTACTAATCTCGACGCGCGTGGAGTCCTGTTATACGTGTAGTGACTAAGGAGAAAATTTTTCGCATTGTGTAGGTATGTTTCTGTATTCAACAAATAGAAAATTGTTTGAGTGTCTCTGTGCTGTGATAGAAACATGAATGACGTCATTTCAACCAGAAAAATACCTGGTGAAAACGCCGAGTGTTTTCTGGTAGTTTTCTGATTGAAATGGCGTCATTCATGTTTCTATCACAGTGCAGAGACAAAAAAGCTATTTTCTACTTGCTTTATAAAATAACCAAGGTTTTCTCGAGTTTTCGTGACGTCATTTATGTCTCTGTGCTCTAATACAAAATGAAAATGACGTCAATCATTTCTCTACACTCTGAGAGAAGATGAGGCTCGTCCAATCACAACGTGCGTAAGACGCGTGTTATTTTATAATTAACAAATAGAAAATAGCTTTTGTGTCTCTGTACTGTAATAGAAACATGAATGAAAACACATTTTTAAAAACACGTTTAGAAACATGAATGAAAACACACATACAGTGCGACCTCTGTTAAGCGGCCACCCTCCATTAAACGGCCACTTTCTAAAGTCCCGAATTATTTGTCACTAAAATGCTATATTTGATATCTCTATTCGACGGCCACCTCCATTAAGCGCCCGCGGCCCCCTTTTCGTTGTTGCAAGGTCATTATTTATTGCTTTTTTACCTCTATTAAGCGGCCAGCAAATTATCTTTTCAAGCGAAATAGTGACAAGAAGACGGCAATAAGAATAGGTGATAACTGATAATGACAAGAACTGCAATTTAATCACCATTGTAATGACAAGTGACAAGCCGCAAAATGTATACACATGGAAATCTTTCATATCCGGTACTGAAAACACCCGCTGTTCTGTGGCACGAAAAACTACTATATTGGAAGTCTATAAAAATCCTTGCTGCTCAAGTTTCGTTTTAAGCCATCGAATAGAAAACACGTCTCCTGTGAAACAATACTCGCATGGGAGTTCTAAACCGTAGCCGGCCCCTCTGTTTACACGCTTGCCTTTCACAACAGCTCTTCCCTTGTTTGTCGCTCTCTTGAGAAATTTTGTGAGCCATAAGGCCATAAGCTTGGGCACATGTCCAAGAACTGTTTCATCATTTATTTCATTCTCGTAGATTTGTGTGTCTGGCTCTTTATGAACTGCATTCCTCCTGGACCTACCACGTTCCCTTTCCCGGACAATTGCGACAGCGTTGGAATCAACCGTGTTAAGTGGCTCTCGCTTTAGTTCATATTCATCGCCGATCTCCGGTGCCCAGATCTCTTGATATTCATGGTACCCTCTTATGAAAGACTTCACCCGTAGTACAGTTTCGCTTGTTGTTGACTCTTTTTCTGCCATAATCTTGTCCTTAGGCCAACAAAATTCACCTTGGACATCTGTTTACCGATAATGGTACCGTAATTTAAGCCAGGATTCATTTCTATCCAAGGTAACTGTCAGGAAAGTGTTAACTTTTCCCGTACCGCTCCAATCATGTACGTAAAATAATGGATAATACAAGTGGACAATTGTTTCCTTTTTTGAATTGAATTCTCAAATGATTTGTCCTGTAGCTCTCAATGATGTCGTCTAATTGTAGCTCTCGTTCTCAAGAGGTTTGTCAAATATGCCGGCAAGAAACAAGTTATAGATGTTTTCGCTGTGCCAAGCCAGTCTGCAACAGATCAAGAAGTTGTTCTGTCGCTGCTTTCGAGGAAGAACCTGGATGGAAGTCAGGCCACGCAGTGTCGATTTGCACTCTGTGTAGCAATTCAAAGCTTGCACCATGCACCGATGAACCGCCAGCTACACCAAACAGAAGCAAAGCTACAAAGGCGAAGGCAAAACAAACTCATTCTGGAGCTGCAACTTCCCAAAAGAAACGTAAATGCCTTGACATTTCAGGGAAAGTTAAAGTCCTCGAGTTTGCAAGGCTAAACCCTAATCTTGGATCAAGGAGAATAGCCGACCATTTTGGGATAGGCAAGACTCAAATTCAAAAAATACTGAAGAACAAGGACGCAATCATGAATGCCTATGCTAGCAACGAAACTCCGAATCACGCGAAAAGCAAACGTTTATCCAAGTACACAGACGTGAATCAGGCTCTGTGGGACTGGTACACGATATACAGAAACTCTAACATACCGATTTCCGGTGCAATGCTTAAAAAAGAGGCGACGTTGATTGCAGAAAAATTAGAAATCACCGATTTTGTTGCTTTTAATGGCTGGCTTGAAAAATTCAAGCAGAAGTTCAGCATATGCAACAAAACCGTAACTGGGGAAGCAGGTGATGTAAGTAATGAGACAATGGAAAGCTGGAATGAGCTTGCTAGAGAACTTACAAAAGAGTGGAAGCCGGAAAATATCTGGAACAGGGACGGCGGAGCCGGTGGGGCTGCAGGGGACGTAGCCCCCCACTTTTTTCCAAATGTAATGTTGAAACAACTATGCTTTAAAACACTTGTTGTGCAATTTCCCAGAGAAGCATAAAAAATGTTGTATTTTTATCTCAAGTCCCCCCCCCCCCTCCACTCGTAATTCCGCTCTGCTGTCCCTGTGGAATATGGACGAAACAGGTTGCTTTTGGCGTTGTCTTCCTGAAACGACTCTAGACGCTAAGGGAAGAAGGTGCACTGGTGGGAAAAAAGCAAAGCAAAGACTTACATGGGCATTCTTTGTAAATGTGGAAAGGGCGAAAGAAGACCCTGTTGTTATTGGCAAGTCCGTCAGTCCGAGGTGCTTTAAGAACTTACAGTCGCCAAACCGCCCATACAACTGCTCCTATTTCGCCAACAGTAAAGCTTGGATGAATACAGAGATCATGACGACAATTCTGTCAAAGTTAAGTCGCCAGTTGAAGCGCAGCGATAGGCACATCCTTTTGTTTATGGATAATGTTCTCTGTCATCCGCAGACTCTGTCCTGACAGTTTTCAAACATCACCGTTCAGTTTTTGCCGAAGAACACCACGTCCAAATCACAGCCACTGGAAGCCGGTATAATCGCCAGCTGGAAGGTGATGTACAGAAAGCGAATGCTACGGTTCGTTTACTCGCAAGTTGATGGTAAGAAAAATGCGTCTGAAATCGTTAAATCCATCACCGTTCTTATGGCCATTGAAAGGGGGAGACAAGCTCGGAACGATGTTTGCCAAAGCACTATTACGAAGTGTTTTCAGAAGGCTGGTTTGTATGAAACTCTAAACTGAAAACTCTAATAGATAAGATCGATGCTCAATCTCTGTGGAGGAATATGTTTCCTGTGACCATAATACCGCGATCTGTGCCGGCATGATATATCCATCTAACCTGAATTGGAGGGAGGAGGTCAGAAGTCAGTTGCTAAATGATGATCTACACGTTCAGTTTGTTTCAGAAGACACTTCACATGATGACGACTATGACAGGGAATTAGATGAGCCATCAATCAAGAGCCTTGCAGAGGCCATGCGCATCACCGATCAACTCTGACACTTTGCCCAGTTTCATGGTTACGAGGACCTTGCCTTATCTATTGGAAAGGCAAATGACTTTACAACTTCGCACCCTCACAACGTCAAACAGCATTGACCGATTATTTTAAGTAAATCGTCCGTCAAAGGCTTTGAACTACAATAGATTTTACAATGACTGTTGGTGTAAAAAAAAAGGTCTAAGTTTTGTTTCATGGATTTTTTTGAATGTATCTTCACGTATTTAACTTTTTCAAAAAGCATTTTGCTATATAGAGTCAATAAATCACGTTGACCGCCATTTCTGTCCGATTTATATTTTACTTCTATTAAGCGGCCACTTATTAAAGTCCCGAGGGTGGCCGCTTAATAGAGGACGCACTGTAGTTTCATCTATTTTTCTTCTCTCAAGTTACAGTTCTACAAAATTAACTATATTTTCAAAGATGGCTACTTTTTTGTATCGACCCTGTACATACTTACATATATACATGTGCACATATAGCGAGATAGTACAGAGTCTTCACGTCGAGTTGTTCACGATCTTCAGGCAACTGTGTACATATATACATACTTACATTCATACATGCATGCACAAGGGCGCAACTTTTTTTCTTTAATCGTGCACCTTATATAAGTGATGAAGGCACCGGCAAACCCTAGATCTGCCCATGGAGGTATGGTGGAACTCATGCACAGCAGGATGTCTACAACACTCATGTCGAACCCTAATCCTAACCCTTACAAAATGTTATCAGTGTTTGAACCTGCTCTGTTGCCATTCTACAGTGCCTTAGGACAGTTCATTTTAGCAACTAACTTATTTCACGAAGGGACTGCAGATTTAAGGAGTATAACCAAGATATTATATATGTGGAATATCTAGTCAGTTTTTCGATCAATAACATAATATGGCGACGTGATGCTAACATCATCTGAAAACTTAAAACTCTAGAATTTACACCATCATTAGCGTTATGCTATATTTTTTGAAAGCCCGAACACCTTTAAGCCAAAAATCTTCCAACCAGATGGTAAACTTCTCAATATAAACCGACTGCAATCTAGCCTTTCCCAAACAAAACAAACCAAAAGTCACCCGGACGCTGTCTTTGAGCATTGGTATTTGCACATTTCATCAACTCAAAACGGCATTATAATCGTGCACCCCGGGCAGACCTAATGGTGGGGGAGATGAAGCTTTTCCCATTGAGGTCTTTTGCTTCCAACAAGTTTTAATTAAAGAGAAATTATGGGATCAACTGGACATTTTTCTGTAAGAAAGCTATTAACTCCTCTATCAGGGGCGGAGATTACCTTTTGTGCTGGGTTACATTCAAGTGCCATTCGCCCCTTCACCCCATTTCCACTTTTTGGGAGCCGTCTCCGCCTTGGCCTACCATTAACAGTGACCACATTAAAGTTGTAAACGAAGCGTGTATGTGAGAACATACTCTCAAATAACCTATGACATGGTAGAAGAGGATTTTTCTTTATCTTGAGCCAAGAAAATCGTCACGCTTTATATTGCCATAATACTGAAAATGGTCTGCGGATGATGCCCGCAGAGCAAACGAACAATATTTCATCAAAAAATTCCTGCCCTCCCTCGATTCAACATAATTCTCTGCAGTAAAATTTATCCAAAATTTATCAAATCAAGTGTCATTAACAACGTCACAATTCTGCATTTTAATTAATTAATGAAGCCTGACTAGCTACTAAAAAGTAGCAAAACGCTTAGCGTAATAAAAAGTTAGAAAGTCCACTCGGTATTACTATTCTTTATGTAATATTTAAAAACCGAGCAGGAGTGCTTTATCGGGATTTAAAACACGAGGCGATAGCCGAGTGTTTTAGATCCGATAAAGCACGAACTGCGAGCTTTTTATACGACATGAAATTCACCTCTTAATACGCTAATTCGTGAAGAAAGTTTGGAAATTTATCTTTCGTAAGCCGAAAAAATTCAACTACTTCTTCACGTATAAAGGCACATGTATTTTATCACATATAGAGATCCGACACGCCTATGATTTTCTTTTGTCTTTTCCTCATGAATTAATAATGAGTTTTAGATATATATATATATATATATATATATATATATATATTTCATAATTCAAAATATCTAAAGATAGAGTACTTCTAGTATACCTTAACGTTCTTCCTTAATTTACATAAATTTCAAACTTCTATTACATTTAATCCCAGAGGAGCATAACATTTTAATTTTTCAAACTAAAAACTTTCCCTAACTGTAGGATCCCTAACATCGGTAACATCAATAATCTTAACTGATACATCTCCCAAGCCTATATGCTCATCTTCAAAATAATGTTCATACAGGCTTTCCCCGCAAATTCTCCTTTGTCCTCTTTCATACCTTCTCAAAGAACTCTTATGGTTATTGAACCTTAACCGAAATGGTGTTGTCGTGCTCCCCGTCGTGCTTTGGTGAGAGCAAAAATGCAACCTATATAGGAGGGGCCCAAAAGAATGTCCTCCTGGGGAAAGGCCAGATGTAAAATTTGTAAATTTGTTAAAACTGGATCTACATCCATATCAGTGATTCCTTTGATTGTGACTCTTAGGGAGTGGTATATTTAATGACATGTAAATGATGTGGGAAACAATATGTGGGGAGCAAAACACCATTTCGGTTAAGGTTCAATAACAATAAGAGTTCTTTGAGAAGATATGAAAGTGGACAAAGGGGAATTCGCGGGGAACGCCTGTATGCACATTATTTTGACGATGAACATATAGGCTTGGGAGATGTATCAGTTAAGATTATTGATGTTACCGATATTAGGGATCCTACAGCTAGGGAAGGTTTTTAGATTGAAAAATTAAAATGTTATACTCCTCTGGGATTAAATGCAATAGAAGTTTGAAATTTATGTAAATTAAGGAAGAAAGTTAAGGTATATAAGAACTATCTTGAGACATTTTGAATTGCTGAAGGAGGGGCAGGTCCCCGAAACGTAAGGGTTTTTGATAAATGTATGACTTTTGACTTTATGCTGAGCGAAGCTCTTGATGATTTTATATATATATGATGAAAAGTTTGTTCTCAAGCTTTATCTCAGAAAATTTCTGAGTTCCCCAACGGGAATCGAACCCGTGTCTCTCGATTGCCGGTACGGTTGTTTTACCACTAGACTGAACATTACAGGTGTGTTCAGCTTTCAAGTACGAAAGAGGCATATCAATATTACGAACCAGGTCTCTAATTAACATCATACTTGCCGTCTGAGACCCTATAGTCTAGTGGTAAAACAATCGTACCGGCAATCGGGAGACACGGGTTCGATTCCCGTTGGGGAACTCAGAAATTTTCTGAGATAAAGCTTGAGAACAAACTTTTCATTATATATATCCAAGCTTACAAACATCTACACTTAGTAAGATGTAATTTACTCATACATACATACATATATATAAATATATGTACATATATATACATATATATACATATATATACATATATATACATATATATATACATATATATATAGATATAGATATAGATATAGATATAGATATAGATATAGATATAGATATAGATATATACCTAAAATTCATTAAGAATTCATGAGGAAAAGACAAAAGAAAATCATAAGCGTATCGGATCTATATATGTGATAAAGACACTAGTGCCTTTACATGTGAAGAAGTTCAATTTTTTCGGCTTACGAAAGATAAATTTCCAAACTTTCTTCGTGAATTAGTGTATTAGGATGTTCATTTTAGAAGACATTTAAAAAACGCGCAGTTCGTGCTTTATCGGATCTAAAACACTCGGCTGTCGCCTCGTGTTTTAAATCCCGATAAAGCACTCCAGCTGGGTTTTTAAATATTACATATAAAATTCATTAAAAATTCATGAGGAAAAGACAAAAGAAAATCATAACCGTGTCGGACCTATATATCTGATAACGATACATGTGCCTTTATACGTGAAGAAGAACTCCATTTTTTTCGGCTTACGAAAGATAAATTTCTAAACTTTCTTCGCGAATTAGCTTATTAGGTGATGAATTTCATAATTTAAAAAACTCGTAATTTCATAATTTAAAAAACTCGAGGACGTGCTTTCTCGGGTCTAAAGATCGAGGAGATACCCGAGTGTTTTAAATCCCGATAAAGCATTCCTGCTCGGTTTTTAAATATTACATATATAGGATCCACTTTGTGTATCTTGTACTTTTTGATAAAGGCGTGCACGGCGAAGGCAACTCAGTATTGGAGAACTGGGTACCAATCCGTAAAATTTTCTGGTTACATAGTTGCAGTTGTTAAAATTTTCTACAGATTTTAATTCCACCTGATAGAACTGGCCAAACAAATTACAACATAAATTAATATATTTTGGTAAGATCTATTTCAACGAGAGAAAGCAGTTTAACGACAATGTTACTTGAACTGCTCATCAATTTTTTCCCCCATCACACCAGATCTATATATTCATTTAGTAATTTTTGAGTTAAGTTGGTAAATTGTAGTTTCATGTCAGTAAAGGTGTTTGGTTGTACGCCTTGCAAGCTGTGTCAGTTGACTTATAAATAGTCAGAAAAACATGCTCAAACTTCAGAATTGTTCAAAGTACTAACATCGAACACAGCTTGCACAGCACACAACCGAACACTTTTATTAAATTTTTGGCAGCATTATTATTTGGGGGGAGCTAAGGCCCCCTAGACCTCCTTTTCCGCCGGCCCTAAAATGGGCTGGTCCCCGAAACGTTAAAGTATGCAAAGAAGTTTCATTTTTATTTTTATATTATTTTGCAAACAAACTATTATCTAAGTTAGATCATTAGAACGGTGATAGATTTGCCTGTCACAAGCAAAACTGATAAATTGTTGTCATGATTGCCCATAAAAAAGTAAGCCATGGAGGAATAAGTTGGTGGACCGCAGCGAAATACAGTAGGACACTGTAGAATGCCCTACCTTCACAGATCATTCAATGTTGACGTTGAAAGCCTTTCTGGGCCATTTAACGACGTCTTTTGGCTTGTGGTCGACAAAAATCTACAAACAAATGAGAAGAAATTACAACTAGATAAATTAAAATTCAAAACTATGACCACATTTGGCTCTTAATTTCTTACGTATACGTCGTAAAAATACCTTACTTCTTTTAAGTAGGGCAAAAAGCAATAGTCGAACATCGGAAAATTGTCTGGCCAAAATGACCGAAAAACCAAATTTGGCTGACAAGAAAGGCTTCTTGTTTATGAGACCAAATGAACGGTGAGGCCCAGTTCAAACGGCCAGCTTATCATATGCCAAACCTAATTCATATATCATTCATAATAAGTTCGACTAAGCCCGACGTTGGTTTCAAACGTCGAACCGTTAATTTGTCCAAATTAATTGCTGGCAACGAGTACTCGTTTACCAATACCTACGTTGTTTTCTGTCACTTGCGAAAGCGTGAGTTGATTTCTTGAATACATCGAAGGGGAAATCGAAAACCGGTGAGACGACGACAGAAATGTCAGCATATTATATATGGTTGAGCGTGTTAAGACGCAGAGGAGGACATCAGTCACCGTTAAATTGCATTATCAACAAAAGAAAGCGTCTTAACCCCCATTCTTCAAATTTCTCAACTGCCGCATGAGGCAACCGTTAAAAGTAAATGGTTTGAACCTGGGAGGATTTTGACATGTTTGAGGAAGTTGATCGTCCAAGTTAGTGTAGTCTTGAAAAAGACTGTTGGTTGAAGTGAAAAAGACCGCCGCTAAGGCTGTATTAGCTATTAAACCTCCCGCTCGATGAGGGTCGTTTATTAAGAAATTTAAAGCTCAATATTGGCATAGGCAATCAGATTGCAACCCTTTTATTCCACGCCTAATACGTTTCGTGTAAAACTCGATATAACTGAAGAAAATGTATGACAGACCACCACCAACATCGTCTCCAGGGGTAAATGGTCTTGGGGACAAGCAACCTCGAAGAAAAGACCCTGGGCTGGGGACGAGGTTTGGGACGAAGTTGATGCAATCACAATATGCCATAACCAGTGGGAAGAATTTGCTACAATTTATACAAGTTGTTTTATAATGGAAATAGAAAACATTTTTCCGTGTTTCACTTGAGTAATTAAATAGAAACACTTTGAATCTCGTGGAAGTCTCGGAGTATTTCCCATGTACCTATTCCATACGATTTTGTGATTATCACCCGGAAGAATTAAATGATTGCCTCATGACAGAGTGCAGTTCTAATTGTCTGCCCAATCGCCTGGTAGTTTCAGTGGTGGTGTATAGCATTAATTTCTTGCATAATGGACCTTATTCACAAATGACGCCTTATTTGATATTCTTTTATATGCATTTGAATTAGCCCTTACAACCTCGTTTGAGAGCAAAAATTCTTTTGAATTTCTTACACAAAAACGAGGCTGTAAGGGCTAATTGATATGCTCATAAACGAATATTAAATAAGGCGCCATTTATGCATAAGGTCTATACACTCCACGGCAGGTAGCTATTCTATTTTGCATAGTGCAGTAAGATTGTTTCGAATACTCATGATCACAACAAAATATTATTTTATTATAATATAAAGATGGGCGACACAATAAATCGTTTTAACTCGTTTATTCGCACGACATCAACTCACACCCACACACAGACACACTTATATATGCACATGTGCTATATCCTATTACCCATCGGTTACGTAAGCAACTGTCGACCGCTATTATTTAACTTGCACTTATATTACATTATCCCCCTCCTTAATTGAGAGCGTCCTCGATCTCTAAATCCTCCAAGTTATAATCTGCGTATCTTTCAGGCTGTCGACGACAACGGGTAGACCGCCGTAGTATGGTGGGCTGTTGTTCTGCGGGCAATTCCTCTTTGGGTGTGTCTCGATGACGTACTTCTGGTTCGTTGATCAGCAAACTTGTTCCTGGGTTCTTCTCTTCCGAATGGCTGACAGGCGGATGATCTTCAACTGTCGGTTTGCCCTTACCTAATTTTAAACGATTGCGGTGTACCACCTTAGCCTGACCGGTTCCAAATTCCGGTTTGATGTGGTAGTTCGTATTTCCAAGCTGACTGAGTACCACGTAAGGCCCAGCCCAGTGTAGGTGAAACTTTCGACATAATCCTTTGGGAACAGCTTGGTCATTGAGCCACACTCGATCGCCCTTCTTAAACGGTTTGCTTTGGTTGACACTATTGCGGTCGTCATAGCTCTGCTTCTGTCTCCTTTGTGCCTCGTTGATCTTAGTTGTAATACTGACCTGCACATCTTTCAATGTCTTCTCCAATTCGTCGCAATAATTAGAAATAAACTGTTCCTGTACGTCCAATGGAGTGCTCATGAGAACTAACGGTGTTGTTGCCTCCCGACCGTAAATTGCTTTGAATGGCGTAACTCCTGATGAGGAATGTACACTGTTTCGGTACGCAAACAAGGCTAGTGGTAAGTGAACGTCCCAGTCCGTATGGTCCTTGTTAACATAGGTTGTAAGGATTCCTTTCAAAGTGCGGTTCAGTCTCTCCACTTGTCCATCGGTTTGGGGATGGTAAGGCGAAGTTCTCAGCTTAGTTACCCCTGGAAGGCTGAAAACGTTTTTCATGAGGTCGGCCTCGAAGTGCCTTCCTTGGTCCGTTAATAGTTTACTTGGCACTCCATGGCGGGTCACCACTTCGTCAACAAACGCTTTCGCAACAGTTTCTGCTCATTGGTTGGCCATGGGTACCGCTTCCACCCATTTAGTAAAGTGATCGGACATGACCAAAATGTATTGGTTTCCGCGTGGGGTCATAGGGAGCGGACCCAAGATATCCATTGCCCATAGTTCCATTGGTTGGCCAACCGTTATGCTCCTCATGGGTGCCTTATGGGATGGTACATGTGTTTTGCGTCGGTTGCAAGGTTTGCATTCGGTTATCCACAGCTGTACTTCTGATGCCATTGCCGGCCAATAATATCGTCGTTGTAGACGTTCCAAGCAGCGATTGATTCCCATGTGTCCCGAACTTGGATCATTGTGAGAAAGCCTCAAAAGGTCGGGTCGCATCTTTCTGGGAACAACCAAAACTAGACGATTCGACGTCGTATCCTTATCCACTCGGCGATATACGATACCATCTATGATCTCCAACTGTGACCAAAGCTGCCTGTATCGTCGCAACTCCCCATTTTCTTTCCATTTTCCCGTCTCCTCCGGTACAACATTCGCTTGAGTCAAGTTCTCCTACATAGCGGAAATGCTCGGGTCTGTTCGTTGCGCTGTTAGGATATCCTCCCTTGTCCAGGAGGCGCACACCTTGGTAGCCCCTACTCCAACCGCCGGCGCTTCGTCAGGGCGTTGTTCCGGTATCCGGGATGGGGCCGCTTGTGGAAACCTCGACAGGGTGTCAGCATTACTATGTTGGCTGCCAGGGCGATGCTTAATCGCAAACTCGTACTCCTGTAAAGCTAATACCCACCTGGCTAGGCGACCCTTTGGTTCTTTCAATGCCTGCAGCCACAGCAAACTTCTGTGCTCTGTCACAACGTCAAAAGTTTTGCCAATTAAATATGTCTCCAATAATTAATGGTCCACACTATAGCGAGACATTCTTTCTCTTTGGTTGAATAATTTCTTTCTGCCGATGTAAGAGTGCGACTGGCATAGGCTATCACGTACTTATAATCTCCGTTCTTTTGGGACAACACTGCTCCGAGGCCTGAGTCACTAGCATCCGTATACATTGTGAAAGGAACAGAGAAGTCCGGTAAAGATAATATCGGCGCTGAACACAGGCGGCTCTTGAGATCTTGAAATGCGCGGTTGGCTAAGGGACTCCAGCGAAATTCGCGTTGACCACCTTTGGTAAGCTCGTGAAGTGGTGCGGCTATGTCAGAAAAATTCTTAATAAATCTCCTGTAGTACGACGCCATACCTATAAATGCGCGAACATCACTAAGACAGGAAGGAGTTGGAAAGTCTCTCACAGCCTCGACTTTGGATGGATCAGGTTCGGTTCCTCGTGCCGATACAATATGACCAAGAAATTTGACAGACCCTTGAGCAAACTGGCATTTGGTCCGCTTTACTTTCAACCCTGCTGCCCGAATACGGCTGAGAACTTCTTCTAATATGCGCTGATGCTTTTCCCACGTATCAGAAAATATGTTGATGTCGTCGAGGAATACAAGGCATCCTTCGATTCCTTGCAGTAATTTTCCCATCATGCACTGGAATGTGGCGGGGGCGTTAAGCCAAAGGGCATAACGGTAAATTCATAGTGATCTACACCAACGGAAAACGCTGTCTTCTCCATGTCCTCTTCTCGCAGCGGTACCTGCCAATACCCCGAAGCAAGGTCCAAGGTACTAAAGTACTGTGCCCCACCTAACTGGTCTAAGATCTCGTCAATACGTGGCATGGGATGAGCGTCCTTTTTTGTTACCGAGTTCACCCGACGAAAGTCAACACAAAATCGATAATCACCATCCTTCTTCGGAGCTAGTATAATAGGTGAGGACCAGGGACTGTTACTAGGTCTGATAATGCCTCTCTCCAGCATATCATTGACTTGTTCTTTCACCACAGCATCCAGGTGGACTGGGATCTTATAAGGCCGTTGTTTCACTGGAGGACTGTCACCTGTATCGATACAATGCTCTGCCAGACTGGTGCGGCCCAAGGGATCATTTGTTCCATTTACAAATATGTCAGAGTAACTGCCTAACAGGACACTCAGTTTATTTACAGTGGGTGTGACCTTCTCGAGGATTAACGTCGTTTCCCCAGTAGGCCAAGACAGCTTAGAATTCCCTATGTCAACTAGAATATTCCCTGATTTTAGAAAATCAGCACCTAGAATGCAGGTGTTTCTCATTCCTACGACCACAAATAGATGAGACAAAGTTAAAGTTCCGAGTTGCACCTCAATTTCATTCGTTCCCAAAACTTGTAAGTCCTCTCCACCAATCCCTCTTGCCTTCAAAGAACATGACTTTAAAGGACCGCTGATAAATTGTCGACTTATTAGCGATACAGTCGCACCTATGTCTACCAAACATTTCCTCTCTTGTTTGCCCACACTTGCCTTGATGAAGACTCCCGTAGGCTGGATACAGTTAATAGACAAGGCCGTGTAATCGTGGGCAGACCCCCGGCCTATTAATGGGTCGGCCCTTGGTCGTTTCCCTGTCGCGGTCGGCCAGTGAAAGGAGCTTGGTATCGTAATTGACATTCTCGCGCAAAATGTCCCACTTGCCCACAAACAAAGCAATAATCTTCCCTCCGGCGTTGTAGATAAGTTGTTTGGCGACCATTGGTATAAGGATTCCGACATTCATTTGCAATATGACCCATCCTTCCACACTGATAACAAGGTCCACGTCTCCCCTGAAATGGATTTCGTGCCGACACGGCATTTACACTGGCGACAGACTGCGATAACTCACTGACCTTTCTAGTAAGGGTTTCCATATTCTCCATCAACTGCGAAACCAGAGGCGAATGGGCGTTTAAAGGCTCTGAGTACATGCTTGCACTTGTTTGGTTAACTTGACCTTCGACTTGATTTGAAGAAATCTCACTCGCTAGATCTAGTTCCTGCGCAACAACGACAGTCTCTTCATATGAAAGAGTGGGCCGTTGTAGAAGCTCTTTCTTTACTCCGCGTTTACACCTACCACGAATTGTTGCTTAAGGAGAGTATTTCTGTCTCCGTCCTCAATATTGGGCATCGCGCGCCTTAGCAATGCCTCCAAATTGTAAGCAAACACTTGAATATCCTCTTCGGGTTTTCTCGCCCGACCACGAAACTCCATCATTGCAATGTGTTTACCGGTTGCATCTCCCCCAAAAGCGGCTGTGAGCTCTACCGTCAGAGTTTTGTAGTTGTCTTTCTTCTCCGCTGCGAGACGCTCGAAAACAGCGAACGCTTTGTCAGACAAAAGCGTTGGTAATCTTTTCAACATGTCGGCATCTTTCCAAACGTTTCCGGCCACACAAATCTCAAATTTTTGCAGCCAAAGAGCAATGTCTCCGTTCGAGAAGACGTCTGGAAGTGCTAGACTCGTACGGTTTGTTGTTGCCATCCTGGTCACGGTACCAAAATATAATATAAAGATGGACGACACAATAAATCTTTTAACTCGTTTATTCGCACGACATCAACTCACACCCACACACAGACACACTTATATATGCACATGTGCTATACCCTATTACCCATCGGTTACGTAAACAACTGTCGACCGCTATTATTTAACTTGCACTTATATTACATTATGAACAGGATTATTCGCTCCCGTCAACGGTTTCTGTTTTCCAACAGTATTAGTCGCTTTGGGTTGTTATTGGTCAGTGTCCTGCTCTTCATCAAGCTGATATGGTATATTTCTGGCTCACGAACAATGACGACTTCATCGCAAACCCTAACGGCAAGGAATGGTCTAAAAGCAGAAGGGAAACATTTTACGCTGGATGGAAAACCGTTCACGATCTTAAGTGGAACTATTCACTATTTTCGAGTCGTCCCTGAATATTGGGAAGACAGGCTGTTGAAGCTGAAGGCCCTTGGACTAAATACTGTGGAGACGTAAGATTGTTTTTGCTTGTTCATGCTCGGATAATTGGTGCATTTTCAAGTTGTTAGTGGAAGTTTAGTGTTCAGCACTTTACCCTTGGCAAATTTTCTTGTCATGTGTTCGTCAGAAAAACTTATATAGATATTTGTTACATACATACAGTACATGTAGCAGTTAAATATCTTTTCGCCAGAAATATTTAACGCCCAAAATAAAATTCAGAGTAAGGCCTAGTGACGTTTTAATCTGACGTTTTGTAGCGCATTTGTCGGCATCTCTGGAGATGACAGGGATCGCGGAGCCGCGGGGGCTAGGGGGGCTGTAGCCCCCTCAATATTTTCCGGACCGGAAGTTTGATCGGCTGCATTGGTGGCTAATTTAAAGTCAATAAGCTTTTGTCTGACTCTCACTTGCTGCGTAATAATGCTTTGTTATTTGCATCCAGACCGTAGCAACGGTAAATTGCCTCTGATGTTCAAACTTATATTGACAAAAATGCAAGTAGGTCCTACAGTTTATTGCCAAGTTTCGCTCTTCTCAGATGTCGAGTAACTCAGAAATATTTGAAACGAAGATTAAGTAATTCGTTAAACGAAGATTAAGTAATTCGTTTCATCTTCGTCAACAAATTGTTGTACCTCCGGATGAATACTTAGCATAAATCTTCTTCAGAGCACTTCTAATAGACATTTTCAGCCAACTTTGAGATAATATATAATTTATCAGTTTTTTTAAGACAAAAAATATGAAAAAAAAATTTTCACTCATGACCTGTCTGTGATGCTGATATCCGACCGGTAACCTTTGAGAATGATCCAATTTTAAGACGGAAAGCCTGGCTATCTAATAAAAAATCTTTCTTTAAAGCAAAACGAGTGAAAAGTTTGATTAGAAAACGACTTGAAATATCTCAAGATCGCAATTAATACAGGGTCTTGCTATGAACATCCATTGATAAGCAGTAGAATTGTCAGAATGGATCTCTTACCATTTATTAAACCGTTAAAGGTTATTCTCAGCAAACGTTTTGTTTTTATAAAACAGAATAGAAATTTTAAACGTAAATATGACGACGAGCAGTTTAAATGTAAAATAAATTTCCAGTTTGGGTTGTCAATATTTGTGGCCAAATATTGTGTTTTCTTTATTGCATTACCTCTTCCAGTTGTATTAAGGACGATTTGATTTTTTTGACAACTTTGAAAAATTTTCAATGTTACTTGGATTCTCGAGATATGTATTGGAAGGGTGGGAGATGATTCGTTGCGTAAACGTATTTCTAGTACGATATGTAATTGCAGAGAAAACATTCGTATTTTACTTGTCATCGATCGTTATAGTTTCATTCATTGATAAAGAGCGAAAATATAATACACGTCACAGTTTTGTATCAAAAAATATGACTGGATTTAGCACATAACCATTTCATGATTCAAATATGTGGGTGGAAGAATACCATCATGACGTCAGCCCCCCCCCCCAAATAAAAATGCTCCGCGGTCCCTGGATAAAGATGTTTACTCAATGCCAGAGCCTAAATATACTGTATATTTACAATGTGCCCAATTCACCAATCAGAGAGCTTTGTTAGTAATGAGAAAGGAAGAGACATGCGAAGAGTTGTGGAGAAACTGAGAATATGAGAGGTAGCAAGACCAAAAAAAGTGAGTAAACAAGAATTTCAAGGACTTGGACACTGACTGACTGAATGTTTTCTAGAGGCTGGTGCTAACAAAAGCTGTGATGTTAAAGCTGGGCCTTTGAAAAATCCAAACATATATAGAAAACAAAGACTTGTATGGCCATGAATCCTCAACAAAGCTATCATTTTATCAATGATACCCAATTTTTTGCCAGGGACTACCAGTTTGCTGGCTGTTATTTTGTGCCCTGGTGGTTGCCATGATGTCACCTGCAAACCAATTCAGATGATTATAAATTAAGAACACCTGAGTGTATGATAATTTTATGTCCCATATAGAGTCTATGCATTATAAGTTGTAGTTTAGATATACTGTACAGTAAGCCTCAAAATTACCACTGCCTATTTTGGACCCCGTTTATATTTATTTAATGTGTATGTAGTTGGAATTCAAGCAAACTATATCTATTCATTTTTGTTTTTAAATTTAGTGCATTTATTTGATGGAGTGAATAAAATTATACTTTATGTGGAAAGTAAATTTATAAACTATTTACTTTTTAGGTATGTTCCTTGGAATTTACATGAACCATCTCCAGGAGTATTTAATTTTGAGGGAATTGTCAATATAAGGTATTCTAAGTACAGTATGTTATTTGAACCTGGGAGAGTAAGTAATGACAGAAACACACTGTGCAGTTGCTGTTGTTATGCAACAATGGTGGCCTCTTGGATATATGCTGGTTGTGTGACTAATGGAAAGACATTGATAGCAACCTTGTTAGTGCCACTAAACCAAAATAACTCTGAGACAACAAGCATGTGTTTTTATAATAGCAATAATAATCAATATGACAACACTAAGGGAAAGATGATAACTATAAAAGAAAGGGAGCAAACAGTGGTGGGTTAGTCAGTTTTTATAATTTGGTTTGACAGCTGTGAGGAGATGAAGAACAGTCTCATCTTTACTTTTGAATGACTCCCCAAAGTTTTGATTTGTTGTAAGTTGTCACTAGTCAGTCCTTCATTGAGAAGAAAAGACACTCGGCTTCTATTTTATCAGTAATTTTATTCCACACATTAAATTTCATTTGGTTTGTTACAAGACAAGTTTATTAAATTCTCCTGAAAAACATGCCATTATTCTGTAGGTACCATAATGAGAACAAATACACCATTACATGCAAACTAATCCAATCTCAGCCAATAAGAGTAAACTGACAGCAGCAACCCAGGGCAAAAGTTTGATATGTCAAAAAGCTACCAAACCAACCAACTTTGGCAGTCAAAGTGACTGACTTTATCACTGCTCAAAGCAGTTGATTTGGTTGTGTGACCAAGGCAACTGCCTAGTGTGTTTCAGTTTTAAGTGTTAGTGAAAGTTGATTGCTCAGTTGACTCTGAAGATGAATGATTAAGACCATCAAAATGCAAGCTACAAAAAACACCACAAACATTCTTCCTTGTAGCTGCTTCAACTGTAAATTCAACATGCACCAAAATGCAAGAAGGCGTCATACTGATCAGGCCAAGCAAGTTAGAGCAATTGACATGTAGCATCTGTTAGAAGACATTCTTGCACTTCACAGCCTCCTGCCCACCTCAATAAATGGTAGATTTTGGTACTTTTCCAAAAAACAAACCCCAAAAAACTAAAGCTCATATTTTAAGCTTTTTTAAAACATTCTTGTATCATATTAGTCATGTTTAGTGGAAATGATGTTGTTATCTTTCTTTTATACTAAGATTTCTGTCACTAGACATTAGCTATAACAGAACAATTATACTCATTAATGACACAATGTGCAGACACCTTCACTGTCCTTTGATGAGAGAAGAATGCTGTCAGTCAGCTAGAAAAATGATGTGCAGGTCTAGCAGTTGGTGAACCTTCTGGAGTTGTCATGCTGGTTTTACTGACTGGAAACAACAATAATTTAAAATATTGCATGATACCTAAACAGATAGCTTTGTTTTTTCCTTATTCATAACAGTGTGAGCATACATTTGATGCGTATATGATTATTAACTGGTATTTCTTTAAATTCTCACTGTATACAATTTGAAAAATGGCAGTGCCAACATGAGGACTGCAGAAGGGTTACCCCATTTCTTGCCAAGGGCAATATTCAAATTTATCCATATCCAATAAGAAAAGGTTGTTGGGGCATGGGGGGTAAGTATTAGAGGGACTCACTAACATATATATGTCATCATTTCTCTGAAAAAAGATTAGGATATTTTCTGACAGTGAAAAACGTGGAGCCCTTAAATAGTATTTGAGGAACTCTGCCCCTGGACCACATTCAACTTTGTCCCCACTCTGGACAGGCTGGTGCCAAAACACAGTGGTTGTAAGTATGTTATATTTGTGCATTTCTGTTGATTTTAGGAAGTATATTAAGCTTGCCCAAAAATTAGGACTGTTTGTGATTGTCCGCCCTGGACCTTATATTTGTGCAGAGTGGGAATTTGGAGGACTTCCCAGGTGAGTGTTGAGTGTTTTAAACTTCAGGTAAACATTGGCTACAATATTTGTCATTATGATGAACAGTGAGCACAGTAAAAAATTAGACATCCAAACAGGGCCGCCGAGAGACAAATTGAGGCTCGGGGCATAACGGTCGGGTAGAGGCCCCCACCCCGGACCATTGGAGCATTGACTACGAGCATTGGGGGCCCCTGAATATCTGAGGCCCTGGGGCAAATTACCCCCTCTGCCCCCCCCTCTCGGCGGCCCTGCATCCAAATATGCAACCAACACTTACCCATGATTCCATCAGGTTCCTTTGGAGTATGAACAAGGTTAATGAGCTTTCAAAATGGCTAAAATTTAACTTTTATTTGACAAATTGTTCATAGGTTACTGTAGCATGAAAAAGTTAACTGTTTGCTGAATGTAGACTTCAAGCAATGATAATTGATAATTACAGTGTAACACTGAGAAGTTGCTGGGAATTAATTACCCGCTTCATCTCAATTCAGTCCAGTGGCATGGCCAAAGCCAGACCTGGCCAATCAATGACTTCATGTCTAGTGATTATAATTTATAAAATTAATGTGCAATAATTGAAGATGTGTGATCAGGATTATTCATGACAACAACTGAGGTCTTCTGATAACAACTGAGGCATTCTCAGACCAAAAAAGGAACACATGAGGAACATAAAACTACACATGACTGGTTCAAACATTACCAACCATGCCTGGACCCACGACCACAGAATCGACTTTGACAACAGACACATAATTGATAAAGGAAACTACTGACAAAGAAAAACTTTGGAATCACGGCACATGGAAAAAACAACCATTGCCGACAACAATTCAAGAAGACTGCCAGATGAATATACCATCCTACTTCACAAGTGATGCCGCTAACCATAACATTAAAATTCATATCATTCAACACCACCTCATTATTCACACACGCCCACATTTCGTTACTTCCTATAGAATAGGGCCCATCTTCAAATTTCATCATTGTTAATTTACCTGTCGAAGATTGCAAACTGGCAATCGAAAGCTCGTAGCAATAAAATATTTTGGTCAGAGAACGCCTCAGCTGTTAATGTGCAATATATGTATTTTCACTAACGGTGTCTTGTGTGTTCCTGGGGAACAGCTAGGTCAAAAATGTTCAAAATTGCTCTTAAAATGGAGGAAATCTTATTTCAAAGACCCAGAAAATTCAAAAATTTCCCGGAGACCTTGCTCCCGCTTCGCACTCGGTTGTCATCTTCCCCGGTGATATCTGCCAAAACGCCTGTGCCTACCTAAAAACAATGGGCTGGTTACGCCACTGATTCAGTCCCTGCGTAGGATTGCCATGTTGGCAAAAAATTTCCCGCCAAAGGAGCTATCAAAACCAGTGAACTCAATTTCCATAGGAATGCTAACTGGCCAATGAAAAGTGAAGCCAAGATGGCCGCCCATGGAGGCCAATTCAGTGAACTCAATTTCCATATCTGAAATGCTAACTCCCAGTCATTTGTATGGGTAAAAAGTGAAACCAAGATGGCCGCCCATGGAGAGAATTTTGGACATCAGTTTCAGTCTTCTTTGCGGTCTTGTACGTCAGTTCCAGTCCTTTGCACGACTTTAATCTTGAGTTTGTGTTTGGTTCGACTTCGAAAACATGGTCAGCCATGTAAAAGGGGCACAGACGAAATATTACTGGACCAGTTTTACATATTCGAGTGTTTAAAAGGACTCGTCATTGCCGTGTGTCCTAACAACTGTCCTAAATTGTCTAAAGATGGTAAACTGAAGGTAAAAAAGGATGTGCACTTAGTACTTTCCCCAAGTAATTTCTCGGGACCGTTTTATCAAGTTTCTCGTGAGTTTGGAAATTTATTTTCTTGAAAATATATAACCTGTAACTCGGTTTGACTTTGTTGAAATATACTTGAAATTCTTAAACTCATTTCTACTTTTTGAAGACATGTTTTGTGTGTGTTTTCAATAAGGAAAATTTTTAGAAAATGTAAAAAGTCGCGTGGGAGACTAAAACTGACGTACAAGCTCGCGAAGGGTACTAAAACTGACGTCCAAAGTTGGCCTCCATAGGCAGCCATCTTGGCTTCACTTTTCATTGGCCAGTTAGCATTCCAGATATGGAAATCGAGTTCACTGGTCTGGCCCAGTGAAATCTTAAAAGACTGTAACGGTAACTCGAGGGAGAATTTTGAAGCCAAAACTGGCGGATATGGAGGCCGCCATGTACGTTAAACCCAGTCCTTTTACTGGAAAATGTACGACGATTAAATCTTCAATTTACTGGAGCAAAAATTTTGCCAGGTAAATTATGGAGAATTCAGTGCATACCTTAATAATACAGCTTTTGCCAAAGCTGTTTCTGGCGACCTACAATAGCGAAAAGGATGAATTATTTGAAAAAAGGAGCAAATTTGAGTTCGAAGTCGCGCAGAAATTTCAGATTATTCTTATTTTTCAACGCTATCTTGATGGATTACAGATTTTAAGTCAAAGATTCAGCTAGTTCAACTTTATACCTCGTCTCGAACTTAGTTTTTAGGCGTATCAATTCTAAATCTAAAGAATAAGCTAACAATTTAATTAGTAAAACTACAAGATCACTGCACCTCAGTGGTTTTCAACGTCTCCCCAGTCTCCTTTTAAGAAAAACTCTTGATATCATCTATCTAAACCGGATTAGCAACATTCGTAATTTTACTTTTTTATATTTGTTTTAAGGAAAGACGTACGTCAAGTTGCATATTAGGCTAGGGTAATGCTTAGGGCAAGGCTTATGATTCGGTTTGGATTATTTTCGGATTTATCGAATTGTTAATTTTTAGCTGACCTGGTTTAGGCAGATGTGATGTAGTGCAAACCCTGTTTGTTTACCTGGACAAGAAAGAACATGAAAAAGGAAGAAACCTGAGGTAAAAACACCTTTAAACGAGAGAAAGACGAATGTATCGAATCCTTAAAGGTTTTCAACCAACTACCTTCAAATTTTACAGTATGTGAACTCATACACGACCAATGAGGACCAGAAATACAGTAAAATATAACGTTCAAATTAAAGTATACAATACGTCACCGACAACTGCCCGTATTTTGATAAATATGAAGAAAGTAGGTCGGTGTTTTACGTTTAAAAATCAACAGAGTTCTTACAAGAACAAATGAAATAAGGTTTGTATACTTTTACACAAAAAATATGCGAAAATACGCTTTATGGAGAATTATTGCAAGTTCGAAATTGTTCTTCACGTCGAAAAAAGTTAGGTTAGGGTTTGCGAGAATGGAACAAGATAAAGGTACGATATTAAAATAATGCCCGTAAATTTTAGTATGAAAATCTTCAAAAACCAAAATATGAAACACGAAAAAACAAAAAAAAAAACAAGAAAAACCTGCATATTCGCCACGAGTTTCAGGTCAAATTTTGCTTTAGTTTGGCAAATAATTCGTCTTTCAATCCATTTTCGTCGCTAGAATTTTTTCTGACCAAAGACTTACTGGTGTAACACATATTGGTTTATCGTTATGTGTTCTAAAACAATTGTGCTTCCAGAACATGATAATTTCCTTGCGGGCCACTGTACTGTGTTTTGCACAATGTTTTGCTCACTTCAGACGTACATGGCTTCCTCCAGTGGCCGGAACTTTGGCTTCATCCAATCATAGTCTTTTTTAAATTTAATTATATCAAATCATTTATCAACGGGCAAATACGAGAATCTTAAAATTTGGATCTTTAATAGTTTGCATCTGATTCTGACGTCAACATCCTGCTTGTACTGCTTAACGTGATAGTGACATTGACTGAGTTTTACGTTAGTCTACCGATGTTAAAGAATGACTGGTAAGGACTCGTGATAACATATTTTACTCAGCAAATTCGAAAACCAAGATTTTTTGAGTACGAATTCGTGAAGGAGCACAGTCACACAAACTAGCGTTCACGCACAGTTTCTTTACATTAGGGGTCAATTACTGCAAAACATCTATATTTAGATCGCTCACTACTATTGAAACTGTTCGAGGACAACCACGAAATTTGGACCACAGTTCTATCACATTCGGAGGCTTGATATGTGAAAATTTCGGGTCAGTTCGACCTATCTCACAGACCGATTTTACTCCTTGGAAACAAGTATTTAAGGAAAGTTTCCATAATTTAAACCACTATTTGGAGCGTACCCTTTGTTGTATCATCTTACCACAACTAGAATAGATAGTTCTATGTCCTGTCATTTTGTGTGCGTATTTTGGACGTTCCCACGATAATGCCTACCAAGTTATTGTTATTCAGAAATACTCCATAATTGCGTTTAGGTCATTCTGGCATAATATTGACGTCACTCCATCTTAGACATGGTCGATTACGTAGTTTACGTGATTTAATTTTTTAAAGGAACAATACCAACTCTAGCGGTGAAAAAAGTTTGGTCGGCGTTTGTTGGGTACTTAACGAAATAATGAAGCACGTACTATGCGAAAATTTCAAATTCCTTCAAAATGGCGACTTCCGCTCTTTATGAGCTGACGGTTTTTCGCTCATATTTTAATGGATACTCTATGGTATCCGGTAAAAATCCATTTGCAGGTTAATCACGTTATGGTTTGTAAATGTACCAAAAATCAGTTCAATCTGTGAAATTGGAGCGGGACGATATGGTCGAGTCGACATGGAATGACCCACTCTCAAGTTGAAGCAACCTATCAGTCCTGTTAAACTCTTTCAAAAGTGTTTGCAGAAAAAACAGATACCGTATATTCGGTTTGCCGGTTCATAAAAGATTTGGAACAACAGCTCGACTTCGTCATTTCTTTCTGAGCCTTTGGTGAGCTAAACGTACAATTTCACTTCGCTGTACAGAGAGAGCACTCAATCAACACACTGGCGGATCGTGAGTCACCTTAGTGTGGGATAGCTTTAAGACTTTCAAGGGAGTCTTTTCGACATACATCGTCGAATAATTCTTGCGGTAGGTGATTTGTCCCTGGGTGCTACGGGAAAACCACGAATACATTTGTGACAACATGAATTCGATATTCCGAGGACCACATTAAGTTGTTTTTGATGTCCGTAGCTGCAATGAATGACAAACGCACTTAACGCACGCAATTTTCGGATTTACCCCCCAAACTTCGTCAACACCGAATTGTTTGTACTGCACATTGTACTGCGACTGTCCTTACTTAAATCCGTGTACCTCTTCACGTTAAGCTTGCTTTCTTCTACGAACTTCAACAAGTTTCAGTTATTTGCTGTAGTATTTAAAATCCACATATGCTGCTTGATTTTATTCACATCTGTACATTCATCGATGGTTAATAAGTACAGTCCTCCATCGATATCATCCAGTAGCTCCTTGGGCGACCAGCCTAATTACAGAATAAATAATAGCAGATTATTTTGTTCGATGAAAACTGATGTCATTTTTTGTGATGTTATTGACCGCGCTCCCCAGTTGGTCAACAGTTAGGATGGTGTGTTGACAAGCAGTGTGCGCAGCCAGCTTCAATTCGGATGTTTTCACTGAATTGTGCACCTTTACTTTCGTAAACCCAGAACCAAATGAGCTTGTTACATTCGAAAAAGGTATATTTCTCGCATACTGTTCAGTTTCACTGTGAGCAACTAAATCTCTATGATGTGCTCTCAACTTACAATTTCAGTACGAACACGCATCTTTAGAATCACCACCCAATAGACTTCTGATTCAGTCTTTTAACCGTTCTGTTTTTCCCAATTGTTACAGCACTTTTTCCCATGCCTTGCCCATTTTCTTTTCAACATCGCATCATATTCTCCTCACTTTGTTAACTTTAAAGATGTCAAAACAGGTGTTTCCGTGTTGCTCTTGTTTTTTCGGCTAATGGCTAACATTGCAGGGGAAATCCTATTAATTTTTGTTGTTATATCATTGTTTCAATCACAGCTTGAACGACATGGTTTTGTAAAGCTACAAGATGGTTTTGAAATCCTATTTTCCTCTCAATTACATTTATCATCTGTCGTTTATTTAGCTGGCTTCTTCGCGATCACGACCTAGAAATTAGGAGTATGTCCTTTTCATACCTGCAGGCTGTGGATAGATACCTTAGTAATTTACTGCCTTTGTTGGTACCATTACAGGTAAGCTTGTGCTCCTGAAGAATTGCATTTTTGGTTGGTCAACAAATTCTTAGACGTTTCAAACTTATTAATGATACATTTATCGGTGTAAGGTCATCGGGGTTTTTACCTTTAACCCTTTGACCCCCAACCGCGCATAGAGAGGCGATTTAATGTATGGAAATTGGATGCATGAACAGATTTCAATAGGTTTTTAAAAGTATTTTGAATAGGCTGTCGAGTAATTTACAATTTCTTTCGAAAAATTCACGGGGAAGTAAATTAAATATGTTGTTTGACGTTGTACAGTCTGACTAGTAAATATAATTTTGGCACTTTATAGTGATCAGTTATTACTCACTTGGAAGTACTGTGTTGTCTCATTTTCATGGGATTGCAGCACTAGTTTGGTAATCTTTTAACTAACATCCCTTCTGGTCTGCGGGAGCTAGTGCTGGCCAGACAAGCAAGCCTGAAATCCTAACTTTTAGCACATTCCACCATTATTTAAAACTTTACTTGTGTACATATTGTACGTATAATTTTATTATATGGCTGAGCTCGTTACCCAGTCTTAGAACAGACCGAGCGTATTGGCGGGACAATTTTTGAGTTAATTCAGGTACGTTATACAAACTACTTATGATGTGGTAAAATTTTTTCCTCGATAATTTTAAGTAAAAAGCTCGATAAATAGATCCAAAAAAAAAAGTTAAGAGGAAATGCAGGAAAGTAAACCTAGATTACCTCTTCGCAAACCACAAACAGCATTTAAAAGCGATGAAGGTAGGAGCCTTATAAGACGTTCCATATTAACCTCGTTTGTTGGTCGACATGAGAAAATATTTGCCTTTTATTTTTTTACTTAGATGTCGCTTCGTTGTCACTCAGTCTGTACGAACACCATAGGCAACTATTTTCCTGTACAGTTCTCCCGATCAGATCAGTAATGTACGAAAACCATAAGCAACTATTTTCCCGTACTGGTATCTCGTTCAGATCAGCAATGTGATAAACATTCTGCGCTGTATACCTACACTAGGGTAGAAATTTTTCTAAGGGTTGGGCCTATAATCGGGAATCACATTATAAGAGGTTTAGTATCAAATATCATCCTACAGCTTATCTTGCGTACATGGCCGCCGAGAGAATTAGCGGGACACGGGAAAAAATTTTTCTGGGCCCTATTTATGACGTCATAGGAATCATTTGAGTGCTCTATGCCTCTATCAAACTTTATTAAAAATTTTAATTGAGTAATTACAAATATTAACTTTTTATCTTACCCACAGTTACAAATATACAGTTAAATAAGAACTCTAAAACGTTTTTTTTTTCTAGGTTTTTTCTAGCTAAATCCTTCCAATTTTGGGGGCCCCTTTGAGTTGGGGGCCCGGGGCATCTTGGCACCCCTGACCCCGCATTCTCGGCGGCCCTGCTTATGTGTTTCACGGCTCCCTGGCCCAGTTTTCCAACGTTTGTGTTCAGCAATTAGGTATTGAGTACCCAAAGCCACTGCGCGACCCCACTGGCTGTATCAATGCGCGATCAGTCCTGAAATTGATGAATTTGACGTTCATTCTAGCTATAAAACGCAACTATATCCGCCGATACAGTAACTAATGTGGCTAAAGGAATCAAACTATATCTGCCAATAAACAATCTCAAGATTGAATTCATTTATCCGTCGTCTCAGGGAAAGCCAAAGAAAACCGACTTGGACTAGAAAGAATGTTGCCCCGTCTCATTAGCTTTTATCGGACTTTCGTGAGTGCGCAGACTGGCCAAATCCCAACATTAGCCACAGATCCTAGGATTCGGGTATTTTCAAGTAACTCAAGACGATTTACTTAGCACGACATTTAATGCCTTGAATATGCCGGACCGTTTTACCTCCATTATAAATATTTTTACCCACAGTAACATTTGTATATGGTTTATGCCGTGATTATATATAATTTTTACTGCTTAATAACAACTCGTTCAATCACCTGTGCCTAAAGTAACCTTCCAGTTATTGCAAATGTGACATTTTGTGTTATAATTTCATCTGCCAATACACACAAGGAGTTAGTTTTCCCTTGTGTTTTCACCTTTTGCTAGACAATTTGTATTTATTGTTCCGAATTAATTTGAGATATTTGGAGAGTAACAAAGTTTCCTTTCAGTTTTGAATAACGCTCTGCTAGCTGTATTTTTTATTTATTTAGTATCAAAGAGGCGGTCCAATAATTGCTTTTCAAGTTGAAAATGAGTATGGGAACTTTGGAGACAGTTCAGATTACATGAAACACTTACATGTGGTAAGAATAAACCCAGTGTGTGGCTCCGATAAGACTGGAAAAGATAAGATGAGTCACGGATTGTCCATTTACTTATGCTGCTGCGACTTAAAATGTCTGCGGCTTATTTCGGACTAGCTTTCAACGCTGCTTAATGTAGTTTCGAGTGAATTGTTCGCAACCTGAATTACATGTAACTTTTCACCCCTGTAAACCTAAACGGCGCTGTTGTCAGGGAAGCTTTGTGGATTATTTTAAGGACAGATCATTTACATCGAAGGAAATGAGCAGCGACTGTACAAAGCCGCTAAAAACTTACATTAGGAAGTTTCTCATCCAGGCTCTTTATTATTCATGGAAGTAGCGACAATTGGTTTTGTAAATCAGAATCAAATTACCAGTCCTATTTCTCAGTTTCCTTTGAAGTTTACAGCCATTGCAATTTTGGAGGGTGAGGATTCAACTAAACCTTTCATTCTAAACGTTTTTCTTATTTCTTTGTTCATTGTCATGATATGTTTTAATATTTCAAGGCCTTTATTACAAAAGGAGTATCAGAACTTATGTTTACCTCAGACGGCATTGCAAGGATCCCGAAACGTCTTCTCCCATCAGGTAGGCCAACTAAAAACATCATCACGTACTAAAGGCAGTCAACTTTTCTTCATCTCCAATACCATTTTCTTGTTAAGATTAAATTAGTGAAATGAAAAATTAGCAAAAATTGAAGAAAAGTAAAAAAATCAGAAAATTGTGTTACTGTACGCACGCAATCAATCTCATATGACCATTAGTCAATAATAAAAAAACCCGCTAAAAGTTCCCCGTCAGTCTGCAGCTCACCTTCAGCTTTTGTCCGATTCAGTCTTGGTTTTTTCAGACCTTTAGCATCACGATTTTGTATAACAATCAAATGGTTGAGAAAGGTCTGTTGCATCAGCGGAACCAACAATGTGTTATTTTCGTTGGTCTTCTTCACCAGCGGTGACATCTCGTTATATCGATGTATTCTTTCATTGATGTTAAATACTAGTGGTTGTCGCCAATAGTAAGTTCGGGCTCCTGCTGTTTATCGCCCAGAAAATTTATTTTACCATAATGGATTTCTTGAAATGTGTTTCACTGTAACAGCTCCTCGGTTCTTTTGGACACCTAATCAGACGACAAATGCCCAGTAAGAAGGATGTGGCATCTATATCTTTTCGCAAACGTAAAGTGTGGGTGTTGATTACCCAACGAGCAAACTTTGGTTGGAAAGGCTTTCGAGTCGCTTAAACATGAATAGAATGAAAACTTGTAAATAAGGCTCACTTGTCTTTTTCGACCCATTACATCTTGGATTACCATTTATTTAATTTTATCATGAAGTAAAATGAAAAAAACTTACATAATTGCTTGCGCAAGGTGTACCAATACTAAAATGAGTCATAGGTCATCTTGAGCGGTAAATGTGGCTGGAGCCAACATGGTTATGTTATTACGAAACTACATCGTTTCAATATTGAGCACCTGAAATGATTGCAATGTTGTATAATTACCTTGCTAATTTTCTAGGAAATTTGCCAATTTTTTCATGGGATGATTATTTCAAAACCTGACTAAAGAAATTAAATTAGTATTGCTATTGTCACTGTTACTGTCATTGTCATTGTTGTTGTCATTTTAAAAAGTTGAAGAGGAAAAGTTAGATCAGTCAATCTGCATGCGTCTTACTTCCTTTGCGGTTATTCCAACGTGAGCTTAGGGTTGACCCGAGTTTACAATCCGATAAACTTGTTCTTGTGCAAAGAGTATGTTTTGGCTACCGCCTTATTGAATTTCCTGCTAGAAATACAATTTCCATTTGAACAAACGTGTGTCGGCTTGCTTTATTACCCAAACGAAAAAACAAGTCGAAGAAAACTTGCATGTGAATTTGAAACATGTTGAAACTTGCTATAAGTTCGAAAATTATCCAGCAGATAATTTTCAAGACAGGCGTCCTGTAATTTACGAATTACTCGCAGAACTCGTGAGTGAAAATGAGATTTCTTTCAGTACAGCTAACGTTTCGTCACTTTCCACATGGAACCATCAAAGGAATACTACAGGTTATCTAATCTTAAATTTCTAAAATAAGATATTTAAGATCTGACAACCTTTAATACGTATTTACTCTGATATTAGCGTTCACCGACTTAAAATCTTCTGGCTAGGGCTTCAGGTTTTGAAGGAATGATTTACTTTAATAATTTTTTATTATAATGATGCTGTAACTTAACAATAATTTAGTTGTTTTGGTTGTCTCATTCCTTCAACCATTCCTCTTTTTATAAACTAGTAAATCTTTTCTACCTTCTAGTACTGCAGACGATAAACTTCCAATTTAACCCAGTTTATCAGCTCCAGACACTCAAAAAACTGCAGGTATGCCAATTTCCTTTCGCGCGTGTTTATAATTGTTTCATGGACAAAGCAGGATGATGTCTGCCTTCCTGCAAAAACGAATAAAAATGTTACTGAATCTTGTATTTACGCAGTGAGATACTCGCATAAAGCTTCAGAATCGCATGCACATTTCGACAAAATTTGTTCAGATCCGTGCGGAGTTTGGTAGGAACTACCGAACTAGAAACTTGTAAGTGTCCTAATATACCAGGGATTACTGACCTCATCGTCAAGTTGAATACCATGAGTTCCATAAAAAAAAATTACATAAATTCAATATTTGAAAGAAATGGTCATTTAAAGTAGTTAACTCTTTCATTCATACTTTTGTCGTGCAACAACAAGTTACAACAATAGAACTAATGAAAGAACAAAGCAAAAAACAAAAGAAAACAAAGAACAAAAGAATAAAAATATCATGTATGAAAGGGTTAACTTATATTTAATGATGATATAACATTTGAGATTGCTAAAGATTTTTCTACGTTACGGGTGAGCAAACAATTGACAGTAGGGTGGCATTCCCAACGTACGTCAAAAATACATTTTTTTGTCTGGCGGTCCCTCAGTTAGGACGCTCAGACGATCAACAAAGCTTTAATTTTAAACTTGTTGGGATTTTTCATCCTGCGTTATTTTCGAGCTGCGTTATTGCTACGTAGTAATTCACTGTTTTACATTAAAAAAATATACGTTTTCATTATAACCAGTTTTTTGTTGTGACTTCATTTTCACCAACGATATTATGCTGCCAAAAAAGCTTTTCCTTCAAGATTTGTTCTTTTTTATGTGTCAATTGTTTCTTTCTTAAAGTCGAGCATCCCCTCGGGTGCTCTACGCGCAAGATAGGCATGCATACGTTCGTGTGCCCCCTATTTATACCGGTAGGATAAAAAGCTCGCCCACTCCTATTCTACGTTACCTTTTTATGAAAGTAATTCAGTTTCCAGTACTCTTGAATGTTGAGAGGAATTTTGATACCGGATAAAAGCTTCTAAACAAAGATCTGGGAGAATTTTAGCCAATCAACGCACGGGAAAATTCCAAATATGAACAAGAATTATTGCTGAGCTTCAGGTCGCGGTTGGTGCAGCAGCAACCAGGTGATAAGAAGCTTGCTTGAATCGCATTTTTCCTCTCGAAACTTTTATGTAATATTTTAAGTACGAGTTGGTGTTCTTCCTCCGATTTCTAGATACCGAGAAAAGAGTTGAAAAACGAGGCGAAGCCGAATTTTTAACGAGTTTTGAGGTATCTAGAAATCGGAGGAAGAACACTAAACGAGTGTTTGAAATTACATCTCAAACGAACCAGTATTTTAGGCGAAAATCCAGCCGAAAGTTGGAAAAATTCAACTTTAATCTTCCTCCATTTCTAAATACTGATTAATTATGTATTTCTTTTGTTTTTTCTTCGTGAATTATTAATGTGTTTGAGAAGTAGATTTAATTTATCTCTGTTTCGAGCAGACATTCGGGTAGGAAATAGGCGAAAAGTCCAAAAGTTTCAAACAGGCGCAAGTGTTATGTACAATACATTGTTGGCTAGACTATTCCACGAGTCGAACAAGGCGAAGTATTTTTCCTTTGAAGCTGCTATTAAGAGGCCAGTAATTTTGATAAACGTTTGTGCCTCCACTGTGTACTTAAGTGCATTAAAAATGTGTGACTTCGTGTACTGGAGGTATCCACTACAAATCCAAGTCGGAGTCGATGCAGTTCATTTCGATTAGATTCTCGTGGACTGAAATGAATAAGAAAGCATTTTGATTGGACTTCCTTGGAATAGTTGTTCTACTTTTGAATCATATCTTACGACATGTTCACATAGACCTCTATAAGAAATTACTAGAGTTTTGTAGATGGCGCGAGCTAATCAAAACGAAGAATCAAAAGCAACAACTTTAATTGATTTAAACCACTTAAATTCTGTGTGTTTCATCGTTTTCGAATCTTCCCGAGCTGACGATTAAATTTAAGTTTCGATTATGTTGTATTAGGATTTAAAACATCACCAAATTATAGTATTGGAACTATACCGTCCGATACTCACCTCTCTTGAGCCCTGGACGACCCCTAATTTTTAGCAGAACTGGCAATCGATGTTGTATTGTCAAAATTGCCGGCATTATTTTTCTTTACAGAAACTTTTCACGATAATCTGACACTGCTGAAGTCAACTGAAAAATGTTGACTCGTGCGGGATTTGAACTCACACCTTCGGGACACCAAATCCCGCTCGAGTCAACATTTTTCAGTTGACTTCGTCAGTGTCAGATAATCGTGAAAAGTTTGTGTTCATGTATATCTCTGAGGATGATTCTGAGATAGAAATATTATTTTTCTTTGTAATGCTTCTTTGTTTTTTCTCTTTCCTTGTCTTCCTTCTTTTTCAAATTTAGCCTGATAAACCACTGATGGTGATGGAATATTGGCCCGGTTGGTTTGATCACTGGGGTGGGAATCACCATGTTATGGATCCTGAAAAAATGGTCCAAACTGTGCGAGATATCTTGAGTTTTGGCTCATCGATAAATTTCTACATGTTTCACGGTAGAGTTTCAAAAAATCGATACTTCGTTATTTTTGGTCGGTAATTACTCCTATGAATTAGATATCCCAATTAACTTGTCATTTAGTTTTTTATTTAATTTACCGTAATTAATCCAAAGTTATCCTAATCGAACGTTAAGTTGTATATCGGAAGAATTTACATTCATTTTATTTTTTTTTCGTTTCTTGCCAATTTCCACTCCCTTGGGATTACTTTACATCCTAAACAACCTCGTATATATTGTATCCTCTATTATAAAATAAAGTGATCTGTAGTGTATGCGATCTCTGACTAGTTAATGGCAGTGTTTAGATCAGAGTATCCATACTCGGAAAATTTCCCTCTAAAACCGTACTGAAATTTGTTCCACACGTTCATTCTCATTATTTCTTACTAAATAACACGCTTCCTACGCACGTTCTGATAAGGCGAGCCTCATTTTCTCGAAGAATTCAGAGACACGCTGACGTTATTTTCATTTTCCATTGGAGTACAGGGATATTGATAAAGTCACGAAAAGTGAAAAAGAAACAAAAATAAACTTTTTTTAACACTTTTCTCAAGTCTTGCAACATCCTGTGTATTTGTTTGAATCACTGTATCCAAACACGGAAATCTATTTGGTATTTCTTAAATCTTAAAACAGATTGTTTACTCAGGTTATTAGGTAAGAGCAGCATTGACACTTGGTCAAGTTAACCAGTAGAACTATTTATCATTATCATCATCGTCATCATCATCATCATCATCATCATCATCTTTAATTATGTGATATTACTTTTACTTTTATTAGTGAAAAACGTATAGCCCGACTTTGCAACATAAGCTTTTACAAAAGCGTTGTCGAATAGTGAACAGGTACATCGCACAAGAAATAACAGAAAAATTAATGCGTTGCATGAGGCTGAACATTTTGAAAATAAGGGAACGGACGATACGCTGAATTCCTTTGGTTTCCAAATTCTGAGTTCTTATTTGGTCTGTAGCGCTGCGGCGATATTGTCAATTTAGTCATATGGGCTCAACATCAAGAGACTACTAGTTACTTTCATTTTTAGGTGGAACTAATTTTGGATTTATGAATGGAGCAAACCACAAAGATATTTACCGGCCCACAATTACAAGTTATGGTATGATTACATGTTTTGTAAGAATGGTTTATATCCTGTGCTCGCTAGACAATTTTAATACTGTCTTTGTAATCTGCTAAAAAATCTGCTTGCATTATCAAACGATTGTTTCATTGAATGAATAATGCAATCAACCAAACATTTAAACAGTACTGTAGATATGGGATGGTATAATATGGGGTGAATATGTAAGCACAGCGTGGACGAATATCGCCCGCATTTGCAGACGTTCCCGTTTGGAACCAATTTATCTGGCATTTCGCCTTCAGTTATCATTTATTTCATGTGGCTTAATGTTTAGGGCTTCGTCTTAATGACAACATTCCAGTCGGAGACTCGAAGATAACTTTTCTCTGATTACGGGTTTGCGAACATCAGTCATCGGACTCTGTTTGCCAAGAGATCCCATAAGGGGCGCGAAACTCTTTCTCTCGTGCCGATTAGACATCCAATACTTCAGGACATTTCTGTATTGTCAAAATGCATTCTTTTTTGTAAATTACTCAGGCCATTCAGAATCATTGTATCATTTTGCGACGTAAGCTGTTTTGATCAGTTTAAAGAAACGACAGTTTCAAACAAAGTTTTAGCTATTTCCATAGATGAAATTTTATAGCTTTTGGAAAAAAATAAAGTAACATAAAAAAAACGGTCGGAAAGGGCAAGTAAACGGTGGTGTTTTTTAAAACCAGAAAGGGATGTGTAATTTTAAATCTTTCTTATGAGGTAGAAATAAGGTGGAAACTAAAGAATTGTCGCCTTATTAACTGGATATTTGTTTGAAAGACTCTGTAATTGACGTGCGAAAACAATATGAAACTGAATACAAACTATGATCTCAACACTTGTTGTCCAAAAACTAATTTTTACGTCTTCAGTTCTTGATGTCGTTTTTCAAACCACTGGTTATGTTTGGATTTTGTGAATAACTCTAACTTCCTCCCATAGCCTTTCATTTATAAATATATTTTAACCACCAGGAAAATTACGTCAATAAAATCAAACTCGTACGTACAATTATCACTATATATTATTGATAAATTCTGGATGTGGATTGGAGCCTTGACCTTCTGAAGATTATTTATGTACTTTTTTTTTTAATTAACTTTCTTTAAACAAGATAGCCTGCCAACTTGAATTACGATTGACATTAGTTCTATCAATAAGTATAACAAGGTTAGTATGTCTTCTTTTACAATTCTTCAGGATGGTCTTATCTATCATTAACTGATTTTTTGTGCCACGAGATTTTCTTTTACAACCCTTTTGTTCGTCCGGGAATATTGCTTGATCTTCCAAATGTCGGTACATTTCATCTCCAATTATTCCAGTAAGCACTTTCCACAAAACGGGTAAACATGTAATCGGTCTATAATTGTCAACTACGTTACCACGAGACTCATCTTTCATACATAAAACCGTCCGTGCGGTTACCATCCACTCGCGCGTTTCCCCGGAGCTCACCATGTCGTTAAGTTGTACAGCAATTCTGGCGTGAAGGGCTGTCAAGTTCTTAATCCAGAAACCCTTTATACCATCTGGACCCGGAGCCTTCCAACTGGATGTTTTGGTTAGCTGTTGCTTAAGCATTCTTTCTTGTTATGTTCCACAGGATTTGCCCATATTGTTTCCCAAAATTTTTGTGTCTCTGTTGCATCGGGGACAGTTGCTGAGCTATTTGTTTTTCCCTCTATCTCACTATAAAATCTCCTTTGATTTTCTTCGAATAACCTGTTGTGTCTAAACTGCTTTGTTCGATATTCGTATCGCGTTATTTTTGCTGCCTTTGCTGTTACCCTTTGTTTCAACTCAATCACCGTTGTAATCCCTTTTTCATTTACTTTATACTTTCTTTCGAGGTATGCCATTTCTTTATCATGCCTTCTAATTTCATTATTTTTCTTTCTTTCAAGCTTGCTAATAACTTTCCTTGCCTCTTTGATGTCTTGTTCCATTCTCGTCTTCCACCAGGGCTCTTTTATCTGTCTCGCTTGTCTTTCTCTTAAATCCAGATCTTCTGCAATGTACCATATTATCGCTACCATAAGTTGTTTTGTCTCAGTTACATTATTCGTGACGATATGATCAATTATTTTCTCTACCTTCCGTATTTTTTCCTTTATTGTTCTTTTGTTAATCCTTTTAAAATTTGCATTTGGTGGTTTAGATTTTTCCCTTACCAACTCCATAATTCTATCATATATAATGGACTCTTCATGACTAAAATCATACTTTTTGGGATCATTTTCATCATCATTCTCACTTGCGCGTTGGGTACCATCTTGTCTGCTTTCTTCTTGTGTATTCAATTCAGCATCTGATTGGTTGTCAAATTGTTGCCCCTCAGTTACTACAGTTTCTTCTCCCTGGTTGCTTTCTTCATGTTCTTCCCTGTTCTCAGAACTCCCTCTTATTCCAACGATCTCAATCTGTCTTTTAATTTCCTACAATTCCATTTTTATCAACCACTCATTCACCACAATCGCTCTAGCTTGATGGACTAATTGTTGTTCTTCAACATCGAATGTACCAACTTCTTCCCAGATCCTCATCATCCTCTTGCGATACCCTCTCACAATCGGATTACTCTTGAATTTGCAGTACATTACCAATCTATTCTCTTCTTTTGTCCCTTCCTCCTAGCAGTAGCATGATTATGACCGGTTCCACGCTGCTGGGCCATGGAATTCCTGCCGGGCAAAGCACCTTCACCATAAGTTCCTGTACCATTCACGCAGTTACCAGTTTCAATTAAATTTTCCATTCACTCATTAGAGGTTAGTGGTTTCAGGTGTCACTACCACCGGTGTTTTATTCGTTCCACCAAAACTAGAGGGGTTGTCAACCAAGGCTCACGAACCCCCACCACCCGTGTGGGACTTTTATTTGTGATTCCTGCACTAGGTGGACTGTCAGCCAAGGCTAACGGGCTCCACCTACCTGGGTTTAGAATTGGAGTTTTCCATCTCATAGGCGGGTTGTCAACCAAGACGATTGAGCCCCACAAACCCACTGTTGTAACCCTAACAAGGGTGGCTTTGGGGTAACTGGCACTTGCCAAAGGTGCCACCCCAGACTCTGGAGGGCAGGATCGTCCACATTCCCGTGATAGGCCGAAGCCAGTGCTTGTCTTCTGCCAGTGCCCATATTATTATTATTATTATTATTATTATTATTATTATTATTATTATGTTTTTCCACACAATCTACTTAAATAAACTGAAATAAAACTAGGAGCAAGTTGCTACCCGCAACCTAAGGTCCTAGAGTTATATGTCCTTCATGTCCATAACCCTTCGTATGATTCTTGCTGTTCCAAGTAATACTGTCTTTTGCAGCATTTCAACTCGTATTACAGTCCCAATCTTTTCCAAAAACCTTTCAAGTCTTTTTGATACCGTTCTCAGGGCACCAACAATTATTGGTATGACTTCAACTTGATTTAATGTCCACATTCTTGATAAGTCCATTTTCAAATCCTGGTACTTTAAAATTTTTTCAATTCCTTCGTTTCCACCCTATTATCTCTAGGTACCGCTATGTCAATAATATACGCTGTCTTCTTTTCTTTTTCCACTATAATTAAATCAGGTCTCCTGTGTTCTATTTCATGGTCACATTGAATATTGAAATCCCATTATTTTCTAACACTTCTTGTGGTTGGTGTTCATACCATTTGTTTGCATGTTCCAAATTGTATTTCCTACACAACTCCCAATGAACTTTACGTCCTACATTGTCATGTCTACCCTTGTACTCCCCTTGCGCTAACTTGCTGCATTTACTTACTAGATGTAAAACGGTTTCTCCTTTCTGACCGCACATTCTACACAAAGATGAGCTTATTGTTTTATCAATATGGAATTTAATATAGTTTGTTTTTACAGCTTGCTCTTGGGCCGCAAAAATCAACGTCTTAGTAGTAGCTTTTAAGTCTGCTTTTGTGACCCACTCCCAGGATTTTTGTTTCTCTACATCATCTCCATGATCTCTCACAAATTGTCCATACATCTTTTTCTCTCTCCATATTCTCTCCTGTTCTTCCTCTTCTATTCTTTTATATTCTCTTGGCTGAATACAATCCGCGGTTTCAATTATATTGCTTGCCCTCACACACTCCAGAAATGGCTCAACACTGTGTTGAACATACCAGCCCATACTGTTTTTCTCCCTTCGAATACAGCTTTCGGCACTAATAAGTCCACGTCCACCTCTTCTTCTCGGTATGTAAATTCTGTTAATATCGCTCTTCGGGTGTAACGCCCCATTCATTGTCATAAGTTTCCTTGTCCGTCTGTCCATCTCCAATAAGTCATCTTCATTCCATCGTATTATTCCTCCACTATATCTAAGTAGCGAGACAGCCCATGTGTTGATGGCCAATATCTTATTTCGTCCGTTCAATTTTGATTTAAGCACAAGTTTCAGTCTCCTTATATACTCCTTTCTACATATTGTCTTCATTTCCTTTTCCATAACTTGGTTAGACTCCAATATTCCTAAGTACTTGTATCCGTCTTCATCCATTTGCTTCATTACCTGGCCATCCGGTAATATTATACCATCGCACTCGATTACTTTCCCTCCCTTTAATATTAGTACAGTGCATTTCTTTATACCAAATTCTATTCTGATGTCTGTGCTAAAAAGGTGCACCGTCCTTACCAGTGAATCTATTTGGTCACGAGATTTCCCATATAGTTTTAAATCATCCATGAACAGCAGGTGGTTGATTTTATGTTTCTTATCCATAAGCTCATATCCTGCGTTCGCTTTTCGGAGGGTGCTTGATAAGGGTATCATGCATAATATGAACAACAGTGGAGATAGGCTATCGCCTTGAAAGATTCCTCTTCTTATGTTTACACTACCCAGTGATTCGCCACACGATGTTATTATTATTATTATTATTATTATTAAAGTAATATTTCCTGAAGGAATTATCATTAAAAAATAATTTTCAGATGAGTCCCCAAAATTAAATAAAAGCACGAAATAAAACTAATTAAGTAATTGAGGTAAGTAAATATAAGAACCAAAAAATTTCGCTCGAGACAGGTCACCTCTTAACGCAAAATGCGGCTTCGTGATCTTGTTAATGAGCCAATCGGGTCTTATTTTAGGCGTATCTTTTTCTTCCCATATGAATGCCTTGAAGTTGGTTTCCATTACGTCCTCATTGCCGGCGCAGACACTAGGAAGCATGTGCAATAGTGCTATTGCGTCATGTTTATCGTGTTTGCCTTGCATTGTTAAGGAAAAGTTGGAAATTTTCAACTTATACTTGTTCCATTAAAAGCCATGTGAGTTTTACACGCCAATAAAAATTTAACATTTTTGCACTCTTTGATGAACAACAATCTGTTATCACAATGGGATTGGCATATTTACAGATTGGACAAAATAGTCCGTTCCACTTCGACGCAGCTTTAATGCCTTCATTTTCTCCTGTTGAAGGATTAGAGGAACAGCTGTATAATATATTAGCCCTTCAAATAACTATCCAAGCCAGTTTGGTGTTAAGCAAATCATTCTAAAGAAAAGTTCATGGTCGAATAGCATGGCTTCTCGCACAGGTGTTTGGTTGTCTCCATTTATCGACCTGTCTCGTTAGATCTGCCACACCCAAAATCTTCTATTCTGGGTTCGTTTTCATCTCTGTCTTAGAGTAATAAACTTTAGGATTCTTCGCTGGTCGATGGCTGCGATCATTGTTTACCTTTTCAAACCGCACGGCAATTTGGGTCAAGTTGAGATTGCATTCCGCACGTGCGTGTGCACTTGGCGATGCACACTTTGCCCGTGTGGGCAAAGCGGGCGTAGTGGAGGACAGCCTTAATGTTGGAGCTAGAGTAATAACGTAGTCGTCTAGACAGCTGAGGAATGAAATGCATTTCATGGAAAATGGCAGTTTTCAATTAATTAGAAAAAGTTATTCAAAATCGATATTAACTATGTTTCGTAGGCACAGTAGAAATGACCAGGACTCTCAGTTTAGAGAACATGATTTCGTTATTGGAGGTAATACACTTTACCGTTCATCCAATGTTGTTCTGTTTTCTTCTTGTTCTTCTATTATCGTCCTTTACCGTTTTTCTTTTATTATCAGTATCGTTGTCATTGTCCTTTTCCTTGTTATTATTGTTATTGTTATTGTCTCTGTAATTACCATTGTTATTGTTATTGTCTCTGTCATTGTTATTGTTATTGCTATTGTTATTGTTACTGTTATTGTCACTGTCATTGCCATTATTACTGTTATTGTTCACTGTCATTGTCATTCTCATTGTTATTGTCACTATTATTGTTATTGTAATTGTTATTGTTATTGTTATTATTGCCCTTACTACACCTAGCAAGAGGTTCAGAGTAGAGATGTCATGTCAATGGAAGATCTGCCTGTAAACAATGGTGCTGGACAGTCTTATGGTTACACATTATACCGAACTAAAGTATCAGATAAAGCCAAAGAACTCGTTATCGAAAATTTAAGGGACTATGGACAAGTAAGTGAGATAGTTATTAGAGAAGTAACCATAGACTTCATTTTAAATATTTTGTATTGTTAACATGTAAAGAACATATTCATTCTGTTTGTTCGTCATTTTTAACTTAAAACGATACTTCCAGTGTAAAGTATCAAATTCTGCTTGTTGTATGTTCTCTTTTGATTCCAGATTTTTACAAGAAAAATTTATTTATTTTCGTGATTGACTTGATTTGTCATGAATTTTTGTGGAGTATTGTTACTCCAGTCATGCGTACATGGAAAATGTCGCTACTCAAACTATTCAAGGGAAAAAACAGTATTTCAAGAATAAATAATTTCAGCATAACCATTATGCGCGAAAACTATGAATTCTAAATCAATTGTTATTGCGGGAACCATAGTAGCAACTTACATTTTATCGAAACACATCGTTAATTACTTACTGCTGCTGATCTTTTGACCTACTGACTCAGGCCTTTCGTGTGAAAAATGTTAATCTGGGAAGTTGATGGTCAAGTCGCTTTTTCCAGCTCTGCTTACCCCAGTATGAAAGTCCGTCGTATGAACTTTGAAGTAGTGTATCAAAAGTAGCGGATCATTGCTGAAATCACAAATAAATTGCCAAAAATGTTTATAGTTAAAACGCAGCTTAAGAATACGCCTACATTTCCTTCAATTTAAGATGTTCATGATAATATACATACACTCTATATCCCTCTACTTAGAGTTAGTTATGATTCTGCAATACTGTTTCGAACAACTGACACATCGAACCGGTGTCGATACGCAAACGATTTAGTGCGAATAAAGCCAACAAGGTCATAGGTATCATGCATAGGTAAACAACAAGGTCATAGGTATCATGCAAAGAACAAACAATAATGGTGACAGACTGTCACCCACATGAATTCTAAATCAATTGTTATTGCGGGAACCATAGTAGCAACTTACATTTTATCGAAACACATCGTTAATTACTTACTGCTGCTGATCTTTTGACCTACTGACTCAGGCCTTTCGTGTGAAAAATGTTAATCTGGGAAGTTGATGGTCAAGTCGCTTTTTCCAGCTCTGCTTACCCCAGTATGAAAGTCCGTCGTATGAACTTTGAAGTAGTGTATCAAAAGTAGCGGATCATTGCTGAAATCACAAATAAATTGCCCAAAATGTTTATAGTTAAAACGCAGCTTAAGAATACGCCTACATTTCCTTCAATTTAAGATGTTCATGATAATATACATACACTCTATATCCCTCTACTTAGAGTTAGTTATGATTCTGCAATACTGTTTCGAACAACTGACACATCGAACCGGTGTCGATACGCAAACGATTTAGTGCGAATAAAGCGGGTGCCATTTTATGAAAGTTATATACTTCTCCATTAAATAAGTATAGATATTGGACACGCTGTCGGCAGAAACAAATGAAGTTGAGAACTTGGCAACATTTTTGTTTATTGTACGTCATAGAATCAGCGTTCATGGGAGGCGTACATCATAAGCAATCACTATAGAGCGGACTTCTCGAAAAGTCCAGTTTGTGTTTTGTATTTACACTATTTTGTGATATTCTACCTTGCCAATCATGTGAAGAAAACACTTCATTGATGGAGGCACTCACGGCGTTTACCCTCAACAGGTCCCCTCCGTGCAGTTCTAACGCGTTACACGACATCTTCCAGCTAGCCTCATTGGTCAGTTGTTCTCATAAACAAGAAGTTTTTCTTGTGAACCAAATTCGGTTTTTCGATCATTCTGGCCAGACAATTGTCCAATGTTCGACTGTTGTTTTTTTTCCCTACTAAAAAGAAATAAGGTATTTTTACGACATATACGTAAGAAATTAGAAGCCAAATGTTGTCATTGTTTTGAATTTAGTTTTTCAATTTAGTTTTTCAGTTTTTCGATTTTCAATTCAGAATTTCAATTTAGTTTATCTAGTTGTAATTCCTTCCGCTATGTCCTTAGATTTTTGTTGACCACAAGCCAAAAGACGTCCTTAAATCGCCTGAAAAAACTTTCAATGTAAATATTGAGTTCCCTGTGAAGGTAAGGCGTTCGATAGTGTCCTACGACATTTCGCTGGGGATCCACCTACTATTTCCTCCCTGGTTACCTTTTTATGGGCAATCATCATACCAATTTTTTAGTTTTCGTTTTAACAGACCAATCTATCAGCGTTCTAAATGGTCGAACCTAGGTAATAGTTTGTTTTCAAAATAATATAAAAATAAAGAGGAAACTTTCCCTAACCACCGAACTCCTTGGGGTCGACAACCACACAAGTTTAGGATGATTTCCGATGCAATTTCTGTTCGACTGTTAACATGTGTGGAAATTTCTTCTTGTGATTAAAACTTGCACGTCAATGAAGGTAAAAGATTTTTCTCGTTAGTGTTATTCAACTCTTGAGTATACCTGTATGAAAATCCCGTACGTGGACTCAACTTATAAAAATTCTTGTAGTTAAAGTCACGTGAACATGCTCTTGTGAATGAAGCTCCTACACGTCAGCGCATGCAAAGCAGTTCTTCGTACTCCAATGTTTACGTTTCCGTGTGTCAATTTTCGGTGCGTCAAGGTATCTGCAGTTCACGTTCACGTTGTTGAAGATCCCGTACTTTAACGTATCTAAAAACGCTACTCGTGGTTCAACTCGTGAGTTTGTACGTGCATACGACGTTCGTGTATGTCACCGTGTGTATACTGTTCGTCGTCATTCAACTCGTGCTTTTACGTGAAAGAAACTCCCGTGGATGAACATGCGTAAAATCTTTATTGTGGTTCAACCCGTGAGTCTATTTGAACGAAGCTCCCATACGTCAACGTATGTAAAGTGTTCCTCGTTCGTCAACTTCCGTAAATGCTCGTAGAGGTTGAACTCGTATACATTTTATATGTTACTCATTGTTCAATTCGCGCGTTTACGTTTATCATTAAGGTTCCAAACTTCAGCTTGTGTAAAATGTTTATCGTCGTTCAACTCGTGCGTTTATTTGTATCAAGCTCTTGAACGCAAACGTGCTTAAACGGAAAAACGAACTACAGAATACCTGTCTCTAGAGTTCTCAGTCATATCGCTGTTCATCTCGTCAACGTTCTTTCATGACACAAGATCTATGGTGATTGTTCTCTATATAGAGAAGAGAACGCAGGTAAACATAAACGATGGATTTCCTGGTAGAAGGATCAACAAACATTGATTCAGATTCTGCTCATGTATTTTATATTTATATAAAGCAGAAAATGCATGCAGAGACATACAAACTTCTCACCAGTCCAAGCAAACAATCTGTAATACATTTCACACATTCAATATGCATTTATATGTAATATTTAAAAACTGAGCAGGAGTGCTTTATCGGGATTTAAAACACGAGGCGATAGCCGAGTGTTTTAGATCCGATAAAGCATGAACTGCGAGTTTTTTATATGACTTATGAAATTCACTTCTTAATACGCTAATTCGCGAAGAAAGTTTTGAAATTTATCTTTCGTAATCCAAAAAAATCCAACTACTTCTTCACATATAAAGGCACATGTATCTTTATCACATATATAGATCCGACACGTTTATGATTTTCTTTTGTCTTTTTCTCATGAATTTTTAATGAATTTTATAAATATATATATATACATATATATATATATATATATATATATATATATACAATCGAAGCTCAGCTAGAACATTTATTGTGCATTGTAAACTATGAGAACTCAGGGAGAGTTTGTTTTGCTGGTCTAATTTTAGCTTTCAAGAACTGTGACTCTTGACATTCTGGTTGAAAACTGCGGAAGAGTCAATGCTGGAAGTCTTATTTTAGATCAAAGGAAAGGTAAACCTTGCGTCGATTGTTGCGTTTTTGTTTTAGTGCCGGCTGTGGTGACGCTGTTGGTGTGATGTTTATATTGTGATGCATGGTATGAAATGTTGTTGACCGTGTTATGCTATCTTGCGTATTACGTTCTTGTGCTATTGATGTTTACTGATGTGACGTGACGTGACGTGACATGACGTGATGTGATGTGATGTGATTTGAGGTAGCATAGGGGTAGTGTATTGTGGATTAAAGTGGAATGGTTGGCTAACATTTCATATAGTTTTAGGCACTGTATCAATCAAAATATTGTAGGGCGTGTTGTGTTGTCTTGCGTATTACATTGTTGTATTATTGACTGGTAACGTGATATGACGTTATGTAACAAGTGCTTGCGCATTGTAGATTGTAGTGGAGCGAGCAGAGTTGTTTGTTAAGGTTAATTAATATTTGTTCTGGTCTTAGGCACTGTACAAGTCGAAACGTTGTAGGGCGTGTTGTGTTGTCTTGCGTATTACGTTGTTGTGTTATTAACGTCAATTAATGATGAGATGTAATGCGATGTAAGTAGTGCATTATTATTAGAGTGGAGTCAGTAAAATGGTGTTCTCGACTTGTCATATGTTATTGCTTGAAATGACTTTTGAGCCTATCATTACCATTTCATGTATCTTATTTGATAACAGGTATTCTAGGCAAAGTTGAGGTCGATAAACGAGAACAAAAAGAATGGAAGATATATCCTTTCGATTTCAGAGATCAATTCATCAGAAAGCTTTCGAAAGGGTAAATATTGTATAAAAATATACTATTATATAAATCTTTTGCACAGTTAAAATTTTCATAGACCAGATGAGAAAATAATCAGTTAAGACCATAAAATACATGTGCAAAAATATTAACATACATGGTTCTTTCATATTTTTACGTGCTACTTGCTCATATTAGTGACAAAATGTACCATCGTACATACGACATGGTGGTGAAACGGCATTTTCGCACTCTGCTACATTCCATTCAACTTCGAAAATGTGATTTCTAATCAAATTTATTTATCGCAGAATGCATATTTATCAGGGTAGTCAATTATTTTATGTCATAATTGAGATCAGTGTGAAAAACTTGATAAAAACGCCATTGTAATGCTTCAATCTTGACTTCAAATGATATTTTTTTGTGGTCTTGATAATTTGAACATTTGAGAGAAAGAAAATTACAAGAATACAATGGTGTATTTAAAAATCAGTGTTTGTATTTTTTGTCGTATTTTTGATAATAAACAATAATATTGGAAAGTCAAAACTTATAATTAATAGATTTAGAGTTTAAATCATTGCAAGAAAGTATTGTAAATACTGTTGCTGTTGCTGCTGCAGTCTCGTTGATCAAATTTATCTAAATTTATGTAACGTCCTCCCAAATTACTAGTTCCGTGCCTTGGATGAGTATAGGTGCTGGTGTGACATCATCTCTTCCAGCTCTGTTCAAAGGCTCGTTCACGATTACTGGAAAACCTAAGGATACTTTCCTAGATATGAAGGTAAGGTTTGTAAGAGATCTTAGAGATTTTTTAATGGAATAAAAACATAAGGATTCTTTCAGGAATATTAAAAAATGAGGGTAAGATTTGTAGTAAGATAAGTCGAGTGCGTTTGAGATTATTTGATATTGGGCACGGAGTCGAAAAAAGAAGTTGGATGACTTTAACATTTAAAAGAATAATGATGCATTCTATCGAAAATCCTTTTTACACAAATGTTATTCCCTGGGAAACGAGAAAACATTGTTCCGTAAACATAATTTCTGTGCAATGTTTCCCGAACGTGGCTAAACGAGGGAACGTTTTGTGAGCAATATTTACGAACGGTGTAAATTAGGCATGTAACATTTTGGATATTGAAACGTTGACCTGTATCGCCCTGGGTAGTAGGAAACACTGCTTCTGTGGTGGCCAAACGAAGAGACAATGTTCCCGAAACGAAAATCGAGGCTGGGAAGCAAAAAATATTTCTGAATGCACTGAGGAACCTTTTTTTGTTTCCAGAACAATGTTTCCACGGGTGGGCAAATGGAGAAACGTTGGAAGTTGGAACGTTGGAGGAAACATCGAAAATCTCAAATGTTTTCGTATCAATGTTTCCACGTTTACCCTGTTATAACCCTCGACTTTTTTTTAAATGTCACGTTAAAACAATTATGTTTTAGAACACCAGAGAAATTTCCTAGCGAAGCATACCAAATGCTGTATTTTCATCGTTAGCCCCCCGTCCACTAGAAACCCCGCTGTTATTATAGTGGACTCTTTGCTGTGGGACTAACACTGTTTCTCTATGCTTAACACTTTGTCTGTCTGAGGTAGTTGGTGGTCGACTTATTTAGGTAGGGTGTTTAGGATGACCAGTTAGTGTTGGCGATCTCGACTTGAATGAGCTAGTTGCACTAAACGTTCGAAATTGGCTAGTTAGAGTTGATGTTGTCACTCTTGTGGTAATTGATGGTGGTGTTGGTGATGGTGCCTCATGTGTTCTTGTGGTCAACGTCGTTCTCGTTGCTGTTCTTGTTGCTTGTGATGGTGGTGCTATTGCCGATGGTGTTATTCCTGTCCTTGTTGTCGTTATCGTAGGCGTGGTTACCGTTGCTAATACCATCATTTGCTCTTAGTTTTACCTCTCCCCATCTCATTTGATTCGCCTGCCTTCATGGAGATGCGTTCATTGGGATTCATAAGCCTGAATACAAAATGCCGCTTTTTGCGACTCATTTTCTGGTGCCATATTTCAGAGGGGTTGTTTTACCTAAAAGGCAATGATTGTCACAGGGCAGGATTGTGGAACGTCCATCAGCTTCTAGCCATCTTTACTTTTGTAGGGCTGGCAGAAAGGTGTAGCGTTTATAAATGGTCATAATCTGGGGAGGTATTGGAAGATTGGTCCGCAAGAAACCTTATATATCCCTGCGCCATGGTTACTCGAAGGCGAGAATACGGTAAGGCAAGTTATAAGGTCTGTCAAAAGGTCATGTAGGGGTTTTGTCTAACACATTTGTAACGGTGGTTTTTAGGTTATGATTTTTGAGCAACATCCCAGTTCATCTAACGTTGTTAAATTGGTAAAAGAACATCGACTCGGACCTCGAGTTGAACGTGGGTCTTGAAACGTTTCCCGCAGGATCGATGTCGGTGGGGCCATTCTGCTGTATATAACTAGCTGACTTCTATCCACACAACATGACCCAAACAGATGTATGCCATTCGACTGCACTCCATTCTGTACGACTTTGCTTTCATGGACTACCGTCAATTTTTTTCCGAAATCTTGAAACACTGTTGGTCAGTGACATACGATAAGGCCTTTCAGCGATACTTTATGATGTAATGTAACTGTTATATGAAAATAAAGAAAATTAGTGCCAAGATAGAGGTTTGGATATTTGATCTTAATTAAAATAAACATTTGACGTTTTCATTTATAACCTTTTAATTTATAACGTATGGATCTCTCGCAAGTTGTTTACATTATTTGAACGCTGAAGCCAGTAAATGATTTAAGACCGGCAAAGGAAATAGCTTTCTTGGTGCCTGCAGCTGGTTTCGCCACCTCAGTAACTGGACAATTTATGACTTGACAGAGCAGTTCTCAAAGTTAGCTCCTTGGAATATACATTTGCCAACTGTTCACTTTTTGCAGCAACGCTTTGTCTTGGTTCTTTCTGATTTACATGAACAAAAGACGTAAGGGAACTCGCTTGCTGTCAGGACATTTGCTAAGCGACTAAGTGTATTAAAACGACATTCTTCGCTGAAGCTGAATAGATGACGATTACTACAAATCTTGGGACTTTTCACGTTCTGGTAACCACTTACCTGAGCTGCACAATCACAGGTACGTCTGAATCGAGTAGCTTTGAAGTACAAGTTTTGCGAACGGAATTGTTTTGAGCAGCTTTGAAAAGTAGCTTCCCGACTTCATTCTTCCCTAAGGGAGACTTCTTGTACGAAATATTACCGCCTGGATTTTGCTGGTGTTTATTGGTAAAGTAGAATGAAGATTCTGGTTCATTCATCTCTGTAGGACAATTATTTTTGAAAATTTTGCAGTATTTAACCGGACAGCGTTCATGGTCAATTGTTTGAGAAGTGGAATAGAACACTCGTCGTCCAGAAGAGTTGTCCAGGCCATGACAGTCTTTGGATGCTTTCTCCGCTTTCCACAAAATGATTTCATTGCCTCAATCAGGATTTTTTTCGCTATGAAATGTCGCCCCATTGAGGACGTCAGGATGTAATTTTGGCTGGAAACAAAAATGCAAGGTAAACAGCCACCAGGTAACTCGCTGCAAAGCTACTTGTTTTTGGTAACCAAATTATCCTTCGGCAAAACAATTGTCCGCTTCAGCCTTTCTCACTTCGAGAGTGATTTGTGCATGATGACCTTAACCGTATTCGACCGGTAATGCTTTCATCAGGATTTTAAAATCTCTCAAGAAAGTTTAAAGTCGTCTTTGTGTAAATTTACCGTTGAACCCTTTGTGTTGAGGTGCCACTGAATGCTTAGTTGAAAATACGCAAGAGTTGTAGGTTTATACGCCATTTTTCTTTTTTATTGATGTTTTCCCTTGGAAAAAGTACGTCTTTTACTTCCCTTTTCTTGTTCTTCTTTCAACAAAACTTGCACAAGGTTTGCTTGTCGTATTTTGTTTTATGTTTTGTATTTTCCGATTTTTGGTCAGCGATAAAACTGCAGAATTCGTTCATGTTTTCTTTGTTTACTTCATCGGTTTCGTAATTCGTTTCATCTTCGTCACCAAAGTCTTGTACCTCCAGATGAATACTTAGCATAAATCCTTATCATAGCACATCTTAAAGACATTTGTAACGAACTTTGAGATAACGTATAATTTATCAATTTTTTAAGTCAAAAAAATGTCAGAAAAATATTCAATCATGAACTGTCCGTAATGCTGGTATCCGTTTGATAACCTATGAGAATGCTCCACTTTTAAGACGGAAAGTCTAGTCATCTAATAAAAATCTTTCTTTAAGGCAAAATGAGTGAGAAGTCTAATTGGAAAACGACACGAATTACCATAAACCCGCAAATAATTCAGGGTATTGATCCTATCATTCGTTGTTTAATAACTTAATTCTAAGGATGGACATCTTACCATTTGTTAAGCCGTTAAACGTTATTCTCACCGAACTTTTTGTTTTAATTTTGCAGAATTGAAATTTTAAACGTAAATATGACTATAAGCAGTTTAAATATAAAATAATTTCCAGTTTGGATTGTTGTTTATTTGCGGCCAAATTGTGTGGATTTTTTTTTTATTGCATGTCCTCTTCCAGTTATAGTCAGGAGGATTTGTTTTTTTGAGAATTTTGAAAAATTATCATTGTTACTTGGATTCTCGAGAGATATTGGAAGGGTGGGCGAGCGGTTGTTGCGTTCACGTATTTCCAGTAAAACAACCTGTATAAATTGTAGCTAATTCTTGCCACTTATAATGGCACATTGTGATAGAACGAACTTCGTCCTTTAGGCCATTTACCCCTAGGTACGATGTTAGTTATGGTATATCATACATTTTCTATAGTTATGTCGAGCTTTAACCGAAACTTATTCAGCGTAGAATAATTCAGATTGGCTATGCCAGTAATTAACAATGAGACTATGAGCTCTAAATTTCTTGGAGGTAATAAGTGACAAAGGCATAGCCCTAATCAATTATCATCTCAGCGAAACTGATAATGGACAGTCTAATTGTTTCATTAGAAGTAAAGCAAATGGTTTGAACTCCGAGAGAATCAGTTCCCGTTTCAGGTAGCAATGATAGCCGCAAAAGTCAGGAAATGCGTCTCATTTCCAAACTTGGAACACTTCACCCTCATGGTATCAGCGGACGATTTTCTTACATTTAGCTCTCAACACACTTTATTTCATATATCCACGCGCCATTTTTCGCCCCTTTTACTGTCCACTTTCACATATAATTTGTCATGTGCTTTACCCTTTCATTGTTTTGTGTTTGTTTTGACCACATTCATTCTTTTGGTTCATTTTTGCCACGTGACACACTTTTTTAGTTTAACTATAAAAGCCCACGTGTTTTTATTTATTCCATGCTACTAATCTCCGGACGAAGGGCCTTCGCTCGAAACGTCGAGAAGCTTGTTTTCTATATTTTAGATAGTGAATAACCTCAAGAACGCCGCCGTCGTGGAGAAAGTTGATCTTCTAGTTTAGCTGAACCTTTAGAAAGTCTGTGCTTTTTATAGAAACTAACGTTTCAATCTGTTTATGTTTCTAGTATCTGGCTCGTTTCGTCATAAGTGTAGGTGCATAGTTCTTCGCGAGAAATCTGCGGTTTCTGATTGTGCGTGAATGACTTCACCATTGTACTTTAAGAATGTATCACTAGACAAATAAAATTTTTTCCTAGACATTCCATTTTACCGACCCAATTCGCCAAAAACTAGGAGTGAGTTGTGTAGAAAGGCTGGTACAAAACTTTCCTCTCCACAAACCATGTAACTCTGTCCGAACTCGACTCATAAGATATGATATAAAGCATTTTACTATCCAAAGAAAGTCGTGCAGGTTGTAACTGAAATCCTATTCATTATTCCAGGGTAATTTGGACGTTAAGATAAAAGTTCTTAAGCTGACTGCCATGCATCGAAAAAAAAGATGTTTTAAGGTAGAACCAGTCACACTACCATTGTGTACATTATGGTTTATACGCGTTATCTTTCATAAGTTGAGTTAGAAAAGACCTATACACTTGCTTAAGAGAAGAAATCATGAATACCATACCTTACCTTCCACCTGTAAAGAACATTGGACATCAGTTTCCAGGAAGAGACGGAACAGGTCAACAAGTAGTGGCTTTAACAAAGAGTGCTGTTGAAAGAACTTGGAACAAGTGGTTCCAAAAAGATAAATGATCACCTACCCATTGAGAAGTGAAGTTTAGATTTCAGGTGTTTTGAAATTCAACAAGGTGATAAAAGTCATGTTTACTAGAGATCACCTGAACGAATAAAGGAAATACTCCACTAATTACCTAATCATAGAAGCTATAGAAGCACTTGCATCAAACTTAGAAGATACTTACTGGATGACAGATGAACGTTCGGCAAGCTCGCACTTCATGAAAACGATTTCCGAATCCCAGATGGGTATTACACCCGAAACTTTCTAATGACCCGATGAGAAGCTCTAACTTTTGAGCTACCGAGATTGTGATTGCGAACTAAGGTGCAAGTCCAAAACGTGATACCTTGAAACGTCCACTTGTGTCTACATTAAACTTTCAGTCGCTTTCAGGGTCAAACAAACCCACTATTGATACGACAGAACTTTCTCATATCCATCTCATAAATCCATCTGCACATGTTGTCAAAGATACCGAACGAATGTTTTCTTGAACTTGTGTCTTTTAATGATTGGTTTGGAAAGCGGGTACACTTCCCGTGTTTTCAACCATTTCTTTGCTTTCTTTCCACCAGTTCCATATGAACCCTTATTTTCAAACCTTGCCGTCTGACACGGGCAAATCTAGGATTTCACGGAATCGGGGGAATGCATGGCCAGTTGGGGTTCCAGGTTCTTGAGAAGAAAGAGTGGACAACCAAGCCTTTGATTGTTTTAGCTTTTTAAAGGATGGTGGTTCCTTTATCACTTATATTAGGAGCACAATTAGAGAAAAAATATGCTCATTGTTTTGTGGCTCAAATCACATTATTTTTGTGGCTTAGGATCATAGAAAATATCCCTCAACTCCTGTTCCTTTTCCACCATAAAGACATACAAAAAGCTCCGTTAAAACATCATTCACCAGTTTTCTATTATTATTCACAACGTCATGCGCCACGTTCTTGAGCACCCCATTCGTCATCACTGAAACATACCGCCCAATCCCCTTCAATTGTTTTAATGGGGTGATGGATAGATTGCAAATCACGGAAACATGTTTTCCATAATTTCCGGGCTTCATTTCAATATCTACAGTCACACGTGATCTCCACATAACTCAACGCTCCTTCGACGCCGACACTCCCACTTTAAAACCATTTAAAACTAGATCCTTTAAAAAAATTAATACTGATTAAGACAATATGTGACAAATTTGTTGTAGCGAAAAGAAAATTCAACTCACTATTCATAGTTCACTTTATCAGTGTTGGACTTCAAGGAAAGATATTTACAACCTCACTGCCGAATCGCTTACCGTATTCATCGATGTGAAGACAACATTCAGAGGGGAGTCGGGTTAAATCACTGACCTCTATAATATACCTGGACTGCGGATTCTGCTTAAAAAGTGTCCGAGAAATGATGGCGTCATTAGAAGTCCTTTTGCTCATGACGACGACCGCTGACATAGGATTTTTCCCTCGTCCACCTCTCGAAACGCGGTTAGAGGGTACTAATCTCGACGTGCGTGGGGTCCTTTCACACGCGTGGTGACTAGGGAGAAAAATTCTATGTTAGTCCCCTCGCCCTCTGCGCGAAACGAGGGGCGAGGGTACTAATCTCGATGCGCGTGGAGTCCTGTTATGCGTGTGGTGACTAGGGAGAAAATTTTTCGCATTGTGTATCAATGTTTCTGTATTCAAAAAATAGAAAATTGTTTAAGTGTCTCTGTGCTGTGATAGAAACATGAATGACGTCATTTCAACCAGAAAAATGCCTGGTGAAAACGCCAAGTGTTTTCTGGTAGTTTTCTGGTTGAAATGGCGTCATTCATGTTTCTATCACAGCGCAGACATACAAAAGCTATTTTCTACTCGTGACGTCATTTATGTCTCTGTGCTCTAATACAAAATGAAAATGACGTCAATCATGTCTCTACACTCCGAGAGAAAATGAGGCTCGTCCAATCACAGCGTGCGTAAGACGCGTGTTATGTTATAATTAACAAATAGAAAATAGCTTTTGTGTCTCTGTACTGTGATGGAAACATGAATGAAAACACATTTTTAAAAACACATTTAGAAACATGAATGAAAACACACATAGTTTCATATATTTTTCTTCTCTCAAGTTACAGTTCTACAAAATTAACTATATTTTCAAGGATGGCTACTTTTTTGTATCGACCCTGTAGATACTTACATATGTACATGTGTACATACAGTGAGATATTACAGAGTCTTCACGTCGAGTTGTTCACGATCTTCAGGCAACTGTGTACATATATACATACTTACATTCATACATGCATGCACAAGGCGCAACAAGAATTTTCGAACGGCAGGGGTCGGATGGTACTTTCAAGGCACCGTGGAGGAGATTTTGATGATTTTGAGAGTAATAGATCTATGTGGCTTTGGGAAATGAGGGCAAAAAGCCGTCACTAAAAGGGGGCATATAAGATTTACCACAAAAAGGGTAGGGATTGCAACCTTCCAGCCCTCGCGATAATAAACGTATAACTCGCCATAATCTCCATATTTACATAAACTTGACTTGCAGCTTTTTTTCTTTAGTCGTGCACCTTACATAAGTGATGAAGGCACCAGCAACTCCCCCCCCCCCCCCCCCCACCTTCTACGAAACCCTAGATCTGCCCATGGAGATATGGTGTAACTCTTGCGCAGCAGGATGTCTACAACACTCATGTCGAACCCTAATCCTAACCCTTACAAAATGTTATCAGTGTTTGAACCTGCTCCGTTGCCGTTCTACAGTGGCTAAGGACAGTTCATTTTAGCAACTAACTTATTTCACGAAGGGACTGCAGATTTAAGGAGTATAACCAAGATATTATATATGTGGAATATCTAGTCAGTTTTTCGATCAATAACATAATATGGCGACGTAATGCTGACATCATCTGAAAACTTAGAACTCTAGAATTTACACCATCATTAGCGTTATGCTATATTTTTTGAAAGTCCGAACACCTTTAAGCCAAAAAGCTTCCAACCAGATGGTAAACTTCTCAATATAAACCGAGTGCAATCTAGCCTTTCCCAAAAGTCACCCGGACGCTGTCTTTGAGCATTGGTATTTGCACATTTCATCAACTCAAAACGGCATTATAATAGTGCACCCCGGGCAGACCTAATGGTGGGGCAGATGAAGCTTTTCCCATTGAGATCTTTTGCTTCCAATAAGTTTTAATTAAAGAGAAATTATGGGACCAACTGGACATTTTTCTGTAAGAAAGCCATTAACTCCTCTATCAGGAGCGGAGATTACCTTTTGTGCTGGGTTACATCCAAGTGCCATTCGCCCCTTCACCCCATTTCCACTTTTTGGGAGCCGTCTCCGCCTTGGCCTACCATTAACAGTGACCACTCTTAAAGTTGTAAACGACGCGTGTATGTGAGAACATACTCTCAAATAACCTATGACATGGTAGAAAAGGATTTTCCTTTATCTTGAGCCAAGAAAATCTTCGCGCTTTATATTGTCATAATACTGAAAATGGTCTCCCAAAGATTTTAAAATTTCAAATTTTGATGCGAAGCATCCCCCCTAGACCCCCTATGCGTACCCCTGAACATCTGGCCAAATGGAAAGTTGGTGGAGTAATGGTATGATTTAGTTCACACCAAGTATTCTACTTCGTTATAGAGAATTAGCAGACTGGAATGTTTGCGGGCCTGCATGCTAGCAATATGGCTGCAATGGAGGGAAAGTGTGTTAGTGAGTTGCAAGAAATCTCTGTAAAATTTCGTTTTTGTTTTTGACAAAATGCCTTATTTATGCGAATGGTCCGAATGTGACTTTGCTAGTGATGATTTTGACACATTTTACCGCCATGTTAGGGAACATGTGAAGGATTTTCACGATGAAAAAGACCCAAATTATACTACTGATTCTTTTATATGTCTCTGGAGCCAATGTCTTTCCGATTCCTGTGAAAATGAACTCGAACTTATCAGCCACGTGTTATTCCACGGATATCACACCTATTTAAAGGAGCTTGGACTAAGGACGCAAAAAGTAGCAAAACTCAGTCCCTGTTCACTTGACTCACAAGCAAGAAACCTTGTTCCAGAATTTCCCACCGAATTCTGCTGCCAGTGGGACAAGTGTGACATGGCGACCTGCTGTCCGAGGTATTTTTATAGACATGTGGATGGTCACACAACAGTCGCACAGAAGCAAGATCTAGATGATCTTATACACTGCAAATGGAAAGGTGATTATATACTGTAGAGTTTATGTAACTTTGACAGCATTTTCATCTTTTGTCAAAACATTACAAAGTAGGAGACCTCTGGTCTTGCTTTTTAAGTAGGACTAATCTTAGAATCATTTTAATAATAAAATGATCAGTGGTTTCAGGGATGTGTTTAAAAAATGTTGAGTGCCAGGTAGAAACTAACAGCACTATCAAAGCCGATGCAAGCACCAAAGTTATTTGGTACTTGACTTGCTTCTATTTTTTATGTAAACTTGAGAATACTGAAACACCTGGCAAGCAGGATTCTAAAAATTTTATTTAATGGCTGGCAGTAATGTGTACTACCTGGCAGGCCCACCCAGTGTGAGCACATCCACATGGTTTGTACTGTGACATGGAACATTTACAAATGTTTCGTACTAATAGCTAACTTCTGAGTAGCTTTTGTCTTGATGGCCACAGGTATGTGACTGATATCCAGTCACTAAGCACCAGCCATCTTCATCCACAAATAACCACATCTCAGTTTAATTAAAAGTCAAGTCCCAAGTATTGAACCTACCATTATAAAAAGGTACACTATATACATGTGTAGACATAGGAGCAGTTTGGCTCCAGTCAATTGGTTTTTATGTTTGACTCTTCAGCTCTTGGATGATTTCAAAAAGGGACTAATCATAAGGGGGCAATTGGTAGTTGTTGGCCAGCAGTTGGTAGGCACAATGGTCTGCTACCTTTAAAAGTTGATCAAAAATTCATCGAGAGTACAGCAGCTCATAAGATTTTGTTAAATCAGGCTTGGAAATAATTTTATTGGTTCTGTGCTGGTCTTTTAAAAAAAATTTACATGTTACCATGAGTCAATAGGTTACAGATGTTAGGGGATGTCTTAATTTAATGCAGCAACAACACATCCCACAACTACCTGTAAGCATGACATTTTAACTTACAGTGCCACTCAAGATGATTGCTGCTTAGGCCATTGAAATGTTTGTCACTCCCACCAATACCAACAGTCTTTCTCAAGATTACTCTAACCTGGATGATCAACTTTCACAAACATGTAATCTCTGGTGATGTTATGTTTTGTAAGATATTTGTATTATATAAGCCTGTTGAAATCTATGTTGACCTGCAGTTCCTGAATGACATGGAGTTTTTTACATGAATAACAAATCTCATCAGCTTCATTTTCATCTCCTTCCTCAAAAGTAAATAAAATGAGGCATTAAGCACACCCAAAAGTCACTTTTTTTGTGCTAACTCTATCTTCTGTTGGCATACAGCCAGTCCCCCAAGATAACTAATTTCTAATACTGATATTAAGTTTTTTTTTCTCTTCTGCATTTTCATCCCCCACCCATTAAATTTTGGATTTGCAGGCTTAGAAATTGCATTTCCCACGACTTGTGGAAGGGACATATTGTTTCAAAAGTTAAATCTGCATGTATAGGTACAGGTAATATTAGCTGTATACAGCCAAAAATGCAAAAGAAAACAGAAAAGACATAAAGTGGATTATTCTGTACTGTCTGTACATAAAGCATCAAACCTTCCCTCCTGCAACTCACACAACCAGAAAGTACCCAACTTTTATGTCATTATCATCATAGATTGTGTATTTACAACTAAAAAAAGAAACAAGTTGAAAGAACACTGTCGTACTCATACACATGAAAAGTGCTTCAGCTGTCCAAATTGTGGAGGTTTGTTTTCAAATAAAACGAAGTTTATGGACCACTTGAGAAGACAAAATACCATGGAAAGTAAGTTCTGGAAATTTTTAATCAAATATCTATTTAAAGGAATGATATCAAGTTAACTAGATCATTCAAAGTGAAACCCAAGGTTTGCCTGAGCTTGGGAAGATTTATTTTGGAAGTTACGAAGGAAGGACGAAACAAACAGTAATCCTGTTGTATAAGCCGAGCTGACTCAAAGGTTGATGGGGGTGACTGTTTTTTTATAAGCCAGACTTATACAGTCTTAGGTGGAGCTAGGACCATATGTTAAATTCACTTTTTCCAGAGTCCAAAATTTGGTCCCAATGATTGCCATTATTTTTACATGAATTTACAAGTGCTTCTGATTTGCTCAGCTAAAAGTTGGTTCCGCACGCTGCTTACAAGGTGATGTGAGCCTTGTTTAGCCAGTTGGGAAGGTTGATTTGACATTGGATCGACTTCGTTGTACAAGCTGGTCTTATGGACTTTTATGCGAAAAGTCCCGAGAATCGGGCCTGGAAGCACAATGCGCCTCAGCTTACAGTATTACATGCTCCTTTTAAGAGTACTGTATGTTGCATGCTCATTAACTGTAATAATCGTCTCAACAGTCTTTTCTCATTTTGAACAATTACTGATTTTAAGTATTTCAAAAAATTTAATTCAGGATACATTTTTCGTGCCTAAATGCTGTATTTCGGAAAAGTTTTAAGTGAATTTCAATCTACGTATTTTCAGGTTTGTAGACTCTGGCTCATTCGACGAACATTTGGAGTTTACTCTTATCACATGAAATAGAATTTATATTTGATAATGGAAATTTTCGACCGTAAGAATCGTATATTTTAAGACTCAACTGGGAACACTAGCGAAACATGCAACTGTAGAGCCTCCGGCTCGGAATCGAAGCCGTGACCTTGCGAATCTAATGCAGCACTCTGCCAACTGAACTACGAAGACCGTTGCCGAGAGCCTGGCCACTAGTTCCCAGGTGGATGCCCAAGAGTTGCATTTTTCGTTTCTGATTCCTTAAAGATCTGACACTCAAAAATTTCCTTCGTCAAATATAAACTGAATGTCATTTGGCTCATTCTGCCTATTTACAGATCAGTAACTGTATTAAAGTGAACCATGCATGATCGTTGAATGTTCGTCAATCTCAAACCTCAAAAAGTGCACAAAATGCACTTAATGTATCAGATAGAACATTATGGCATATACACTCGACCGCTAACTGTTAAGTTGATAATTTGTGAAGGAGGAAAATCTCGAGTGTCTAGATATTTTTAAGACCCAACGGGGACCTGTTGCGAAAAATGCAACTTTGGGCCATCCTGCTGGGAATCAAACCCGCGACCACTCCAATCTATTGCGATGCTCTGCCAACTGAGCTAGGGAGGCCGTTACCGAGAGCATGGCCACGAGTTTAGTATTTATAATGGTTGTAATGCCGATTAAGTGAAGGGGTATATTCGATAGAACATTATGGCATTTACACTCGACCGCTAGATTATCAGGTCGAGTTTAAATGCCATAATGTTCTATTGAATATACCCTTCTATCGAATATTAACAAAAGCAATCCGTTATGTAACATAGGGAAAGTGTGTTTTCATTATGTTATTTGGGAAGGCTCTTGGTAAGATGTTTTGAAGAATCGTTCGTATGAGTTATGACTGGTATGAGTACAGGATTACGGGGGTAGTGAAATGATTTTTGAGTCCAAGTTCACATCATAACATGGAACAAACATGGAACTTTCATTAAAGTCATTGTCAATTAACAGCATTGTTAACTTCAACATGTCAAGCCGGAGTTTCCAGGAGAATAATCTTTAATCGGGCGCATCCCATTCCACTTGTTACCACCGACATGGCGCTGGAACGGATTATTGTCTATATCATCTCCATACCGCAGAGGTTTTTCCACTGCCAAAGCTGAATTGCATTGTATTAATGAAAAATCGTGTTACTTGTAGTAGGCCTACAATCCAAAGTTCGTATTGCAGAGAAATCTTACCATCGGGTGGAATCAAAACAGAGTTGTTAAACCGTCTACATGTATACGAAAACATCCTTTGGTCGAACTTTATCTTATTGATTGCTACTCATGTGCACTAGGACAATCTCGTTCAAATCTGATATCCTAAGGAAATTATAGTGTTATTTTCTATTTTATGTAGAAATTTTCCCTTGAAATTTGCTCATTATAGTCCCACAATATTTTCTCTATTATTACCTAAAATATGAAAAAATCCGCAGGCTAATGTACCTACTAGTTGGTTGCTTTTCTGTCCTTCGCACCGTACAGCGTGATTTAGACAGTATTCTTTCTTTCGTGATAAAGGTGAAAGTTACCAATGCTCGCACTGCTTCAAGTATTGTGCCTCGGAGAGAATTTTACGAGATCACATGAGACACCACGGTGAGCGGTATAACATTTAGTTGTAGATAAAAATTTCCTACGCTTAATTGTGCAAAACAGTCGTAAAGAAACAGAAGCTCCCATATTGCAGCCGGGTGAAATATCTGGTGTAACTAAAGCTGGCTTAAAAACGTTTTGGGTGAAACTTAAAATAATGTAAATTAGAAACAATGTTTAGCTCCGGTACACTTATGTTGAGCAGCTACTTCGTGGGTGGCCTCAGCTGTCATCGAGTATACGTGGTTGTATACTTTCACTGAGTTAGTGAAGATTATACTAATCGTTTACATATCAATAGGCGTTTGGTAATAAGCTGCTGTCGTATTTGTTCCAACTGTGTGGCTAGTATTGATATATCAAGCCTCCATATTCCTTTACTGATGTTAAAAGGTGATGAGTGGGAAGAAAATGGGGATCACCTTATTGCTTTCCGAGTTAAATAAGGTAAAAAGTGGTAATTAGGGGTCGTTTTGAAACATTAACTGTTGCCATAGCAACCATCGGATCGTTACACTTGGCAAGAGATTTTGATGTCAAAGATACCCATCACAATACTTCATTTTCCACAAAAATATTTACTTGCAATTTTTTGCGGTCAAATTTGCTTTCTCACATATTTCAGCAAAGTACATGGAACCACTTCAAAAACCTGGCACAAATTTTTGGCGTGTAATTGCGAGACAAATTTTGAGATTTCTTCGTGAACCCGGGCTGACATTTCAGAACATCTACATGTAACCGATACGTCGTGTACCAGATGCAGCACATCGATGACTTTAGCCAGATAACAAATAGAAACAAGTCTTTAGCAGAAACGGTTGCAGTTCTTTTTGCAGGCTGCAAAATTGTTTAATATTAAAGCTCGAATGTGAGACATTAAAACTGTGACAGTCCGTTGCTTTTATGGTGAATTATTTTTGATAATTTCCTCAGAGACCTTGATAAAACACTTCACTGTATGATGCTGATGTTAATTTAATGCAGAGAGAGAATTTGTCTGTGGGACTACATGTAGAGGAGATTAGTGTCGCGTACAGTGCGTGTAATTGTGTGCAAAAGGGTCTTCATACGCAAAGCAAATTGTGATAGAAATTGTGTTACTTCACACTGACGTTAATGTCGGCTACTGTCGTATTTTTTCTCGCCAGTAAATAACGTCAAGTGCCCACTTTGCGCCATGACCTGTCCAACCAAGTCCGCTCTTCAACACCATTTGAATTTCCGTCATTCAGATGAAAAGCCATTTCCTTGTGATATGTGTGACAGCAGGTATGATTTTGCATTGATCAGGTGCGGATAACGACGTCTCGGGTAAGGGAATAGGCTCGTGCGCTTCGACATGCTCACATGTGCACGTATGCAGGGAGCTGCTGTGCTGTAATATTTGGTACAGAAGAGGCTTGCAGGCACCCAGACGAGCAGGTTGGTCGGTTGTTTGGCCTGTTGGTTGGCCTGTTGGTTGGCCTGTTGGTTGGCCTGTTGGTTGGCCTGTTGGTTGGCTGATATAAAAATATCACACATGATAGGTTAACTTTTCATTACATGACTTCTTCGTATAAAATCTAGTCTAGCTGCTATCCTTGTTTCAGAACACGTTTCGCTCTCTAACGAAGGGCCTTTGCTCAAAAAGTTAGAATTCTTTGCATCAGTCATGGCAATTAGCAACCTTTGAACTTTTTATGTTGGTTGTTTGCTTGGTTTGCTGGTTTGTTGGTTGGTCGGTTGGTCGGTTGGTCGGTTGGTCGGTCGGTCGGTCGGTCGGTCGGTCGGTCGGTCGGTCGGTCGGTCGGTTAACAAGAATTAGTTTAAAGATAGTGAAACAAAAATATGCGTGAAGGTAGAATGATACATGGGCGGTCTTAAACGACATGTAAAAACTCATAAGGTAGATTGGTTGGTTGGTTGGTTGGTTGGTTGGTTGGTTGGTTGGTTGGTTGGTTGGTTGGTTGGTTGGTTAGATAGATGGTTGGGTTGGGTTGGGTTGGGTTGGGTTGGGTTGGGTTAGGTTGGGTTGGGTCGTTCGGGTGGGTCGTTGCGTTGGTTGGTGGGTTGGTACACAGGTCGGTTAGTTGGCAGGTTGATTGGTTGACAGTTTAGTGGTTTGGCAGGTTTATTGATTGAACGGTTGGTGAGTTGACGGATTAGTACAGTAGTTTGGTAGGCAGATACCCCGATTACTATTTTACTGCATTAATGTATAAATAATACCAGAGTATTGGTCTTTTCACCCTTTTAGTTTTAAGTCAAGAAACGACTTGCGCCGTCATCAACAGACGCACAACCCAGTCTATAACTTCAGCTGTGAAGTGGAAAATTGCAATTACGTTACCAAAACACTGCAAAACTTAAGAAGACATTACAAAGTGTATCATGAAGTAAGTGACCTCACAGACATGACAAGCGTTAGGGAACATTTCGAGAATTTACGCCCATTTCTTTGTGACAGTACCGTACTTTACATGTGGCTAGTAATTTTTGCTGCAATTCGTTTCTTTTTTCAAATTTAGGGTTTTTTGTTCGGTTCACCAGCATGGCCAACATTCCTTTTATCAATTTAATCTTGGTGTTGGATGAAAAAGTCATATAAGCTGTTTGAGAACCACTTACTCAAAACTTTCATTTAGCTTAGCTTACAAAGTTTATTTGTTTTTTGGGGGTTTTTTGGGGTTTTTTTATCTGCTCCTCAGCACAGTAACCCTTAAAAAATGGTTCGAAACTGTTACTCATAAATCCGAATGTAGATTCACTCGAGAAGCCCTGTCACTTGATCGTCAAACGCCTACTAATTATTTATCCCAGATTTTCTGGTGTCGCTTTAAAGACTGCAAGGTTGCTACCAATTTGGAAATGAAAACATTTTCGCTAGTTTGACATCTTTATGATAGGGGAAATCAAATTGTTTTTCCCATTAGAACTGCCATTTACAAGTAGTTAATATTTAGTGTAAAATGTGACTGGAAAATTAAGTTTGTTTTATATCAAAGAATAATTATAGTACTAGAGAACAGCGCTTACTACTCGTTCCTATCACACTTCGTTCTCGAAGCACTGAGATCTGTTTGATATGTCAATGATGTACTCTATTATGTAACTTTGTTGACTAAGCATCTTGATTTGTTGGAAAAATAAGTATATCTTAACTACTCAACGAATTCACTTGAAACTATGCAAGTCAATACGTTACATGATATTAGACATCATTAGACCAAAATACCATTACCAGGATAACATGATAGTTCCAGAATCACTCTCTCAATAAAGCAAAATTGTTTGTTTTCTGACACATGAGGTCAAAGTGTCCTGTTTTTGTACTTTTACTTGGCGTATAACATTTCGATGAAAACATATTTTCCAGGCCATAATTTTTGGCAGAAAAAATTTTTGACCGACGTAAGCGGACTGGGGACTAATACAGTACTATCGTAAAAACATTTCTTTGAGATAATGTTTAGTTTCATGAGCTGTAGAGATGTACACAACTTCATGAGTCTTCGTTGAACACGCACAAATATGTACTTGATTTTCCAACAGTTGAAGCTGCCCTTCCAACAAAATGACGTCATAAAGTATCTCATCTGCATTTCAAACAAATTTGAATATCTCAAGAAGGAAGTGAGATATGGAGGAACAGAAACGTCACTCTTTATAACTTCAACAGTTCTTTCATTTCAAATAAACTGAATTTTCAGGTCATATAATTTTAAATTAATTAAAAAAAATTCAATGCTATTTGTCAATATCTTAGAATGTAATCGACTATTTGAACTCCCTTTTTACTGCTTTTACTACTCTCTTCTTTTCTTTTCATATCTTTTCTTGTCTTTCTTTTTCTTTACCTTTATTTTTCTCTTTCCTTTCCTTTTTTTCTTTGCTTTGTGCTGTTCTTTCCTTTTCATTTCTTTCCTTTTCCTTTCCTTTTTTCTTTTTTTTCCTTTCCTTTTCTCTTCTTTGCTTGTCTTTTCTTTCTTTTGCATTTCCTTTCTTTTCTTTTCTTTTCTTTTTATATCTTTTCTTTTCTTTCCCCATTTTTTATCTTTTCTTTCTCCCTTTTCTTATCGCCTCTTTTCTTTTTGCTTTTCTTTATTCTTTTAGGGGCCATCTGGAGGTCGTTACGAGTGCCATATGTGCGGAAGTCGTTACTCCAGGGGAACTGGTCTTACCAAACATTTGAAAAAGCAACATACTTTCCATTGGCCAGCTGGACATACCCGATTTAGGTATTATTTTGTTTACAAGAACTGAATTAACTAAACTATATTTTATTTTTACCTACTGAAAACAACTCCAAATCTTGTACCTTGCGATGTCAATTGTTAGGACTTCAGGAATGACTACCTTTCCTCTAGAGCGCCGTGTTCACACTTTCGTGAAAAAAATTCAAATTCACCGGGTACCCTCGAGCCCTCGATATGAGTACAAACTGAATCTACGTCTACACAAAAGAAATTACTGAACTAATTTACCTGGCTAAATTTTATCATCAAACTCAGTATTGCTTCTTGCCGTAAATACAAAATTATAAAGAACTTGGTGCTGTAGCACCCAAATAAACGTCAAAATATTGAGATCTCGCCAAAATTTGGGTCGGTATGAACCAGTAGGCCTAGTTCAGTTTATTTGTAAGAGTTAGTTTCGGATCTAACCGATGTCGACCTCGACCACTTCACACCTTGTATGAAAGCAAACCGTACCGAAGTCAGCTTAACTGCAAATTTAAGGGCCAAAAGGGTTTGAAAACTGCCCAGACAAAGAGTGGGAAATTCGATTCGAACGAAAGTCCATCATCAGAGCTAAAGGTGAAACGTTATGAAAACAAGGTGATGTATTTGTAAATAAAAATAAAAGTTATGTGACGCAAAATTCAATTATTATTTTAAATGTCCATCAGTTAACCGAAAAGGGGATGGCCAGCCAGAGGACCCAAAAGAATGGTAATGCGGAAAAGTTGAAAACCCGACGAAGAAAAGATTACAAGCCAGTGTTTTTATCCGTCCATGCTAGACAAAGTCATTAACTTGTAAATGAATAAATGACACTAGCCAAAATTTCAAATTTAAAGGAATAAAGCGCACAAGCAAAGTTTTTGATCCGTCTTGCTAGAGAAAAACGTTAACTTTGAAACGGGTTAAATGAAAGGTAATTGTTCGTTAATTCTGTGGGGATGAATGTTTCCAAGTTTGAAAATGAGACAAGAAAGATGACGGAACTCGAAACCGTATATATGCGAGTACTTTGCGACCTAAAACATCCGTAGCATATTTTTAACTAGTTTTCAAACTGGGGATTTGATCAAGGATTACCTTGCTCATAAGAGAATGATCCACTTACTGGAACATTCGCGGCTCAGTTGCCTGCTGTCAGTAGCCGTGCTACTTGTTCTTTCAAATAAATGGACTTTTGTTTTTTACAGGTACAAGGAGCACGATGACGGAATGTATCGGTTGCAAACTGTTAGATTTGAGAGTGTCGAGCTTTCTCAGCAACTACAGGCGCTAGAGAACGAAAACAGCATGTCAGAAGGCGAGGAATCTGAAGAGTGGCAACTGTACGAAGGATCATATGATCAGGAATTTAAAAATATAACTTCACAGCAGTACGAGGATCAACTCCAAATTAAAAGGTAGGTCAAGAAATCCAAATTCATTTTGACTAATGAAAACAGAAACATTTCATTTCATATAGAAACACTTTGAAATACACACATCCTCCCACCACAATGCGCGAGCACACCCCTCACACACCCCTGCACGCGTAGACAAATGCACACCTTACTCCATCCTCTCCTATAGACATACTCGCTTTAACGAAAACGAAGGCCGAGTTCTGTAACCAACTTTGAATTGTTTGGACATCTGACGAAACACGACGTTCGAGTGTATGATATGACATCTCAAATGAATCTGTATTTATAGAGAAAATCGGGTTTAAAGTTGTGGAAATTCTATGCTAATTAAGATCAGATATCCAAACTACGTATCGGTACTGATTTCCTTTGTGTTTTGCTCATGAATTTTTGATGAGTTTGAGATATTAGGATACAGATCAGTAAAAAGAATAGAACGGGATAAGGAGGGGATAAAAGAAATGAAAAAAAAAAGTTTCACGAAAGCAGAAAGTTATACATCTGCAATTACATCTAACTTTTACATGCAAGTATATGTCAACCCAAGAACTCGTTTTATGTTTTCTTTTTAAAAAATTAAATCAGCTACTGGATTTTTTGAATTGTTCGTGCTAAACTTTCTTCATGACTACTGTGTAATGCCATTTTGTACTGAAAGATAAGAATTCACTTCAGTCATCTTATATGTTCCTACATATTACAGACAAACAGACGACCTAGCACATGAAGCAGATGCATCGACAGGCCCTTCTGAAACTGCTAATGTTTCATCTCAGCCACCAAATCATCAAAATCTCCTTGATATGTTGAGGCAATTCAAGGAGTGTCAACCAAACGGTGACACCCACAACGATAGACTCCATCCTACAGTAGCTTTCAATTCCGGCACAGAAACTGTTGCTTTTTCCAACGTGTTCGAGGATCCAAATACTGTGGAAAAGTCACCTAACGTCCAAGGAGCCGACAGTCTTTCCCGTGGGGATGTAGCAGATCATGCTATTTTGGATTTACAGGAAGCTGCAGCCCTATTAGCAAGGTTAAGGAATTCTGGAGTGACATCTTAACAGTTGTCTCGTAAAACATCGTCAAAAGCTTGCATAAATTTCATAGATCTAACTTGAATTTAAAGTATAGTAAGACTGAATATACTCAAGAAAAAAATATGGCTTTTTGGATTAAATCTTTCCCGGCGTGATAAGACTTCTAATAATTTACTCTGGCTAACGCCAGGCGATTATACTTGTCAAAGAGAGAGTTCCCACCGAAAGAGAGTTAAGTGCAAGAAAAGAACTGGATCTTTTTTCGAAGTCTGAGAAATTGATTAAAGATTAAAGATTTAGTGTCAGGGTTATACTTAGATTTACAGTGAAGGGTTGGATTATATCGGACTTATAGTGTAAGTTAGGTTTTCACTAAGTTTGTTGAGCTAACCTTGCTTAATACTGGGGGCGTTTTTTCTCACGTTTCTTTATTTTATTCATTTTCAAAGCCACAGTTGTGGCCATGTTGGAAAGGTCCTCTCGTGTATACTCTTTAGCACAAGGTCACTAACACTTTGTACCTATGTGGCCGCCACCTTTTTTTCTGTCTTCAGTCTTGGAAGTGGGTTTCTCGATCTAGTCTGTTTGAGAGATCAATAGTCATATTTCATCTCAATACGGATTGTTTTAGAGACAATTTGGAATTTGGTTATGAATTTTAGAATAACGAACCATCAGTGATAACCAGCTTATACGTAGATTTAAAAAGAACTATCTACTCACTATGGTGAATGACCGCATTGGACAGTATTGCTTGAAGAACCGTTGAAAAAACGTAAACAGACATTTTATTTTTGGAACTCTTTAAATCTCTTGAAATTTCTTAAAACTTACAAGCATTTAGAGGCTTTCTTTTCCAATAGAATGGTATTGTCTATCCAGTTAGTCTAAACTGGTTCGTCTGAGGAAAGAAATTATATTCCCCTTACATTTTTCCGAGCTGAACGTTATATCATTCTTCAATGCACAAGATCAGATTTATATCTTCCTCATACTGAATAGGCGCCATGTGCAGCAACTACCTTAGACATAGTGACGTGATCAACAAACTTCCGATGGTGGGATGTAATAAATGAGGCTGCTGACATAATTTATCATAATAAGCTGCAAGGTTGGCGCCATTGAACTCTAAAAAGACTGGAACGGTACCTGCAAACTGTATTTTGAAGCCATCATGGAGGCTGACATGTGGGTCAATTTGCGGGTCATCCCAGTCCCCTAAACGATAAAACACGCAACCTATTGTGAAAAGCTTCTCCAAATTTCGGATTTTTTGACAGTTTTCTTTTTTGTCCTTAGTAAAGTGGAAGACAATGTCTTTAGGACTGTGCATATTTGTTAGAATCAACTGTCCATGAAAAGTAAAAGTTCAGTACAATTTTTTCCCACGCGTGTTTTTGACCCACATGGCTGCCCCCATGTCGGCTTCCCTCAGTTGTAAGGCCACACATAACGAGGTATCGTTCCAGTCTTTTTAGAGTTCACTGGTTGGCGCAAGCTTGGTAACTTGAGGTATCACTACTGGTACCGTTGGCCATTCCGATATAAGACGAACACGTTTAATCGTTTGTTGACGATAAGAGAGAAAACTGCAAATGCAAAGTGCTTGAGGTCTTTTGATAACTTGATCAATAAGTTCAGAAATGAGGATGTTAAGGCTTTACTAAAGTCCGGAAAGTAAATACGAATATAGTCAACCGCATCCAACGTTTTCAATTATTACATACTATGATGAGTAAGGAAGACGTTGCTGAAGCACCCTTGAGACAGCCAAACCGCTTTTCCGATTCAATTTAATTGCTAATATCGTTAATTATCCATTTAGCTACAATATCTTCAAGAATGTTTAATAAACAGGGTTTCAAAACAACGAAAAGTCAAATGTCCTGAGGTCTTCAGTGTAGACTTTGGATCGGAGAGGTGGGTAAGAGACCCGAATGTAGAGCTGTATCTACGTTTTCTTTTTTTGAGCTTTTCACGTCCGCGCGCTCAGAGTTAGCAAATAATTCATTAATTTTTTGTCTGATCTGAATGCTATGATTTATCGTTCCCCTTTTTCATTCATGTTGTCAGATAATAGACGTTCGTCGCAAAAGGTTTGTGCGGACCAAGAAACGTGGAAAAGGTACAGCTGGATGTAGAGAATCGCAGGCTGCATTTTAGCAGCTTTTCTGGTTTCTCTCTTCGCTGTTAGATTTATGTTCTGTCTCTGTCTCTGTCTGTCTGTCTTTCTCTCTGTCTCTCTGTCTCATGGAAGCAACATGGCGTCTACATCTGGCAAAGAAAAAAGTCTCTCTGTGGACGAAAATCTGTCCTCATATGTCAAAAATTTTCGATATTTTGATGGTTTAAAGCCTAAATTTACTTGGATGGGCTGTAAGGAAGAACTGGGTAAATTTGTTTACTTCGTATTTGGAAAATCTTCGAATGTTGATATCCCGAACATCGACTGGTCCGAAGACCTGGCTCATAACATGTTGTCTTTCAAAGTTTTTGACTTAACGTTTAAACTTTAATTAACTACTAAAACACTATGTATACAAGGTCGAGACGAAAGCGAAGCTAAACAGAAGCTTTTTAATCTTATCAAGTTCTCCGAGTCACATAGTTCTGATAATTCTGGGGAGGTTGTTGTTGCTGATGATGTCGAAGACGATGCTCTTTGGGAAGATTCTGTCGGCCAGTTAAACCAGTCCGAACAGTCTGAGCTTGAAACTAATGAGCCACGGACTAACTTGGTCGATGCCGATGATCTCGCGAAAGATATAATGGTCATGAAGTTGAATTTTAGTGATTTAAAGTCTAAAGTAGATCGGCTGTTGTCGAAGGAAAATATGCAAATTCAACCTTCCTGCAATGTCGACAGGATGACAAAGGAAATTGAAACCCTTCGAAAACAAGTGGATGAACTTACACATATAAATAACCTTATCCAGAAAAATATGGAATTGGAAAGTGAGAAAGCTAGTTTATTGACTACAGTTCGACTTCTAAAGGATGACCGAGTAAATTTATCAGAAAACATCGGCTCATCCCGAAATGAGAATACCGAATCAGAAAACAAAGAAAGTCAATCTCCTACACCAGAGCATACAAAGGCAGATCGAATGAGGAGGAGGAAGAACACGAAGAAGAAGAAGACGGATAAAACCCGAAAACAATACGCCCAATCCATCAGCTGGGAGTAAGAGTCCAAACAGCAAACCAGTAGAAAGTCAGCCAACCACGGTAATTTTGGGGGACTCTATTATCAAAAGGCTGAATAGTTTTTAAATGGGTAAGGCAACCAATACCAAGGTGGTTATACGTTCCTTTCCCGGAGCTCGTGTGCGAGATATGTATTACTACGCTCATCCTATACTGGAAGAGACTCCTAAGCCTTGTCATGTTGTTCTGCATATTGGGACAAATGATTTACCTGACAAATCATCACAGGAATTTGCTGAGGAAATTGTGGATCTGGCCCGTTCCATTGAAAATAAATATCCTGGAGCAACAGTATGCTTATCTAATTTAACGTTTAGACGTAATTCAGAAGTTGCCTCCAAAAAGGTCAGTGAAGTTAATAAGATTACAAACAGGTACTGTTCTCAATCTGACAGACCTAACATTAAGCACAGTAACATAGATGAATCCTCTTTAAATAATTAAAAATTGTATTTGAACAGCAAAGGAGTTGCTATAATTGCTAGTAATCTTACAAACTATATTATTAAAAATCATTGATGGTCTATCATCCATAATAGCAATGTTGACAATGATATTCATTATGCCACATCCCCAACCATTAATTCAATTGATCAGGAGTCTAATATATTCAGATTGCCAAAGGGATTTAAGTTTGGCCAACTAAATATTAATGGTCTGTATTCTCGTATTGATCAGCTAAGGATTGTGATGGCAGACCATGATTTTGATGTTTTTGCCATCAATGAATCGAAGCTTGATCATACTTATGATAGTTCCCTGGTGAAAATTAATGGCTATTCTCTTGAAAGAAATGATCGGAATTTTAACAGTGGGGGTGGGGTTGCTCTTTACATCAAGGATAATATCAATTATAAGTTACGAACTGATTTAATACCATGTGGTTTGGAAATCATCGCTGTTGAAATTTCAAAACCAAAAGTTAGACCATTTATTGCTTGCACGTGGTATAGACCACCCGATTCTCTTGTTGAGGTATTCAGAAAGTTTGAGAATTTCATGAAATCTGTTGACGCAGAGGGTAAGGAAACATTTGTTGTTGGTGATATTAAATGTGATTTAGCAACAACTTCAATTGACCAATTAAAACCCACAGTGAGTTTTCTTTATGATGCATATCAATTCCAACAATTAATTACAGATTACGCAAGGGTTACTGAGCACTCTAAAACATTAATAGATCACTTATTTACAAACGAACCCCAAAATATAATTACCTCTGGTGTTATTAAAATCAATATAAGTGATCATTACTTAACTTATGGTGTTCGAAAATTCCATTCAACGAATAGTAACCCAAGATTTATTGAAAACAGAAATTTAAAGAATCTCGATCCTGAATTGTTTATTCATGATCTTAAGAATGCCCCTTGGGATCTTTTGGGTATTAGCGATGATCCAAACGACATGGTTTACACATGGGAGAACTTGTTCTTAGAGGTACTTGATAGACGTGCACCACTAAGAAAAAGGCGAGTCAAAAATAAATTGTCACCTTGGCTCACTCCTCATATTAAGAAACTAATGTACAAAAGAGATTATCTAAAGAAACAGTCTATTAAAAATAAGTCCAAATCGTACAGTGAGGTGTACAAAGCAGCCCGAAATCAAGTGAATGCAGAAATTAAAAAAGCCAAAATTGATTACATTACATCTGAAGTTGACAATGACAAAGGTGATAGTAGCCGCTCGTGGAAAGCTATTAATATGCTACTTGGACGTAAGTCAAAAGTGTTTGGAGTTAATGAATTGACAGTAGATCAATCGCTGATTACTTGTACTAATTTAATTGCTAATGCGTTCAATGAACATTTTTCAACAGTTGGTAGTAGAATTAGTTCAAGTGTGCAAAATGGCTCTAAACCACCCGAGTCATTTGTCAAACCAAGTAAATCTAAATTTGAATTTTCAGTAATTTCAGCAGAAACAATTCAAAATTTATTGACTACTTTGTCTGTTTCCAAAGCATCTGGTTTATATAGAATTTCGGCCAGGATACTCAGGTATGCTGGTCCTGTAATAAGTTTACCTTTGAGTTACATCTTCAATAAATCAATTGTTTCTGGTATTTTCCCAGATGACTGGGAGAATGCAAAGTGTTTCCAGTGTATAAGGGAAATTCTAGAAATGATCCAAACAATTATCGGCCCATTTCTGTTTTGCCTGTTGTGGCTAAAGTATTTGAGAAACTTGTTTTCGAACAACTTTATTCATACCTCACCAAAAATGACATCTTAAGTAAGTTTCAGTCAGGGTTTCGATCTGGACATTCTACTGTTACATCTCTTTTGCAAACAACCGAGAAATGGTTCAAAAATATTGATAATGGTTTCATTAATGGCGTAATACTTTTAGATCTAAGTAAAGCATTTGATACTGTTGATCATGACATCCTATTGAATAAGTTAAGTATGTATGGGGTCAATGGAATTTCATTGAAATGGTTTTCCTCATATTTAGCAGATAGATCTCAATGTTGTACTGTCAACGATGTTACATCCGAAATGAAACCGTTATCTACAGGTGTCCCACAAGGGTCTACCTTAGGACCACTTCTATTTCTGATCTATATTAATGACCTTCCCAACTGTTTAGATTTCACTTTGCCTGGCATGTATGCTGATGACACCCAGATTACAGCTACTGCGGAAACTGTTGATGAACTCAAAAATATATTAAATTATGATGTCGAGAATTTGAAGGAGTGGCTCTGTGCAAACAAGTTCTCTATTAATGAAACTAAAACTGAGTTCATCACTATAGCTTCTAGTTATAGATTAAAGCAGTTAGTACCTGAACCAAATATTAGGCTTGGTAGCAATATTTTAAAAAGGGTGTCAAAGGCAAAATTACTTGGTGTTTTAGTGGATGAAAAACTTAGTTGGGAATGTCATATAAATGAGAAAATTATCCCTAAAATATTAAAAGGGCTTAGGATGCTTCATGTTTTGCGAAATTTATTATCAATGCCCCAGTTGATATCTGTATACAATGCACTTGTAACTCCTCATTTTGATTATTGTAGTATGGTTTGGGTAAATTGTGGTACCGTTTTGAAAAATAAGCTCCAAAAATTGCAAAATAGAGCTTCTCGAATCATAACAAGATCAGGTTATGAAATTAGATCGAATGAAATTTTATCGAATCTAAATTGGTGCAATCTTGAAACTCGGAGAAAGCAACAAAAAGCCACCTTAATGTACAAAATCATTAATGGTTTTTCTCCAAATTATTTAAATGAACTGTTTACTCATGATAATCAGACTCACAATCATAATTTGCGAATGTCTGAGGTAAATGCAAAGATTCCAGCACCTAAGTCCGAGTATTTAAAACGTAGTCTAATATATAGTGGTGCTGTATTATGGAATAAACAACCATCAATGATTAAACAAGCATCTTCTGTAAATAATTTTAAGAATCTTATCAACTTTCATTATTTTTAATTTTTTACTATGACAAATTTGTAGATAGATAAATTTTTATACTAGTAACGGCTTTCTTGAAAACCAATGTAAACATTGATAGAAACTACCGTTGTTAAATAAAGTTGTCTCTGTCTCTCTGTCTCTCTATCTCTGTCTCTCTATCTCTGTCTCTCTGTCTCTCTGTCTCTCTGTCTCTCTGTCTCTGTCTCTCTGTCTCTCTGTCTCTGTCTCTCTGTCTCTGTCTCTCTCTCTCTCTCTCGCTCTCACACACACACACACACACACACACACACACGAACTCATACTTGCACAATGTCTCCTCCCGTCCATTACAATTGATCATATTTTGGATATTGAAAGTGATAACACGTATTAACTAAAGCAAGGCACGTTGCTTTGACAATTGTCAAAACTCTTTCTCAAACTCATTAATAATTCACGAAGAAAAAACAAAAGAAATACATAATTAATCAATATTTAGAAATCGGAGGAAGATTACAACTGAATTTTTCCAACTTTCGGCTGGATTTTCGCCTAAAATACTGGTTCGTTTGAGAAGTAATTTCGTACTTAAAATATTACTTCAAACACATCAATTCTAGATATGCCACCTAAATTGCACTGGTGAGTTTTTTTGATTATTTTGAGAGTATCTCAGGTTCATGGCATGAACGTGCCCTCACATGCGATTCCCACTTCCTCCATAAAGTTTGCTATTCATGTGTCCTATGAGAAAATAACATATCAGACAGCTTTAATGGGATGCTTATGTACACAGAGATTAAAACTGATGATAAACACCCGAGAGGCAAAGTCAATATTCTGTAGTGCCTCTACAAACACGTTAACGTGCAAAGGTTTTTCAACTGCCGCCATTTGTTTACCACTAGTGTAACTGAATCTGAAAAGCAATTGATCTCTTCCATGTTTAAATAGGCGAATATGACGACTTAGAAGACGGAAACGTATGCTTTAGTGATCTCACGGTCATTCTTTCAAAAGCTCTTTATTTCCACACGAAAGAGAATACTGGAAGCCGTTAATGAGGGATTAATGAGTTTGCCGTGGCTTTCAAAGTTTGATGAGGTTGACATAAAAAGGTCTGCTTATTGTAGACTATAGTCAGGAAGCTGTCACAGACCACAATACCAAGGGGTTTCATGACGACCTTGTTTTAAAGATAAGTGGCTTACGTGAAACAGCAACGAAACTAGGAAGTCTCAATTATTCTCCCCGAGCAAGGAATGGATGGCATTACTGTGAGAAGTTAATCATCCATGCAGTTGGTCAAATATTTCCGTCCACACAGACAGTTAACGAAGGAAAGAAACCTGAGGTCAGTACTGTTGTTTGTATATGCTCGTTCGTGTTGGCGAGCTCAATATGCGCTAATGTCTATTGAACAATATGAAGCAACATTCTTCGGTGTTGACAACATCCATTTATGCGGATATCTGATTTAACTTTAAATTCATGCAACTACTCTAAAACCCTCTTCGTTTGCCGACAAACGTAAAAAGTACCATTTTGTGTCCATTATATCAGTACCTCTATGTTTCTTACACTTAATACAATTATCACCAGCACTTTCACTGAGACCACAAAGACCAAATGTCAAAATAGAAAAGCAAAGTGGAAATTGTATTCTTGCACTGATGTGAATGTCAGAATGTTTGCAAGAAAAGCTCATTCATTAACAACGAGAATCCAGGGAATTATGATGTTGACAAACCTGTGAGATTCACTTCACTAAACGTCTTGCGCACAATCGTAATGGTTTTTTTTGAACACATAGTTTCTTTCAGATTCTGTGGTTTTCAGAAAGACAAATCGACAACTTAGCAAACCATCCAGACGTACATTTGTGAAAAGAGATAAAATCAGTACGTATGTTGAATTGTCAACAATCAGAATTAACAACAGACCAGAAAGTAATTTCGAACTTAAAGTGATTAACAGTACGCCAGTGAATTATCTTTTAACTGAGGAGCAGATAAACGAATCTTAATGCAGACATAACGCATCAATAAACAGTCCACCAAAACAGCTAAACATGTAGATAAGAACTTTAATATATGCAACGCTGTATACAACATTCTAATCTCAATTTTATGTGGTACAGCTTTCCGAATTGAATAATTTTTCCAAGCATGGCCAAAAGCTTAGGACAAGTGTCGAGAACAGTGATCAAATTGGCATACACTGTACACTTACTATTTAATAAAAATCATCAACAAGGCTGGCCCAGCGTAGGCAGCGGCGCAACAACACAACACCAAGGGGGGGGATTCTCGCTTGCCACAATCTGAAACAGATAAAAATATTCTATCCTCGACGTTTCGAGCAAAGGCCCTTCGTCTGGAGAGTTAGTAGAAAGAGAAATAGAATAAACAAACTTGTTGCTTATATAGCAAGCAACATATATTGTTTCACATGACTGCTTGTATAGTTTGCTATATAAGCAACAAGTTTGTTTATTCTATTTCTCTTTCTACTAACTCTCCAGACGAAGAGCCTTTGCTCGAAACGTCGAGGATAGAGTATTTTTATCTGTTTCAGATTGTGGCAAGCGAGAATCCCTCCCTTGGTGTTACTATTTAAGAACCTGATTAACAAGTACTTGCTTTTTGTCAAAATCACGGAATGCTGCACAAACACTTCAGATTTCTCATTTAAGATAGGTTTGAGCTTGATAAAAGTCCTATTTGAAGAAAGCAGAAATTGAAAAATAATTTGCTGCTATTACATAAGATTTGCTAAACAAGGAAATGGTCGGACAGTCATTCAGAGCTCTGTTTCTGCCATGAATGTTTGCCGAACGTCACACAGTATGCTTATAGAGTGGTAAATCGCTGTTTGTTAATCCTGTTGAAATCCCTTAATTGAAATCGTCTCTTATGCATCGTCACCAACGGATGGAATCTTTGGAGTAAAAAGAATATCTAGTCACACAAGAAGGTAATAGAACAAAGAAGTGAAATGTTTATGGACAAAAATGCACTTGAAATTGTTATATATTCTACGAGAAGGAGAAAATGGGCCGTCTTTTCCTATTTCATGTAAACTTATTATCCCATTTATTGTAAACAAAATAACGGAAATTGCTTCCATGCAAAATGGCTATCTTTTTCAAGTCCCCACACCGCTTCATGCAATGCCAGCACCGCTCAAACATACCAATCAAGATGAAATGAAACATTTGAAAATTTAACTTCCATTTCTTCCATGGTGTTTCAATACTTTGTCAAACTAGGGTAACTTGGAATTGTTTGTTGTATTGAGCTCTTGAGATTGAGTAGCGCTTTATCTGAACCATTTCAAAACCATCCTCAGAGTAACACGCAAAGAACGCTTTCACGTTCATCCTGTGCTGCGAACGTCGACTGTAGCACCGTTTTCCCAGCTGGTTGTGTACCTCATTTAATTAAAGCGCGAACATGCAGTTCCGAAACCCTAAGGTTCGACTTGATCTCTTCTAGTCCACTAAATTATTTACTTGGGTTTCGCCGTGTAGAATGACCATTAAAATATTCTTGGTATAGAAGCTATTCTTTGAACACTATCTCTTGAAATTAAATTCACGTGGTGAAAGTTAAACCGACGTAAAATCTGTCTAGACAACCCAAGAAAACACCTTTACGTTCGGAGGCACGATTTCGTAAGAAACTATCACTTAATTTAAGCCAGTTAACCCATTTAACAATGAATTCAAAATTAGTTTGTTTTTCTTTTCGCCCAAACCTATATAAGAAAGAAATTCAGTTACAACGATAAAACACATTCGCAGATATTTTAGGATTATACTGTACAAATAATCTGTACTGGTAACGTTTGATTTTCAGCTCAAGTTTGTGCTTTTGCCGTTAGTTATCAAAAAAGCTAAGCACAACACAATCGACAAAGAAAACTGTTAGAATTTATAAGCTTGGTCAGAAATTCGGCTAGTTAAGAAGTTAGTTAATTTAAGACCAGACGAGAATTGGAAATCATCGAGTGGAGGTCTAACAGCTGTCGTGTATATTTAGTTCCCAATGCCTTCTCTTTTTTGCGGTGAAAGTAAAAGCATATAGATCATATAAAACCAGAGGAGGCATAGAGGAAAAATATTCGGATAAAATCAAACTTCTTCATTTTGAGTAAATTTAGGGGGTAAATTCTGCAAATTGCTCTTTTCCAGGCCCTTTTCAGTCTGTTCGAGAACCTCGAGATCGAGCAATTGAAGCTTAGGGAACTGTTTTATGTTTGTTTCCGTTAGCTGAATAATCAAAAACCGCTTCTTTGGTTATTAGTCGGCTATTATATTTATTAATGCTTTAACTGTTTTGCATTCTTTTTAGAAAAACAAAAACAAGAGACAAAAGTGAATTTACCTTTCACCCTGACCTTGAACTTTTCATCCGGGCATGTTCGTTTTAACCCAGTGTGTCAATAATAGTGAACTCGATTTCCATATCTGGAATGCTGAAAGGCCAATGAAATGTGAAGCCAATGGAGGGCAATTTTGTACGTTAGTTTTAATCCCCTACGCGGTCTTGTACGTCAAGTTTAAGGTTAGGACACATGAGGTGTCAAATTACGGAGACATGTCGCAGTAACATGGCCCAGCGATAAATCCCACCGTGTGCACTGAGGAAAACTTTTGTCGCGGGGACAAAATTTCGTCCCCGCAATTTGTTGCATAAATTCAAATTGATTTGAATTCCTACAACAAGTTGCAGGGACAGAAGTATGTCCCCGCCACATTTCCCTCCGTGTGAACAGTTCGTGCGACAAGTTTCATCGATGAAGTCCTAGGACAGCCAATCACTGAGGGTCATTTAATTCCAGACTCACATCCCCCTCCTTCCATGGGTAATCACTAATTAAAACAAGTCAATCATGTAAATCAAGTCCCCGCTACAAGTCTTCTCGTGTGTCTGACAAAAGGAAAACGTCCCTGCGACATGTCTCCCCGATTTCACTCCTTGTGTGTCCCAACCTTTAGTCTCCCACGCGACATTTCATGCTTTCCCGAAGATTTTCTTTGAAAATACACACAAAATGTTTCTTTTAAAGGCAGAGACAAGCTTAAGAATTTCAAATATAGTTGGACAAAGTGAGACCAAGTCACAGGTTATGTATTTTCACGAAAATAAATTGCCAAACTAACGAGAAACCTGACAAAACGGCCTCGAAAAATTACTTTAGAAAGCTACAAAATGCTCGTCTTTTTTGTACCGTTAGTTTACTATCTCTAGAGAATTTAGCACACTTCGTAGGCCACAAGGCAATAATGAATCCTTTTAACTGCTCGGTTATGAAAAATTGGTCCAGTAATATTTCTTCTGATCACTCCTTCCATCGTAGGGAACGTTTTCGAAGGCGAACCAAACAATAACTGAAGATTAAAGTCGTGCAAAGAAATGGAACTGATGTACAAGACCGCGATGAGGACTGAAACTGAAGTACAAAATTTCCCTCCATGGGCGGCCAACTTGGCTCCACTTTTTTCAGGATCAAATGACTGGGAGTTAGCACTCCAGATAATTGAACTCTACAAAAAGACTGGAACGATAACTCCTTAGGCCAGGCCTTATGATTGGGTGAAGCCAAAGTTTCGGCCTCTGGAGGAAGCCATGTACGTCTGAAGTGTGCAAAACATTGTGCAAAAACACAGTAGTATCCGGCAAGGAAATTGTCAATTTCTGGTTGCACAATTGTTTTAGAACACGTAATGATAAACTAATATTTGTTAGACCAGTAAGTCTTTGGTCAGAAAAAATTCTAGCAACGAAAATGTATTGAAAGACGAATTATTTGCCAAATGAAAGCAAAATTTGACCTGAAACTGGTGACGAATATGCAGGTGTTTTGTTTTTGTTTGTTTTTTCGCGTTTCATACTTTGGCTTTCGAAGATTTTCAAATTATAAAAACTACCGGCATCATTTTAATATCGTACTTTTATCTTGTTCTATTCTCGCAAACCCTAACCTAACTTTTTTCGACGTGAAGAACAACTTCGAACTTTGCAATAATTCTCCATAAATTGTATTTTCGAATATTTTTTATGTCAAAGCGGACAAACCTTAAGAACCCCGTTGATTTTTAAACGTGAAACACCGACCTACTTTCTTCATATTTATCAAAATACGGGCAATTGTTGGTGACTTATTGTTTACTTTAATTTTGAACCTTATATTTTACTGTATTTCTGGTTTTCATTGGTCGTGTATGAGTTCACATACTCTAAATTTTTAAGGTAGTTGGTTGCAAACTTTTAAGGATTCAATACGTTCGTGTTTCTCTCGTTTAAAGGTGGTTTTTTACCACAGGTTTCTTCTTTTTTTATGTTCTTTCTTGCCCTGGTAAACAAATAGGGTTAGGGCTTTCCACAAGTTGCCCAAGATTTTCCAGAAAGTTGCCCGTAATTCCTCAAAAACTTGCTCAAAAGTTGCTCAAAAACACTAGAAAGTTGTTTTTTCTGTAACGAAAGTTGTTCTCTTCCTTTATTTGGTATGAAGCAAAAATATGCAAATTATACAACAAATGTAAGATTTCTAAGCATTTTCGTGCAATTTTGCGGTGTAACCAGCGTTGCTAAATAACTTTCTTCTCATTTAAAACCAAAAAATGTACTTATAAGTGTTAATCCAACTTTTGTTTTACCAGTACATAGAGTTACACATCATTTCAAAGGCACTGACTGGCAACAAAAACTCAACGTTTATCTGCCTAGATGTGAGCAATCTTTTATCACACGTATGAAGAGATAACTTATTTAGTGGCTCTCAAATAAATGTTGTCTTGAATGTTTCTCCCTTATGCATGGCTTTGTAAACAACAACACTGACATGTAGCTCATCAAGGTAAGATACATCGCTTGTTTCCAATATACCTCAGCATGACCGATGCCTCAACGGTTTCTTCTAATGCTGCATCCTGCTGCTTTGAAAACGTATTCTGAAGGATACTAAAGACACGTTCCGCTGAGGCTGAGCTTGGTTGAGTCAGCAAAATCTTCTTTACAGCTGCTGACCAGTTTGGAAGAGCCCGTTCTTGTCTTGACCACCACTGCACTTTTCCCTCTTCTGATTCGACAACTGCACCAATCAGCAACGGCAAGATAGTGAGGAAGCTCATGTAGAAACCCGGTAATTGTAGTATCATTGTTCAGAAAGGAAAAATGCTTTAACTCCTCAACTGAAGCAGCAGTGGGGTGTAGTGTCTGTACTTGCACTGGACAGCACAATGTGGCAGCTCGGAATGCACGTACCGTTGTATGGAATTCGCCACTGAATCTGTGCTGATAAAACCTGAACCCTGGGCTTATGTAAGCCTTGCCATGAGCAACAAGCTGGTTATACAGTGGCAAATTCCCACCAGCACGCTCACGAGCTTTTGCCTCAGTGTTGGGATGAGATTCCACAGCTACTGCATGGGCTAATGCAGATAATCGCTCAATATCAAGCATTGGATTAGACGCTGATCAAGCTGTTCTGCATTCATACTTCTTGCCAGAACCTCTAGCTTCACAAGCTTCTTATGTATAAGCCACTGGTTATCAATAAAGCGCACCACAATAGCTAAAGCCTCCCCAAGCCTAGTGCTTCCATCAAAAATAACTGAAAAACTATCAGTTGTAGCAATTTCAGATTCAACACAATCCTTCTCTCTCTTGAGAATCAGATGGATGAGTTCTGTCAAATGACTTGAGGATGTCAGACGGTGGCCATATTTTTCAAGAAATGGTCTCAGATTGTCAACTTTCGATATGGGTATTCCTGTAGTCAGCAAAGACTCCACAAGCTCGTATCGATACAGTCTCATATCTTTGGGTAATGTTGATCCTTTGGGATTCATTTGTTCGTCGTTTCTTTTCATCAAGTCAACAATACTCTGGTCTTTTTTCTTGCTTTTTTTCAATAACTTCCTTTGACTTAATGTTTCTGGGATGCAATGTGCTTACTAACAGAGCTTTTCTTTTTGGACATGTTTTCTTGCAAGCGTCACATCTGAGTTTACCCGACACCACAGTAAGATGCTCTCCTTTGATCTGATTTAATCTATCCCAAGCACTCACATTTGGATCGGCTGTGCCGCGGACATTTCGCTTCTTTTCAGCTGGATTTGTCTGCACTTTGCATTTTCTTGAAATGGCCGCTTTCGCTGGAGTACTAAGCTTTGCTTCTGCTTCAGTTGTTACCCTCAAAGGATTTGAAGGACCTTCTTCGCCTGATTCACTCGAGCATGAATATTCGTCTGCCATTTTGAATTTTCTTTAAAAAACCGCTGGCCAGCCTAGTAAGACCAAATTCCCTTTTGCACAGGAAATAAAGTCTAAGAACTACCACTGTGAAATAAGGAATCAAGACCAATTTAACTACTCAAAGGCCAAAGCTGCTCCTATTTCTCAAAATAGGTAGAGATTGCTCAGAATGCAAAACGTTGCCGAGCAACTTGTGGAAAGCCCTAAATAGGGTTCTCACTAAATCACATCGACCTAAACCAGGCCAGCCAAAAATTGACCATCGATAACTCTGAAAATAATCCAAACCGAATATAAGCCTTACCCTAACCGTTACTCTAGTTTAATCTGAAACTTGACCTACGTCTATCCCTAAAACAAGTAAAAGAAAGTAAAATTACGAATGTTGTTAATCCGGTTTAAATGGATGATATCAAGCGTTTTTCTTAAAAGTAGACTGGAGAGACAAGGAAGAACACTGAGGAGCAGTGAGCTTGTAGTTTTACCAATTAAATTGTTGGTTTATTCTTCAGATTTAGAATTGACGAGCCTGAAAACTAAGTTCTAGACGAGGTATAAGCTCGAACAAGTTCATGCTTTGACCATTAGCGTCGAGAAGGGGGGTAGGGGGAGTACTTGCCCCATGGCCTGGGCCCAGAAAGTTGGCCCCTAAAATTTTTAACACGCTTCACCTTGATTTTTTTCAAGTAAATACGAATGCAAATATGCGCGGTCAGGTGGAGGCATAATGATTGGAGACGTTCTCTGACCAAAATTATAATTTATTTCGACGAGCTTTCGGCCACTAGACTGTGGTCTTCGACAGGTACATGACTATAGAAAATTGCAAGCTTATATACTATTCTAATGGGATGACATCACCGATAAAGAAATTTAAGTTATTTACATGAAACAGATTAGATAGTAATTAGTGGCGGCAGTGTTTCTTTGTTAGCTGAGTGTATTGTTTAGGTGATGGCATTGCATTGTTGTCAGCGTCTTTTGTTGTTTCCGTGTGCCATGATTCCAATGTTTTCCTTATTCTGAAATTTCCTCTGTCAATAATTTCCCCCTTTTCAAAGTCAACTTTATGTCCATTTTTCCAAGCATGAGAAAAAAGCACTTATAAGCAGAAAAGCACTTATAAACTGGAAGCCCATCACAGACACCTTCGCTTTACTCACAAAGCTATCGATAACCAATGGGTGCCAAAATCCTTACGATTCCGTTCACCGTCAAAACATCCTATTTTTCGCCGAATCATGGAAAAAGCCAGCAAGCAATGTATGAAAGCAAGAATTTCCCTGTGTCATGAACAAATCAACAACCTAAAGAAAACCATAACAGAAACGAAATACAAACTGAGCAACATCCTACCAAATAACACCATGGTCAATTTTTTACGTTTTCTCGCAGAAAGATCCTTCTCCGTTAAAAATACCATCAACGAACGGCATAGGAAAAAAAAACTCAAGAATTTACAGTCTGAATACAACAACTCAACTGCAGCCACTGACAAATCGAAATGGGTAGTAAACATTTCAAGCAAACCACTCACTAGTGCCGAACGTCAAATCCTAGAAAAAGGTCCCAAGTTTGCCATTACTCTGAACAATATCCCGTATAAAAACATTGTTGCTGAAATTGAAGGTGTCATTAAAGACCTTCCTGAAGAGACCCGAGATTCGATCCGCACATCTACTGCCGACATTCTTGACAAATCACGTTTACTTGCAAGTAATACAACCCTCAAAGAGAGAAAAGCTTTAAAAGAACTTAAGAATGACAAGACTAGAGTTATCATGAAAGCTGATAAAGGTAATTGCTTCGTGGTGATGGATAGAAAAGAATATGATGAAAAGATGAACGACTTACTGAGTGAAGAAAAAACGTATCAAAAAGAAAAAAAGCAACCATTTAAAAAGATAGAACGGGAACTAAACACCAAACTTCTTACTCTAAAACCCAAGGAAAATTAGATGAAAGGACTTACAAAAAACTACACTCCACAGACGGTTTACCACCTACAATAAGAGGATCGGTGAAGCAACACAAGCCAGGAAACCCTTTAAGACCCATCATTACAAGTATTGACTCGGCACTATGTAATACACCAAAGTACCTTACAGATACACTATCTCCGCTCCAAAATAAATATGGTTTTGCCGTTGAAAATTCCAAACAGTTCACTAACGAAATATCAGACATTGATATCACAGATGATGAAGTAATGTTGTCGTTCGACGTGATCTCTTTATTTACCGCGATACCGGTGGAGAAGGCATGTGAAAACATGAACATTGATGACATAGTTTCACTATTAAGTTACGTTCTCTCCAACAACTACTTCATCTTCCAGGGACAGACATACAAACAAATACATGGATGCGCCATGGGGAGCCCTGTTAGCCCGGTTGTTGCAAATCTCTGCATGGAAAGAATTGAGGAAATGGCCATCAATACAACTCCTGTACCGCCCAAGACATGGAAACGCTTCGTAGATGGTAGTTTTTCTATCATCAAGAAGAACGCAGTTCAAACATTCCACGACACACTGAACTCAATGGACCCAAACATACAATTCACCATAGAACATGAAAACAACGACAAACTAGCATTCCTTGACACCATCATCACACGACAACACGGAAAACTCAACGTTGATGTCTACAGAAAGCCAACTCGCACAGACAGATATCTAGACTACAATTCCCACCACGAGCAGAAACGTATGATCAGCACAGCTAAAACATTGATCCACCGAGCCCTTACACTACCAAATACTCAAGAAGGAAAAACTAACGAGCTACAGCATGTCAAAAACGCCTTACGCGCAAACAGCTACCTTTTACGAACCATCAACAACATCATAACAGATACCAAGTCAACGCACTCAACTCCTACACCTGAAGAATTGGTAGGTATGTTTTTTAAGATGGTCGACCCTACAACCCACAGAAGATACGTAACCTTACCATATATCAAGGGCGTAACTGAGCAGCTAACCAGAACTCTCCGTCAACATGAGATAGTAGCAACCAAACCATTACGGACATTGCAACAACACTTTCCCTCACCAAAACATAGACCCGAACTTGACAAACAGACGAATGTAATTTACAAGATTCTTTGCGCAGATTGTACCTGGTCATATATTGGAGAAACGGGAAGAGCGTTTGAAACAAGAAAAAAAGAGCATTTGAGAAATGTTAAAAATTATGCGAAAGGTTCAAACATAGCTTCTCATGCTTGGAAAATGGACATAAAGTTGACTTTGAAAAGGGGGAAATTATTGACAGAGGAAATTTCAGAATAAGGAAAACATTGGAATCATGGCACACGGAAACAACAAAAGACGCTGACAACAATGCAATGCCATCACCTAAACAATACACTCAGCTAACAAAGAAACACTGCCGCCACTAATTACTATCTAATCTGTTTCATGTAAATAACTTAAATTTCTTTATCGGTGATGTCATCCCATTAGAATAGTATATAAGCTTGCAATTTTCTATAGTCATGTACCTGTCGAAGACCACAGTCTAGTGGCCGAAAGCTCGTCGAAATAAATTATAATTTTGGTCAGAGAATGTCTCCAATCATTAAATACGAATGAATATCTAAAATAATATTTCTCTGTGACGAACTGACGACGAAGTATTTTCTGCCACGTAAATAGCGGTTTTAAGTTTCTCAAGCCAACTTGTCAGTCAACAACTTGTGTGTGAATATGCGATCTAGCCGCAAGAGAACACTTGGTTTGACTATAAAGGTTCAAATTTCAAGATTGCGTCCGCATCCAACAGACAAAGAAGTCAAAATTAAATCAGAAAGACATAAACGGCTTTGTGAGCTTTTTTTACTTTATCACTGTTGTTTTGCTTTGAATTTATGATACTTTTTAGGTTGTTGTTTATTCAAATATGCAAAATTGAAACAAAGCAAATGAAGTGAAAATCGACTGTGTAGTGTGTAGTCTAAATTAAATTAGACATAACTCGGCGCAATTTGTCGCCCTGTCTGGATATTATATTTCATTTGTTCTTACAAGTCACAACCGGCTTCAGAGCTTTCATACAACAACGTGATCGATGTGATCAGTGATTACTGTGTAATGTCCTCTTACCAACATAAATCCGGTGCCCAAAAAAGGCGAGGGAAGCAGCAACGCGCGAATGAAGAAAAGAGAGGCTCTCGTACATTATCAGAGGCTATATTATTTGCTTTTTGTACTTTTAGTACTTCACATTTTGTAGAACGTAACATACAAACGTAATTTCGGTGAATAAATTCATAAATATTAGGTGAAGAGACTTTTTTACATCTTTAATGTAATGAAAATGCGATGGTTTCCGTTTAGTTATTTACTTCACGATAACGCCGTTAGAACTAAAAATATTGGAGGCTTGGAGGGGCCCGCATCCAAATTTTGACCCGGGCCCGCTTTGGTTCTCGACGGCAGTGGCTTTGACTTAAAATCTGTAATCTCTCAGGATAGCGTTGAAAAATAAGAATAATCTGAGATTTCCGCACGATTTGAAACTCAAATTTTGCTCTTTTTGCCAAATAATTCATCCTTTTCTCTAGTGTAGGTCGCCAGAAACAGCTTTGACTAAAGCTGAACTATTGAGGTATGTATGGAATACTTCATGATTTATCTGGCAAAATTTTTACTCCAGTAAATTGAAAATTTTATCGTCGTACATTTTTCTAGTAAAAGGACTGGGTTTGACGCGCATGGCGGCCTCCATATCCGCCATCTTTGGCTTCAAAATTCCACCCTGCGTTATCGTTCCAGTCTTTTTAGAGTTCAATGTTCCAGATATGGAAGTCGAGTTCACTGGTCAATCACAATTTGTCCAATATGCAGGGGCCGCGACACAATTTTAAAAGTGGGGAGGCCAGAATTTATCTTCAAATATGCATTTTCGCGGGATTTTCCTTGTAAAATATGAAAAAAATTAAGGGGAAAAATGACCAGATTTTATGTGTAAAAAGTGATGTATCAATTTAAACGTTTATCAAATGTACAAACACCCTGAAAATCCAAAGGCCACTAAAGCTACTACTTTTTTACTCATGTTGATATCATTCCTGTCTGTCGTAGAAGAAAACTACTTTCAGATATTCTGCATGGGAAACGAAAATGATTCTATTAACTGTATACAAACAATAACCTGGTTTCTATCTTGCTACACTTCTTAATCCTTGCTACACACGTAGCACGTGGAAACCAAACTGTCTTTAAGAAACAGCTGGCTGTTTATATAACTGAAACTGTCTATTGTTTTGTTCTTTTTCGTGACTTTTCCAAACAGTAGAATCACAAGAGCTATAATTATCTTTTTTACACTGCTGTTCATTTTCGATAATTGTTAAGCTAATTAATAATTAATAATTAAATAATTAATAATTAATCATATAAAAACAAAACATTTCTCTGCAAAAATGGGGGTCCATGGCCCCAGCGACCCCCCGGTGGCGCGGCCCATGATATGGCGACAATCAATTTTTCCCGGGCGGTTGAGTGACATTTACCTACAATGTCCCCTCTAGTTAATATATGATCTCTATGAGTAAAAGGTCACCAAGATTAATCCGGGTATGTTTTCCCCCTTAATATGGAAACTTTCCCCCTAAATATGGAAGCTTTCAACTGATCCAACGTCTTTGACCCTTACGCCCTCTCTAATTATATTTATGATTTCTGAGTCCCTGAAAGTAATTGCCTGTTTTGCCAAACGCAAAACTAACCTAACAACAGAAGCTCCTTGGAAAGTAACCACCCGATAGCAACTGCTTAACGGAGCACAGAACTTATTATCAGTAGTAGCCGACCTTCGAACATAGTCATCTAATTTTATTCAGGAGTCACTGTTTTAAACCGTCTTGTAACATCATCAGAGAATCAATGAATAGTAACTGTTTCCAGACTTAAAACTACAGCGGTTAACGTCACAAAATATTAACAGGAAGTTGTTCGGTGAAAAGAAATAGGGCGAGAAAAACAATACAAAGTTAGAATGACAGGATATTTGTTGTGTAGAAATAAGACACAATAGTTGGGAAAGGCGGAAGGATATGAGATTAAATGAGAGCAAGAGGAAAGGAACCTGTGTTCGCATTAAGGAAGGATTAAATTTGCGAATTGAAAGGATTTCCCTAATTCGAAGTTCCGAAACAGAGTTAGACGGAGGAGACCAAATAACAAAGTCATTAGGTGAAGTGGGGTGCCCCCTCTTGCAGTGATGTAATAGAATTCAAGTAGAAGTGGGGTTGGTTGGCTTCAGACCCTTAGGTGGCATGCTTTGGAAGTAAAGTTTCGAATTCCTAAACCTCAGCAACGCATTTTTACGCACATTGGAGGGGACTTTTCCCTAAAGATAAATTGCTAAGACAGCGTAATATTCATAGGTTTTCGGACTTATTTTGCTGCGCTACATCAACGAATCCTATGCCTCATAATTTCTGTACCGTAATCTTCTAAATCTATTGAATATCCAAGACTGTTGCAGTCTACCGACATTGTCACTCTCTCTAGTGAAACGACGCGACACGGCGTTCGATTGAGGAATTGGTTGAACACATTCTGGCATCAGTTGGCAACATAGGGTCAAGAAAAGATTACATTTTAGACTCGATAAAGAATGAAAAAGAACTGTGAAATAGTATGGATCAGTTTGCTTGCCAAATCATAAAAGTCATTGTCGAATAAAATTTTGACCATAATTGTATCGACTCAAGCGAAAGGCTCCATTTCAAGCTGCCTAATTACTATACTGATAGGCATGCCAACTAAAATATTAGTAAAATTCTGGTTACTCTAAAATGTGAATCCGTATTTTTTTGCGTATATATGATGACCAGTGGTAATTGAGACCTGGCTACGGGAGGAACCGGGGTATCGTGTTCACTTATTAGTATTTTTTCGATATCTCATATTCTCTTAATAACGTAGCTGGATGATTACCGCCGGAGGGGAGGTAGTGGGGTCAAATTAACCCCGGGCCCGGAAAAAACCAAAGGGTCCGGTTGGCCGGAAAGTGCTATATTGAATTCAGACTTTTCATAACTGGAATAATGAATTATTACTCTCATGTGCCATCAGCAGATGTAAGTAAAATAAAACAATAAAACCATTTTCGCATTCCAATTTAGTGACTTACTTTATAATTTACTTTCAGTAAATATAACTAAATATGAAGGAAAGCTTGTAAACTTGCTATAAAATTTTGAGCTTGGTATTGCCTGGATTTATTAGTTTAAATTTAGAATTGCTTTACTGTTTTGTTCATTTTTGAAGTTCGTACGATGAGGCGTTAGTGCATTACCGTGAATTCGTTGGGCAATTAAACATCTGATGAAAAATTCCGGAAATTAAAGAATAAAAAGTTTCATTCTGCCCGATATTTAGTGAGTTTAGACTGTTTAGCCAAATTAATTTTCGATTGGAGGCGGTCTACCAACTTCTCTATTTCTAACGCTAAGACCTGTTTGCAGCTCTCGGTGGCCCTGGCTGAATATCTCGATGACCGCATACAATATCCCAGTACTGCATATCTTTTTTCATTAACTAATATTCCCATGGTTTTTACCTTGAACATGGCCAATCCCTGTAACTTTTTTGCCCAGAAATCCGACTTTAGCCTTTATGCAGCCTCAGCATAACCATTAACGCGAAAACGAAAGTGAGAAATTCTTATACATTTTATAAGGGCTTGCAAAATCATAAAAATCTGAGAAGTATTATGAAGAGAATATTTCATGATAAACCTACATTGCTAAATTCATCTAGAAAAGTTGACTTGAGTGGGATTCGAACTCTCATCTTCGGGTTCCCGGACCGCTGCTCTAGCAATTGAGCTACCGAGCCAACTGGGAACAGTATGCTCCTTTAACCATTTCCTGTCCAACAGGTCGCCCCTTGACGTTACACGGGACGATTTTTAACTACGATTTTTAACGCAACATTGTTGCACAAAAATCGACGCGTGTAACATGGTGTTTGGCAGCGATTTTTAACGCAACAATGACTGCGGCAACGTTTTGCATAACTTTGAAATAGCCAGAGTAAAATACCAAAGTCGGGTATGGACCTAAAAGGGTTAATTCATTTTAAGTGCACGAGAGATTTTCTTGACAACTTAACGCTTTTTATCCGTGAAGATTTGCAATATAGACTTATCATGGAATATTCTATTCACATTACCTTGAGGATGATTCTGAAACTGAGAAGTAACGTAACAATCTTTCCGCGGGTCCCGTTCAACCAATTATTGTAAATCATCCTCAATAACACTAAATGTTAAGCGGACTTGAACGTTTTGAAGAAGCACAATAAAGGCCCATTTACAAGATACGATTGTCGTATACGATTGTTCGTTTTGCGATATGGAATGTTGTCTCAGAGGCACAATTCCTGTTTTTTATTGGCTTACTAAAGTAGCAACACTTCCGGATGACTCTAATGAGTTAAACGGATACATCAGAACGTAAAATCGTGTACGACAACCGTACTGTGTAAATGATCCCTAAGATATTCAAATGCTCTAATGATAACAGGTATAACCAATAGGCTTAGAAATTTTACTTCAACAATTTGAATACCAAATTTTTAGTCTTTGTAGGCAGGGTAAACTCCATGAAATACACAACAGGACAACGAACTTTGTCGGCAAGCCTCCATGCCTTTCCTTTAACATTGATTTTAAATGGACAATTAGATTTTTAGCTTCTATCGGCAAAATTTTTTGTCAGCAAGGTTTAAGAAATTAGAATTCAAATGGAATTATTATATTCATATAAGTAAATAATTAATGCTGGTTTGTTTTGCCATGACGGAGGAGTTTGACGTGCAAACAAAGGCTGTGCATTTAATCAGCATGTGTTGCTGACTTCCGCTGTTTGGAAGAAATAATCGTACTTTTAAGATTTTGGAGAGCGACAATTTTGGATCCAGTTTCACGTTAAAGACATCATCCACGATGGCAACCTGTACTTTTATACGTGTCTTTAAGCAAATGACGACCGGGAATAACCAAATATATCGTAATGAAATACGTGAGTATCGAATGGTTGCGAAGCAGCTGAACACAGCATCTTAGCGGTTATTTAAGACTTTTCGGATTTCTAGCCGATAGTCCGATTTGTTCAATTATCGAGCACTTGTGGGCTTGACCATGTTTTACAAATGCCCTGTATCTTCACAAGGAAAGTGCTTTTGAGTTTGTCAAGAAATATTCTTCCTTTATCAATATTTCGTTAACTGTCCTTTCCATGTTAGTAGCAATAAATGGTTTTGTTTACTAATCAATGAAAAACTTAAGTCTTTATTCGCACGTCCTCACTTTAGGGTAACACGTACGAATAGAGAGGATTGAAATGATTCATTATTGCAATGTGCATAAGGTGGAAAACCCTGAATATTATATTCCGGTGTAAGCAATAACACAATATGCAACTCGAAAGACTGACGTTACGTACGTACCTTAACATTGTTTTCAATTTTATTGGAAGACTCAACACAAAATTGAATTTCAATGCCAGGCGCAAGGGCATTGCGTCCATTTGTCTTCACAGTATTTTTTTGATAACTAAAGTCAAGATGGTAATAACCGTCTTGGTTATTGCTAGGACAACCATAAAGGACATTTAATTTTTAAGCCGCTTTAAACAAAAGAATCTGACAGCTGAACTTGAGTCGCGATAACATATGTTGGAATCACTGTAGGAAAATAATCAGCAAATCGGTACAGTATGTCTATAGCGAATGTTTCAAGAAGACGTTTTCGGACTTACATGTTGAGACATTCACACTCAGAATTCATGTTACAGACTGTTTATACGTTATAGTAAACCCCAACTTCGATATTGTAATTTCAGAATCTCCCCTACTGCATTGACAGAAAATGTGAAAAAGTCACTGAACATATGCTCTGCTAAGACGAAAAAAATACTATCTTCTTTAGTTGTTCAAATCTTCAGAATCATGCACGATTTATGAATCCTTCATTCACCTCACCTTGATTACCGTCGGAACACCCAGTCCTGTCCTTCTTTTCCATGATAAGTAAAAAATCTCTTTGACGATTGCAAGTGCCAAACCTGGATTAACATCATCTGCAAATAATGCACTTAAACTTAGAGCTGCTTCAGTTGTATACATACGATTTAAACTGCATGATGAAAAGCTGTCCAGCCTCACAGAAAGGCCAGTTTTAACGTGTACCAAGGGTAAACGTAAGAACAAGAAAGTTGGTGAATTGTAATCAATTGCATGATCCAAATGCAAGCTTACAGCAGAGAGAACATCCATATTGAGAAAATACTAGACCTATTTATTATATCAATTTGAATTATAACAATTGTACACAAATCAGTTGTGATGTGGTTTTCATAATTTTTCTGATAATTATGATCACCATATTCAATGTCGTTTATTTTTCCTGATTTGTCAGCATGATATAAACACACATGAATTAAAACTTTAATCTTCTTCAAATAAATTATTTTATCATTATTATTATTATCGTTATTATTATCATTATTATTAGTCAAAAATCATAAAATGCTCGCTTTAAATATTGTAATACACTTATTTTGGTGCCGATAGACAACATTGTCTAAAAACAAGTATGAAAGCGTGAATTCTTGAGTAGCGAAAGGCTGACAACACGTATATGCTTCCAGTTTCCTCCAAGTCAGTCGTGATGAAAGGGTTTTTGTTTTGCGTTGTTGTTTCTGTCGTTGTATATGGTTGTTTTTGTTGTTTGGGCATGGACGGCTCAAACAAAGGGTCGGGTGGATACTGGCCTGCAAATAACTCAATTAAGGCCCAGTGTGACTGCCCTCAATTTTTCCAAATTCATAAAATAAAAAATTAAACAGTTTCGGCTTTTCGTAGGACTATTAGATCAACTCCAAGAGCTAGTTCATACGTTTTGTTACTGCCATACCGAACACAAATTTATGTAAGGTTCTAATGTGCCATGACTAATGATAGTACGGCTTTTGTTCAAAATCCTGTGAAATGACATATTTCAATACATCAGGTTTTAAAGATAGAATACATGATAAACACATTATATTTAATAGATAATTACTGAGACACGCAGCATTATTGGATATAATGCAAGCAGCGGAGGCCGCAGGGGCGAAGCTGCCTGTATTATATCCAATAATACTGTGTGCCGAAGTAATTATCTATTGTAATTACTGACCTCTATCGAAACCAATAATGTTTTCTCTGCATTGTACAGAGAGCAAAATTTTACAAACTCGACTTGCACAATTTTGCTCTCTGCATTCGCTGATATAATGCCCAATGAAAACAATAGGTTTTGATGCGGGTCAGTAATTATTATCCGTAAAAGTGCACATATTTGAACCATTCTTTTTAATTACATGGTATCCAATTCAATATCTGTATTCCACTTTCTCAAGCAATGTGACCAGTTCAGTCATTTTAACGACTAAACGCCGCGTTCTGTAATACTTGTAAAGTAACAGCTGAAGAAGTGAGGGAGTCATAAAGGAGCATCCAAATCCTAGACAAGTACCTAGTGTAGCAGCAATTTTTGTTATTTTTGGTGTTTGGTTTACGTTTTAGGTTGCAAGAATATTTCTAAAGGTATCGTCAGTCCTATATATTGTGATTATTTCTGCTCTAATTTGGTTTAGGACGTCCTTAAATATGGATTTGACGTGATTCTGGTATGATTCCCTCCAGACAACTGACGTTTGAATGATTTGACTTTGTCTCGAGGAAGTAAGGCCTTAATTAGCCCTAATCCTATCCGGAAGCCTTTTCTCTTAAGGGTTGTAAGGTTATAAGGGTTATAGGTCCTTTTCATACACCTTTATTTCATTTCTTCATTTTATCTCGTCTTCATGTATTCTTAATTGCCGCTTTTATGAAATGTTCAAAGAATAAGTTTGGATAACAGCATTGGGCCTTTGTTCGTGGAAAAAGTTAAATGAGCATCCATGGCCCATCAATGTTAACTACATGCTTAGCGACATTCATTTATCTGTACTTCCCTGACTAGATCACCTGAGAAGCAGAATGTACTATGACTGCTTCTTTTTTGTTAAGGTTCCTGCAAAATTCCCTTTCCAAACTTTGCCCTAAAATTGTATCTCAATATTTTGACTTAAGCCCGGCCCGTTTACACTTGAACACGTTGAGCACGGCATGGTTTGGTTGGGGATTCGATCCCCGTCTGGGGCTCGGAAATCGTTTTTCTATGGTTAGGACTTGACAAACGTTTATCGATCATCTTAGGTATGTTTACGTTGTAAGTTGATACCGTATTCTCTTCTAGTAGAGTAAAACCCCGTTTACACTGCAACCTTTTGGGCACGGTACGGCTAAAATTTTGGCAGGGAAGCCGCTATTTTTGGGCACGGCATGGGTGATTTGAACATTCTAAAAGGCGTGGACTTCTTAAAATTTGTTACCAGTACCTAAAAAATTTAGCCGTGCCGAGCACCTCTGTATATGAAGGTCTCGGCGCAGCTAATTTCTTTTGACCATCAGAAGTTTGCAGGTTCGATCCCCGTCTGGGGCTCAGAAATCGTTTTTCTGAGGTTAAGGCTTGACGAACGTTCATCGATCATCTAAGATATCCCCACGCTCCCACATTTACAACATGTATGTCGCGTAAACATAGCTAATCAAATTTCGTCCAAATTTCCTTCACAGTTTATCATGTAATTAATGTTTATTTTCGGAGTTGGTTTAGTTAAAACTCTCCCTATATACGACGAACTGTAGCCGGTGGCGTAGCCAAGGTCAAGCCTGGCTGGGTACGTGTCGGCCAATCACGCACGTGAATGACGTCATTGGATACCCCACTCTATTAGTACTGATTATCATTTATAAACTTGATGTGCAACACATGTACTTTTACTAACAGTGTCTGGTGTGGGTTTCTGAGGAACAGCTAAGTCAGAACTGGACAAAGTTGCTCTTAAAATACAGGAAATGCCATTTCAGGGACCAAAGAGTTTAGGAACTGCCTGGACCCGTGTTCCCGCTCCTCCCAGTAAGCTTGCGCTTTTCGTTCGGCTGTCAGCCCCCTCGGTAAATTGATTGCTATGTACCTGTGCCCGCCCAAAACCAATGGGTTGACTAGACCAGTGACTCTAGCACTTTACTCTGGCTAATGCCAGACTATTTTACTTTTCAACCGGAAAATTTTAGTGGCAAAAGTGTTAACAAGTATAAACTACGGTTGTTTCGACATGTAGTTCCTCACCAGTAGTGACACGAATAAGAAGTCATGAATTTGGGAAACATAAATCCCAAGTTCGCAGTTGAGTTCCCCGTACATTTAAAATAATTGTCAGAGTCGTCGCATCCATTTTATTTTTCAAGATAAATAGAAATATTTAAACAATTCTGCTTCAGTTCAACTGTTGGACATTTGAGTATGATTCACATTTAGTGATCTACACCTGATCTTGACACAAAAAATAAAAACAATAAATGGATATCAGCTTCAAAAGACTGCGTTTCTGCCGCTTATCGTTTCACAGCAGCATTAGAACGCCTGCAATGCATGACGGTTGTGAGTCAGGAAGCTGTTTAAAAGTAGCTTGGGGATTATTTCTCTTTTCATTAGCAAGCCGATCGTGCCACAATCGACTGACGTTTAACTTCTTTTGTTTGTTTTGCGTCAGCCACTGCAACATCACAAATGAAATTGTTAAAAGGTGCAGGTTCGACCAAAATTTCCTTCAAATTGTCAAAAAAATCCCTCAAATTCCGTTCAAAATTTTATTTCCTTCAAAGTCTCCTTCATATCCTCAAAAGTCTTCAACTAGGAAATTTCGTTCAAAGTGGAAGCACCGCTCTAAGTACATTGTGTATAACTTGTCAACGACAACCACCAATGAATATAAAAAATATTACAAATTCTACTGTACACTTAGCCATTTTTAGCGTTTTTTGTTGTTTGCGTTATGAGTGTTAGTATCATTGTATTCTATTGCTTGAATGTTATGACAACTATTCATGTTTGGCTTATGGATTGATGGCTTATTACGAACTGTATAAACAACGAACAGGAGTGCTTTATCGCATATGAAACACGAGGCGATAGCCGAGTGTTTTAAATCCTATAAAGCACGTACTGCGAGTTTTTTTGAACGTCTTAAAAAACAAACCCCTTTACAAGCTAATTCGCGAATAAAGTTTGAAAATTTATGTTTTCGAAGCGGAGGAAATTGGAAGAGAAAAGTAAACGTGTTTTTATCACATATAAAGACACGACATGGTTATGATATTCCTATGTATTTTCCTCGTGAATTTTTAATGAGTTTTTTAAGGTAGCTAAAAATGTTACTATAACTACTTCGACTAAATAAACTATGGTCTGAAGGTTATTTTTTGTCAAGGTTCTGTAGATTCATTGAGAAAAAAATCCAATAGTTATCGGGTCAATTTTCCGAATAATTTACTTCATCAAGGCTTCATACGCATCTCTTAATGTTGTAAAATAACAAAGATCGTATTTCACACCTGACTCATGAAAGAAACAAATCACTACCGCAAAACAACATACTGATAGTTCGTATTCACCTCCGCGCGTTCATTAATTGTCTTGCGAAGGTCGATGAGTTTCAAATAGTATTGATATAGTCAACACGTCAACGCGTCCAACACGTTTCTTCCAAAACGTGTTGGACGCGTACTCCAGATTTCCGTTTCCATGGATGTCTGAAGCGCTGAAGTCAAAAACCCGGAATGAAAATAATTTATTTCAAGTCATTTTTTTTCCGGCCACAACCAGTTTTTTTTCTGCCGTCCATTTTTCGAAAACCGTCAAGATCGCCAACTTTAGCAGCGTAAAAAACCATCAATATGAAACTTTAGCTGAAGACAATATTAAGCAATTTTCATCAGAATATCTGAAAGTCAATTATTTGCATGGTTCAAATTACTTTAATTTTTTTATGTGTTTATGGTGCCAAATTTCTCAGAGCGTAGGCTTTGTTATCAAATCAATTCGTAGTCTGCATTGTTTTCTGGAAAACCATAACTTATCAAGAAACATGTTCTTTATTATTTAGCCATCTAGTAGTACGAAAGCTATTAAACTTTATTCACTTCTTTCTGTTCCCAGCGACGCAGGGACATTTGAATATTGTTTCTTTTCAAAACGCAACAGAAGTGTCATTCAGATCATGCTTTACATGAGGTCTGTCAACCCCTACTGTGGGCCAAAAGTCATATGATAAAATTAAATTGATAGATAAACCCAAGCGCACATACGTGAATGTATCATGTGTGACCCGCATAAAGTTCAATGGTTTATTGTACAGCTCGTTAACAGCGGCGTACTCAAGTAACAAGTTAACTGACTGGGGCTAGGAATTTCGACAGCGAGTAAGTTTATTTCTTTGCACTATTTCTTTCCCCTTGATAACTTGTTGCAAACAGATGTCTGGAATGACATCTCCTTAAATAAACTTAATGTCATTTTACGCGTCCCGTGGCTCACGAGTGTATTCGTTGAAAGGTTTGTAGCCGTGGTACGAACATGAGAGTCGGCTTGAAATAGTACTTAGTATCACAATTTATCTGCAGCTTCTCATCATTTTCGCTGAACTAAATATTTTAAGGAACTTAACATTCTACCATTCGCATAAATTTTAGGTATGACGCTTATGTGGACATACTGTCCATTAACAATACTGATTCACCTCTACTGTGCCAAATATTTTCAGTTTTCCACCAAACCAGAATGGTGAACAAACCGTTGTAAATAATCGAATTAAACTAAAAAGTGTCTGGTGATCATTTTTAAGCATCGTTTTGCTTCACTTCCTTGTTTAATTTATGTTCTCATGTTTGGAGATGTTTGTTTACATAGTTAAGATGTGATAAATGATGAGCTGAAGAATATAATGAGAATAAAAACATGAACTCATCTTAGATTAGCACTCAGAGAACGATTAAGTGTACGGATCAGCAGAATTTTAACGACACAGGATTGAAGTAATGGGAAGACAAGAAAAGTGAGAAACTAAGGGAGATGGTATATAAACGCATTGAATGTTGTGCTTCTGCAAGTTTTATTTTATGACGGACAATCGGGAAAGTTCTCCAAGCTCAAATAGTCAGAATACGATTTTGAACGAGAATGACCCCCATAGTCTTCTGATACCAGGCAAAGACGCTCTGGCCATTAAGCTACGAAAGTATAAATGGAGAACGAACATTACGAATCAGTAGGGTGCGTACTGATTTGATGAATGATTAAGAGAATGTATATGCGAGCTACTGATACAGTTGGTCAAGACAACTCAGGGTAGAAGCAAATTCCCTCGTGGTTTGCTGATGTGATACGTTCAAAACGTTTGATCGTTGAATTATAAGTATCCAAAGGATCGGCCTACGATTCTTCTTACAACATGACCTTTATTTGTACCGCAACAATGATTGTATTAGGACAAATTGGAGTCTCTCGAAAGTCTGATTTCTCATAAAAGACATGCTACTGGTAAAGATTTTGAAAGGTTATTCATTTACATGTAGAACGTCGTTCTACATATAAATAAATAGTCTTGACTTATGACAGTGCAGAGCAACTAACAATAAAGCTCCACAGCATGTTCATATTGTACATGAATATTTTGCCGCGTCTGTGCAACACCAGAAAAATGATCCTACTTTGTTAACCACAGAGACCACCTTAACTCCTTCGATCGAAAATAACCTCGAAAAGTTCAACAAAGCGATACCTGCACTCGTCAAGACAGTATTATAGATTGTTATGCAGGACGACTCGACTGCTATCGCGACCAAAGCCGGACGTGGTGTTGACCACAAAAACATTGCGTCATCACTCATAAGATCTATTGTTCTAAGAAATCTCTGACCAGATTATATTCAACAGTTCATTGTTTCCTTTCGTACTTGGAACCAGGCTAGGTTAACACCCGTCTGCGTGACGAGAACATCTCGGTAGAGTTATTTCAAACGCTATGTATTGTGTTATTCCTTTAAAAGCAGTGACAGGACCAGTGCAATTGAAACCCGACAATTAGGGTAACCGTCAGGTCGTCTAAGGTTCATCGCTATCTAATTCTATATTTTTTTTCCTACAAAAAAATTCTCAGAATGTTAACTGGAACCTTTTGCTTACAACCTGACACTTTCATTTAATAACTGGTCTTTGTTATCAACACATATATGTAAAAGTGATTTAAGTGAAGTTTGACTACCTATACCGATAAGTAATAATTGACAGGGCAGTCGTCACGTCAGGGTGCCATAATGAGTTGAAAAGAGCACTTTGTGTTTTGACCTGGTTGGCAAAATCAATGACAATGTAATACATGTCAAGAATGATCGATAGCGTATTTGACGGTAGAGAAACGATCTATAAGGCAAAAAACAAACTTGGTTAAAAATATCAACTTGGTACTCACATAATGTGGACAAAAATGCGTGAGATTAAGAATGTTAGTGATATATCATTTTCGCCTTTGTTTACAATTAAATGTCAAACCAAACTGATGTAAAGCCAAAATATTCCCATTTCAATTTATCCCTGGTGAATGCAATTGAGTTTTTACTCGCATGTTGATTGCAAAAATCATGCTGTTCGATGTTTGTTTCATTCTATTCTTTTTAAAGCTGTCAAACAAGAGCACATGAATTGCTATCCTGTTATAAAGATGTTGAAAACTTGTCACGTACCACACAAGTCAGGCCTAAATAACTGAAAAGTGGTGACTCGAGCGGGATTTGAACTCGCACCTTCGGAATACCCGTCTAGCTATCGAGTTCACAAGGGTTGGAGGCGAGTTTTTATCCAACTTAAGCGCACGAGATATTCTCCCGACAACTTAACGCTTACTCATGCGAGAATGTGCTGTGTCTCAATTCTATTTCAGAATCGTCCTCAGAGATAGATGAAGAGAGGTAGCACGGCAGACCGGTATCCCGAAGGTGCGAGTTCAAATCCCGCTCGAGTCAACATTTTTCAGCTGACTTAGGCAGTGTCAGATTATCACGAAAAACTTCTCTTTGTCTACCTCTGAGGATGATACTGAAATACGTCTCAGAATGTGCAAAATTGTAGATGAACTGAACAAGTAGCCTAGGACGGCAATTCATATAAAGATTGTTGCATATGGACTTGTGGTTTGACGTCTAAGTTTGATTACAATGCGTAAAAGCAGAAGCCTGTAATTTCCCCTTGCTAAAACAATAAAACATTGTTGGGTCGTTTCCATATCATCACATCCTGGTCCGACATTACTGTTTGTGTATAATTGTATGAAGAACTATTTGATCAAAATTTTAATTATATTCTACCAATACTATGGGAGCAGCAACTAACAAATATGCATTTTGACCAATGTTGTCCTATAGATCTGAGTTGGTCTACCCACGCTCCTAGACACCAACCTGTCAATGTGGAAGTAGATTCTGTGCTATCAACAGTCGAACAGAGTTCCAGTACGCCTCTCTTAGCGTATGTAAGACATTTTCAGAATTTGTAACTGAAATAACTGAACCCTGCAATCCTTGGCTAGAACCATGAAAAACTGTCGACATGTTTATTTGCCACAGTCTCTATCTACAATCTTTCTTTTCAACAATCGAAAGTGAGATGAGCTTATTAAGATAGAAATAAGGGGGGACATTGGGGTCAAAGGTTTAGTAGCTATATGCAGAAAAAGAAAAACACCTGCAACTGATTACCTTGTCCCCAGCCCGGGCCACTACCCTGACCCAATACTAAAACATATGTTTGTTTACACTGACCAAAAATATATTCTTAACGCTCGTGAAATCCCTTATTAATTCGTACGTAAATTAAATCCCACGATTTGGTGGAATAGTGTACGCAAAATTAGAGATGAGAATTATGTGTTTCTGTCATGTCTCCTCCCTAACGAGCAAAATCGTCTGGCACTGGCCAGAGTTAAATTAAAGAAGACTGATCAAGCCAGGAAAGAGTTTAGAATATGACAGACTTTGATCGATCTTGGCAAACTTATTGTTCACTGTCCGCTGTATTCTGAGAATGCAAAGGAAATTTTGCCAGTTTATTCCTAAGAAGCAACGTCAACAAATGTAAAGTGTTTATGCTCCGTTTTGGCTAATACTTTTGCCAGTGGAACGTGTTCCAGACATGACAGCCGGCGAGATTTTCAAAGCATAAAACACAAAACAAATACGATAGGTATTTTTGTCGTTTTGTCCAGGTTGAATGACCAACGACAAAGCATTTCCAACGGTTACAACGTTCATACTGTCCAGTGGCAAGTCACACGCTTCATAATCTTATTCACCTGGAGCTATGATTACTTACTTCGACTTTGACTTAAGTTTACTGACTATTTGCTCCGAATATCTCATTTCAATGTTTCAACAAATCGAACTGGCATTTCAACGGATGCTTACTCTCTTCACAGTCCAAAATATTATTTTAGAGTAGTCGTAAGAAAAAAAATTAATATGTTGAGGAAATTTCTGTTTTTAATAAACAAACAGCATAACTGTAAACGGAATGCACATTAGATGAAATAACTTCAGGAAACCCTTTTCGTTGATATTCTTGTCTTGAAAAGTGGATACATGTTATATTCTTAATTGATATCTGTATTCCAAAATTTCACACACGGTATCAATCTGTTTATCTTTGTGCAAAACAATATCAATACATCCAAGAAAAATTAAGCATATTGCCTGAAGTCAATTTTAGGGCCGTTTTGACCAAAAAAAATAAGGAGCAGCTTGCATACCTTAGGTATGCCTTAAATAAATGATGTAGGTAGGTCACGTCTAAAGACTTGCGTACATTGGACAAGTAACGCGATGCCCAAACGAGCGTGTTTACGTTTGAAAAATTTGCTCCATATTATATTATATCTTCTATCTTATAATTATATTTTTAACACTCAAAGTGTTTCGCCAACGCTGCAATGAGAGTACACGATACCATTAAGATAAAGTCGTGCTAATTTCCGCGCGTCACGGCGTCTGTTCAAGGCGTTGCAACACGTGTCAAGTGTAAATGAGCCTTAAAACATAACGAGGCTTTGTACTGTAATAAATGGGACAGTTCGTGACTGATCACATGTAAAATACACGTAATATCCTAATATTAATGTCCCAAACATAACACCTTACGATTTAAGCTTGGCCAAGGGAAACCTTCAAGATACAGTACCGGCTTGTTATTCCATTTGCGTTACTTAGCTTGGCTCTTTTTTGTATAGTGTCCGTAAACGATGTCGAGAGCATGGTCACCAGATCTGAATCAATCTCTGATTGATAAAGTTCGCTCTGGTAAGTCTCCAACTCCGAAAGACCGACGAGATAGATCCTCTTATGGGTTCAACAAATCTGGTGAGGATGCAAAAAGTAGAATTCAAAAAGACATCCTCGAGAGTTTGAAAGAGGGTGATGGTATTCCGGCCCTAGTTTATCCTCAAGATTACATATTTGATATCGCACATTTTCGCGCAAACGGAAACCTCGGTGAGTTGATTGACGACATGTCCAACATTGCCAACCCTGAAGAGAAATTTGAAATGGTGAAGTCAGAGAATAAGATACTTCGTGAAAGATTGCATAATGCCCTTCAACGAGAGATGAAAGCCATTAAAACCTTCCAGAGATTGGCGAACGAAAACAGATTGCTGCTGCTTCGATTGAAGAAATACGAGAACATGAATAGAGAGACCCCAGAATTCGGTAAGTTATTAATTCTTCTAGATCATCGTTGAAATCCTCGGGAAAAACGTAATCAGGGATGTGCTTTATGTGGGGCGGGGAGGCGATATACTTCCCCAATAATTTCATAAACCGAAAAAGTCGATCAGTGCTTCCAAACCTGAAAAAGTTTGTGTGGTCGTGAAAAGAACTGAAAGAATAACTTGGAAACCAAAAATTTTCCGAAAGTTGTTTTCTATAGCTAGAAGGAAGGCAAATTAAAAGTTCTCCGGAACTTTTTTTCGAGTTTCTCTGGCGTAATAGCGAATGGAAAACTTGGTTGTGTACAAAAATATTCCCCGTCCCCAACACAACATAACTAAAGAGTTCAGAAGTTGACCTCGACAAGCCATATATTGGAGGACTATCGAACAAGCCCTTTGAAAAAGTTGGTGAAAACTACTTGGCATCCCCCCAAGCCGTTTGGTCTGAGTACATCCCAGAACTTAGTGTGGAGTGATATTGCTCTTTCTAACAATCACGTTCTTTTTGCTGATATGATTAAATGTATTACTTTCTCCTAAGCCATCTACTTTTTATTCTTGTTTTTAAACCATTTCGTACGACACTATCGCAAACGAAATATTTTAAAAACAAGCGGAAGTCAATAGTGGAAAATATCTCGATAGATTGCTTGCCGTCGTTGCTAGTTATTTTTACTTTTCCTATGGTTGCTATTACTACTGCTACAGTTAATATTGCCACGGTTACAGTTGCCCTACTCTTGTTTTCGCGATTAGACTTGGACTCTCAGTCCTTCTCTTAATCTTGAACTCCGCCATCGCCTTGGTTTCCTATTTTGGTCTTCTTATTCTCTTCCCCTTCTCCTTATCATTGTCTTCCTACATCAAGCACGTATTCCGCGCGGTGAGTGCTTATTGAAGTCTGAAAGGTAGATCGTTAGAATAGCTAAATATCTTGTACAGACTTATAGCGCTTTAACTTGGCATTATTAGACAGGTCAGACTGGTCAGTTCAGGATCCGATAATTCCGAGATTAAGACCGATCAGAACGGAAATTCAGACCCTAACTTACGAGGAAGTTCATTCTGGTCATAATCTTACAAATTTTCCGGGTGCAAATTACAATCGGAGAAAGAAGATAAGAGTCCATTAAAGGATTTTTAGGTGCAAACTCATGATATGAGACAACTTCAGAACATTTTAAAACATTAAAGTTTTTTGTTTATGAATTTATTTTAAAAATGTTCTGAAGTTGTCTCAAGCTTGGACTGGCTAACAGTGGCTATTGTGCCATCGCGCCACAGAACAATACCTGACTATTGTTCTATGGCACGATGGCAGAACGGCCAGTCCAATACTGAGTTGTCTCCTATCATGAGTTTACGCTCTTATCTTTATTCTCCATTCTGGTCAAATATTTTTTGCCTTTTAAAAAACATTCGATTGTCGCATGAGCCTGCGGTACGTGATACATCAAACGATATGTCAAGGCTTCTGGTCTTTCCATGAACATCAGCTCTTCAATTACCGAATTGACCAGTCTAACATTGCTAATGGAAATCGCCCTTAGTTTCTCTATGATGGTGATTACAAGAAATATATTAACATAATCTCATTATCACAGATAATTCTTATCAGAAGATTATCATTACTTTTATTAAAAGTACTTCTTTTACAATAATAATGTTAGTAATAATAATAATATCAGTAATAGCAATAATGATAATCATAATAATTGATTATTGATTATGTATTGTTAACTATAGATTATGGGTTAATAATTAAATGTTGTTGATTATTGATTATTCATTATCCGTTATACATTATCGTTTAGCCATTAGTCTTCATCTCTTATCCAGTATCAATTATTAATTGTCATTTATTACCTATCAATTATTACTCACATTATCGTCCTTTTATAATTTCCTATTCTTGAAAAACTGTAGCTGTACATCGTAATCAAACTAACGTGGCTCTAATTTTCAATTGATAAACCTAACTTAGATGTGAATACTGAGGAGCCGTATAAATTAATGAATGGCAGCCTCTCGTCTTCCACGCGGAACCATAATGGTGAACACAGAAAACACGCCCAAATTACGTTGGATAATGCTAGAACAAACAACATGGCGAACAAAAGCACTTCGACATCTGACCTCAGAGACAACGTACAGAACAAAAGCACCTCAACAGAAGATTTATCTTTGGAAGATCGTGTTACAAGGAGAACCTCGAATGTACAAACAAGCAACGCGAAGACCCAAGAATCTACAAAAATGATCACTTGTCAACTTCTCAACGATGAACTCCGTTCTTGTTCTCTTCAGCAACGCCGAGAATTGTTTAAAACGAACAGTTCTCCAAACATTCTTGAAGGTATATAACTTTTTAGTGACTTGTAGCCTAAGCCGGCTAAAGATGCAATTTTATCAATTATTGCCACAGTAACCATTTCAGAATTGGCTGCATGAACGTTTGCTTGACTTTATCTGCCTTTCGCAATCAGCTTGACCACATTCGTACTAGGCAACTTAGGGGCTGTTTATATGGTCTCGATATACCTGGACATCCCAGACAACCATATGAATTTTATCCCCGGTTTATATGCAATAAAGAAAATGCATTTAATAAAGAGCTAAAAGCGTGGGAAACTGTACAAAATGGAGACCGAAAAATGATTTTCCGCTTAATTGTACATGTTATTTTATTTAGCAAGTTATTTCAGCTACATAGGATTCTATTTTCTCGTGCAGTGTACATCAAAACATAAAGTGACGTTTGTGTCACCATTTTGGAGGCTTCAAATGCTCTTCCACGGCTCCAGACGTTCTTTTGAATTGTTTATAGCATGCGCAGTTCAGTCCATTTAATCCCGGTTGATTGAGATATCCCACCATTTCACGTTTATATGGACGAGAATTCATCCCGCCTAGACGAGATACCGGTTGTTTTAACCGAGATTCCGGTTAGGTGGGATGTCCCGGTTAACCGGGACAAGAAGTTGTTCTCCATATAAACACAAATTAAAAATATCAGGAGGTTGTAGACAGACCCGAGATCCCAGGTGCCTGAGATATCCCAGCCAACCGGGATCATGTAAACAGGCCCTAAAGGGCAAATAGGGTTGTACAACCAAATGTGACCCAACAGGCAAAAACATACTTTAATGATATTCCGTCAAAACGGCGCCAAAAATGGATGGTAAATGGATTAAAAACGGTCTAGAAAAAGCGTTTAAACGACTTTGCCAAGCGCTTAAACCGCACGGCTAAATAACCACCAGGTTGTTGAGTTAGGCTAAGCTGATAGTTGTACTAAATTTGCGACGTTTCAATGGACAAAAAAAATTAACGCAGGCTGCCTCCCACTGCTTTGTTTTTTGTCAACAGGCTAACAGTCGTTTATAGTCAAACAGATTTACTTCTAAGTTACAAATTGTAGCATTGATGCAAATATTCAGTATTTTCGTTTCAACAGCTGAGGTTAGGTATTATTGAGTTCCATATGAGTTATAAGAGTGTCAACAAGTAATAACGGGGATTAACGCCTGAAATGGGCAGACTTGATTGTTTTGAATGCGATCACAGCCAAGCATAGGCAATGATTGCTATTTGGTACTTTTTTCTAACACGGAACATCCATAACTTCAATTAGGGCGCACTGAAACACGGGCATGGAAACGAGCACTGGTTGGGTTGATCTATGTATGTGTGATTCATCAGAGTACTGGCAAGAGCGCGCTTATGACTCGAAATCCATAGTATATAAGCCAAGCAATGGCGAAAGAAAACAACACTTTTTGAAAAACACTCATTTAAAAGAGGCAGGCACTTATTCTACTTAAATTTTAATAACTGTTTTGTAATTAGTATTCTTTAAAATCGAATTTCCATGCATACTTTTGGGAAAAGCCAAAAACAACGGAAGTTAAGAGGAGAATTGTACAATAAGTAGTTTAATATTTTCGTCCCACTTCACAATTATATCAGGAGCGCACGGACTTAAAATTTCGCTTACTAATGCACAGGGCGCTCCAAAAAGACGGGTAAAATTATTCTGCATTCAATTGATGTAGTGACGTCACAGCGACAAGTGCCGAAACATGTCAAAAAATTCTCGGACAGCCTCCGTACTGCGCTCAAAATTCTCCTTGGATTTTAACAGTCCAACATATGGACACGATGATTGAACTATTGGAAAGAAATATTTACTTATTGTAACGTACCTATGTATAGACATGCAAGGTCCGCGCAGGGGCGGGTGGAGGGGCCTTAGCGCCCTCCCACTTTTCAGTGCAGTTAAAAGATAAGAGAGTCTGAAAAAGTTGCAGTCACAGGCAGACCTTTTCTAAGATAGAGGAATCTTCAGAGTACTCGGGATGACGTGCTCAATCTTAATATTCGTTCAATAGAAACGTCGCCAGTTGCAAGCGATAGTAAGCTAGCACCTCATCTATTCTAGGATATTCCATAATAACCTCTCTTATTGAATAACTTTCCCGATTGTGATGATAGCTTATCGTAGGTTTCAACTGCAACATTTGCTTTTGCGCGTTGAGATTCTCCAGTTAGATAAATTCTCGCAGGAAAATCTGTCAGTCTAAAGCTCTACAATGTTTTTAAATTCTTGAACTCAGGCTAGGCTTACTTTGGCAGCGTAAGAAATTCGTGAAATTTTCTCTGCTGAATAGAAAGTAAGGATTGCCGGCTATTGCACATTTATAACACATTAATTTTTGTAGTTCACAGCTCGATCCTGGTTAATATGACAAAAACGGTTAAAAGACGTCTTTGAATTGTCATGTATAAAGATGAGATGGACTAAAAATCATTATTTGATCCTGCTTATAATCTTCATGGCATTTGTTAAAATGTCTCTCGAAATCCAGGATATAGAATCTCGTAGCTTTAAAAAATAGAAGATTTCTCTGGGAAGTGCCTGGCACACCGCCCCTGGAGGTTTCATGCTCCTTTGGTGCTGGTCATACTAGGATCCATTTAGCCCCCACTTTGAAATCTACTCCGCGGGCCTTGACATGCCATTGAAGAATCTTTTCCAACGTAATAACAACAGCCTATTCAACAAGCCTCGTGTTTTCACTAACTTCCAATACATGGCCACTCGTGAAGATTTCAGTAAGGTCAGCAGTTCTCACCTTACACTGAGTATTTTGTGACGAGTTCGGTATTCTTCCTGACTTTCCCCAGCCCTTTTCAGCTGACAAATCTATTTAACTGAAACAAGACAGCCTTCTGTTGCAACGAACCTGATAATCGACAGCATCATCCATCTGAATTCTTTCACAAACACTTTAAAATATCAACCACTTATCCATCTGCTTTCTCATCTATGATAAGATTTATTAAAACACTTCAAAGCTGCTTAGCGACAAGTCTAAAGGCTGTTTTCCACTAAGCGAATTTTATCGCGCAGAGCGACATTTCTTTGTGTAAATTGAATAGGCTTCTCATTCGTGAAAGTCCAAAGCCTATCAGACAAACGGAAAAGTCACTTCGCATGATAAAATTTGCCTAATGGAAACCAGCCTTAAGTTAATGGTTAACGGCAAACAAGTCTGACTTTCATATAAATTACAAAGACTTTCCGAACGAACTGTCGGAGTGACGTGACTACATCAACTGAATGCAGAATAGTCTCACCCGCTCTAAAACATGGGCATGGAAACGGCAGTGGGAGCCTTGATCTATGTGTGATGCAGGGAACCACCGTATATCATTGATTGATGCGCTCCAAGTGTAATCAGGAATTAGAACAAAACATTCAACGAATAAAAAATAAAACATATTCCGAAAAATAGTGTCATCTTGTAAACTCAAGACTCGAGTTACATAAGAGACGAAAGTGAAATGGTGATATTTCGATTTCATTACAAAATCATCTTCAGACCAAGTGACCTTACATAAACATTTCTAGGCCTTTACACAAAAAAATAGTGATGTTCACTCTTATAATACAACAAAAAAAAGACAATGTTCGTCTCCCGGCAGTTAAACGAAATTACGGAAAGCAACGTCTGCTATATCAGTGTCTTAAAAGATGGAATAATTTGGATAAATCTTTACGTTATATGAAATCACTTTAAATTTTCAAACAAACCGTTAAGACTTTTACTAACTGCTGAACACGAACTTTCTATCTATTTAATATGTTTTTAGTAATCTTATATAATTTATGTCTAGTTGTATGTTTTATAGTTATGTATAACAATTTAGGTTTTTATGTTAATTATATTGTATGTAATTTCTAGGGCCTCACTGAAAAACACTTCGGTGATGTGAGAACCCTGGTAAAATATTATTATTATTATTATTATTATTACATGAACCGTGATTACATCATCGGTGTGGTAGGTGGTGATAACAGGATGTGATAGAGCAGTGTTAAGGATGAATAGGAAAGCTGATAGAAGTACATCTAGGTGAAAAAAGACAACTCATTGCTAGCCTTAAGTTAAGACCCGAGTTGAGTTCTAGTTTAATAAACTTAATGTGCAGTGTTTCTATAATTAAAAGTTGATTGGTGTTACTAGACTTATTTGAATAGAGAATTTTATAACTATTAAATTTGAGATCTTTCATGAATAAGGTTAAGTCTGAAGGATAAGAAAGATTATTGAGTCTATCGTATTGGTGACAGAAGTTGGCAATGAATTGGGCAACCGCACTGGTGATGTGCGGAGTGGCATGCTCGGAAAGGCGTTTGTGGAGACAGCGATCAGTTTTACCCATATAAGATTTATTGCAGCCAGGACAAGTGATCTGGTAAACAAGATTACTGTGGGAGAAATTAGGAATTTTATCTTTGTTGGAAATGAAGTATGAGATTTTCTTAGTGTCGTAAATAACGATGAGTTTAACCGGCTTACTCATGAAAGCAGCGTCGGATTTTTTTTAGACAGGAGTTGACGAGATTTTCGCTTCGTTTGCCGAGATAAGGAATGCGGATCCATTGCTTAGGCAAATTGTCATCATCAGGTGGATTTTCAGTTGAAAGAGATTTGTTTTTGTATTTGCGTTTGAGTGTGTTACTTAAACACGGAGCGACGCTATAAAAGGGTAAGCTCCTCCCACATTTCTAGCTTCGTATGGCGGTTGCATGTTTCAAAACGGCGGACACTTCGAAGCGTGACTGAACTGGACAGCGTAGAGCTCCACAAGCGTGTCCTAAGAGCCTAAAGCTTACGGAAATACTTTTAAAATGTGTTTTTAAAATACAGCTAAACAATATATAAAGCAATAAATGGCTGAACATGCCACATTTACTGATTTTTCTGGTTGTTATACATCGTATTATAATCATTCGAGACGTCCTGCGCATCTTCATTCACTTATAGTCATCCTACCCGGGCAGTGTTTGGGCACGATTCACATTTTATTACGTCTACGATGTGTCATAGCCATCTGTATTCTTTTTGGCGCATACTTGAAGCTTGTAATATAATAAATATGAACAAAAGCTGGCGCCACTTTCAAATTCATTTGTGGCAAACATGCTCGGTTGCTCTCATCCAACAGCTCGGACATCTACCTCTGCGCAAAGCAGAACTCCGCGTTCTTCGGGGCTTAGCAAGTATGATCGCAATAAAGCCTACTACCAGAAGAATAAAAGTGCAATTAAAGAGAGCAAGGCCTACTACGGCTTCAAAATGGAAGTGAAACGCGATGAGGAAGAGCGCTTGGTAGAAGTACGTAAAAAGATCAACACCGTGAGGAATCAGTTACTGTCCAACGGAAAACCGGCAGGAAATATTGAAGTGATGGAATTGCTCTTGGATTGTTGGCTCAGTCAAAACAGTTCAAATGGCCAACAGGCGCAAAATACTATCCAGGCAGCAACGTCTTTGCAAACAAATTCATCTCCTATATTCTCAATTGAACGTGATATTCGTCCACCGGAAATTAGTCCAAACTCAATTGACCAATAAAACCTTCCGATATTCCTGTAGTATTAGCTAAATTTAACGAATTTGATAAGAATCTAAAATTTACGGCAGACACATTTCCTGATGGCGTTATCCACTTCCTGGATATCCAAATTTCGGTCGATGGTACTGATGTTTACCCTAAAGATACGCACACCGGTCAGTACACTCACTTCTCTAGTTTTGAACCTTTTTCAAGCAAAACTGCTTGGATAAAATCACTTTTCTACCGCACCTTTAAAATATGCAGCACTAAAAACCTTTTTGAAAAACAAATCAGTACCTTAAAATCTTCCATGCCATGGAACGGTTATCCCAACAATATCAAAAATGATTTAAACACGGAGCGATCGCATAAGAAGAGGCTGAGTTTCTCAGCCTGTCAATTATGATTAAGGAAAGGTCGCATGTTATTGGTCAATTGAGTTTGGACTAATTTCCGGTGGACGAATATCACGTTCAATTGAGAATATAGGAGATGAATTTGTTTGCAAAGACGTTGCTGCCTGGATAGTATTTTGCGCCTGTTGGCCATTTGAACTGTTTTGACTGAGCCAACAATCCAAGAGCAATTCCATCACTTCAATATTTCCTGCCGGTTTTCCGTTGGACAGTAACTGATTCCTCACGGTGTTGATCTTTTTACGTACTTCTACCAAGCGCTCTTCCTCATCGCGTTTCACTTCCATTTTGAAGCCGTAGTAGGCCTTGCTCTCTTTAATTGCACTTTTATTCTTCTGGTAGTAGGCTTTATTGCGATCATACTTGCTAAGCCCCGAAGAACGCGGATTTCTGCTTTGCGCAGAGGTAGATGTCCGAGCTGTTGGATGAGAGCAACCGAGCATGTTTGCCACAAATGAATTTGAAAGTGGCGCCAGCTTTTGTTCATATTTATTATATTACAAGCTTCAAGTATGCGCCAAAAAGAATACAGATGGCTATGACACATCGTAGACGTAATAAAATGTGAATCGTGCCCAAACACTGCCCGGGTAGGATGACTATAAGTGAATGAAGATGCGCAGGACGTCTCGAATGATTATAATACGATGTATAACAATCAGAAAAATCAGTAAATGTGGCATGTTCAGCCATTTATTGCTTTATATATTGTTTAGCTGTATTTTAAAAACACATTTTAAAAGTATTTCCGTAAGCTTTAGGCTCTTAGGACACGCTTGTGGAGCTCTACGCTGTCCAGTTCAGTCACGCTTCGAAGTGTCCGCCGTTTTGAAACATGCAACCGCCATACGAAGCTAGAAATGTGGGAGGAGCTTACCCTTTTATAGCGTCGCTCCGTGTTTAAGTAACACACTCAAACGCAAATACAAAAACAAATCTCTTTCAACTGAAAATCCACCTGATGATGACAATTTGCCTAAGCAATGGATCCGCATTCTTTATCTCGGCAAACGAAGCGAAAATCTCGTCAACTCCTGTCTAAAAAAAATCCGACGCTGCTTTCATGAGTAAGCCGGTTAAACTCATCGTTATTTACGACACTAAGAAAATCTCATACTTCATTTCCAACAAAGATAAAATTCCTAATTTCTCCCACAGTAATCTTGTTTACCAGATCACTTGTCCTGGCTGCAATAAATCTTATATGGGTAAAACTGATCGCTGTCTCCACAAACGCCTTTCCGAGCATGCCACTCCGCACATCACCAGTGCGGTTGCCCAATTCATTGCCAACTTCTGTCACCAATACGATAGACTCAATAATCTTTCTTATCCTTCAGACTTAACCTTATTCATGAAAGATCTCAAATTTAATAGTTATAAAATTCTCTATTCAAATAAGTCTAGTAACACCAATCAACTTTTAATTATAGAAACACTGCACATTAAGTTTATTAAACTAGAACTCAACTCGGGTCTTAACTTAAGGCTAGCAATGAGTTGTCTTTTTTCACCTAGATGTACTTCTATCAGCTTTCCTATTCATCCTTAACACTGCTCTATCACATCCTGTTATCACCACCTACCACACCGATGATGTAATCACGGTTCATGTAATAATAATAATAATAATAATAATAATAATATTTTACCAGGGTTCTCACATCACCGAAGTGTTTTTCAGTGAGGCCCTAGAAATTACATACAATATAATTAACATAAAAACCTAAATTGTTATACATAACTATAAAACATACAACTAGACATAAATTATATAAGATTACTAAAAACATATTAAATAGATAGAAAGTTCGTGTTCAGCAGTTAGTAAAAGTCTTAACGGTTTGTTTGAAAATTTAAAGTGATTTCATATAACGTAAAGATTTATCCAAATTATTCCATCTTTTAAGACACTGATATAGCAGACGTTGCTTTCCGTAATTTCGTTTAACTGCCGGGAGACGAACATTGTCTTTTTTTTGTTGTATTATAAGAGTGAACATCACTATTTTTTTGTGTAAAGGCCTAGAAATGTTTATGTAAAGTCACTTGGTCTGAAGATGATTTTGTAATGAAATCGAAATATCACCATTTCACTTTCGTCTCTTATGTAACTCGAGTCTTGAGTTTACAAGATGACACTATTTTTCGGAATATGTTTTATTTTTTATCCAATTGTATTATTCATGAACCTTATTCATGAAAGATCTCAATGTCTGTAAGGAAAGTGGAGGTTTCTAGATCAAATCTAAGTAGACTAAACAACAGGAAGCCTGACTTGAACTTCACAGTTCAAACGTGAACAACGCCAATAAATGAAAAATTTGAAAATCTCAAATACTGTAAGTATACGTCAATGGAAGTCATACCAGTGACATCATTTGTTCGTGGACATCACGTAAATTTGGATATATGGGAGCCTAAAATTGGTGATGAACATTGTCTCATGCGGGAGCCAAATAACAAAGAAGATAGTAATGCGATCGCTGTTGTTCGTGAAAAGCAAAGCTCAAGCGTGTCCGAGAGATCTACCAGATTACAGTCGAAAACAATGAGATCTTTCGTTCATCCAAATGAAATGACTGATGATATGGAAGTTATTAGTCATATCCCTAAGATGGTGGTGCAGTAGGTAACAAAATTCTTGAAACGCACAACTAATTGAGCAACCGTAATAATCAAGGGTAAACGTGTCAACAGAGGGGCTGGTTATGGCGTGGAAGCCCTTCGAATTTAAATTTTAAGGCGATTGTTTCTCATGTAACTGGTTGAAAGACAAATTAAAGAAAGAAAAGTTTGACCTCGAAAACTAGATCAGGCTTAGATCTTTTTTTATCTTAGAATACTACTGGATGTTGATAATATATACATGTCTTGAAAATTACTTTGAATTGTTATTTACGGTTAATTGTTGTGAGAATTGTATCAGACAATCTGTCGTCTGTCCACTTAAGAGAGGTTGATTTCCCCATTGGGACCTCAAGTAAGGTGTCCGCTTCCGTCTAAGAGGGGTGTCCGCTTAGTAGGGGTTGTGATAATAGTATTTCATTAAAAAAACGATTGGAACCTGAGAAATGTGCCCGCTTAAAAGAGGTATCCGCTTAAGAGGGGTGTCCGTTAATAGGGGTTCGACTGTACTTCTATCAGCTTTCCTATTCATCCTTAACACTGTTCTGTCACATCCTGTTATCACCACCTACCACACTTAGATATTAATTATTAGCATTTGACATGTAAATGTAGCCAGGTAGGCGTTCTTCTTCGTCACCGATGATGTCATCACGGTTCATGTAAATATATAAAGGCCTAGGTATGTTTATGTAAAGATGATTTTGTAACAAAATCGAAATATCACCATTTCACTTTCGTCTCTTATATAAATCGAATCTTGAGTTTACAAGATGACACTATCTTTCGGAATATGTTTTATCTTTTACTTTTTAAACCTGTCGGCTGGTCGTGGATTTTGTTTCAACGAATAGTTTACACTTTCCAGCTTAACACTCCTCTTTTGTGCCTTTTCAGAAAAGCTGCCGAACAGAGTTGAATGTTAAAAACGTTATTGAAAAGTCAAACAACAATAATATTTTTACTGAATAACTATTAACCTCCTAAATTTAGTTTGGCAGTAAAAATTTGTGTCCATCCAATTGACTTTCCTGTTGTACGCACAGAGGAAGAAATCAGATTTAGACAGCCTGCTCAAAGGGTAATGATCATAATTCTAGATATAACAAAGTCAGTAATAGCCGATCTCCTGACAATACACATTGAAGAGACTTTCAACTTCAAAGAGACTGATGGATTCAAATTAACGTTTGTTCACCGGATGCGTTCATAAATGTGATCAAATCAGGGTGTTGAAATCTCAAAATATCAAAGAAAGCTTGTAAGAGCCAATCTAGGAATAGTATACGTTAAAAAACCTGTTAGATTTCAAAGAGACTGATGGATTCAAATTTGAATCAGGAGATCGGCTATTACATGCTTTATGTTATATTTAAAATTATCATTACCCTTCATCATTACCCTTTGAGCCAGCTGTCTAAATCTAATTTCTTCCTCTGTGCATACAACTGGAAAGTCAATTGGAAGGTACAAATTTTTACTGCCAGACTAAACTTAAGAGGAAAAGATTTATAAGCACTGCCCTCGAATAAGCGCCGCATCAAAAAAAGTCGTGAAATTTAATAATCGCCGGTTATTCGATCAAATACGGTAGTTCGTATTTCGGAAGATTTTTCATGAGATTAGCCGACAATATAATACATTTTTATTTGTTTCCTTGTTCTTATAGAATTCAGTGGACGAAAAATTATGGAAGTACATGGACGTGTGAGGTCTGCCAGTTTAGGTTGCCAAAGCACCACAGGTCTGACTTCTGATCTCCGGAAAATCAGTAAGTCATTTTCAAGCGAGGCGATCAACAATCATTCCATCACGTCTCTCACTCCATTCAGAAAACTTGGCGAAAACAGAGTAAGTCCATTTCCTAGTAGTTTGGACGTTGTTAATGAAGAGGTGGATACAGGAGAATACAAAGGAGAGAATCCTCCAGGAACCGAAAGGAGCTCCGTATCAAGTGAAGGAAATATCTCATGTAAGTCTAACCATTGTACCAAATGTATTCAGACACTATGACACCGCAGCAAGGTTACTAAAACAATGGTTTTTTGATTGGCAAGCGGATGAGTGGAATCGGTCCTGCATTTATAGATTGGTTAAAATATTTTTTTCCATGAAGGCCGGAGAGTCGTTCGTAGGTTAGAAAATAAGCCATGGCTAATAAGCTTGAATATAAAATCATCTCAATTAATGTAGAACAAGCAATGCAGAAGCAAACAGAGTATTCGTTCAACAGTTTTACAGAAAAGTAAATCCTGAAAATACTCTCACTGAATAATATATATATATATTATTCAGTGAGTCATTTTCAAATGACTCACTGAATATATATATATGACTCACTATACATATATATATATATATATATATGTATATGTATATGTATATGTATATGTATAGATCCGACACGCTTATGATTTTCTTTTGTCTTTTCCTCATGAATTTTTAATGAATTTTATATATATATATATATATATATATGTATATATATATATATATATATATATATATATTTGTGTGTGTGTGTGTGTGTGTGTAAGGTTGAGTAACTTGGTAATGATGCTAGTGAGAGTGCTCGATATCTTTATTGACAGAGCGTAGAATATTTGTTGCAAACTAAAGTTTGTTGGTTGTTACTCTCAGTTTCACGTCCTTGGACGATCTTCAGACATCTCTATATATTATAAAAGGACCGGTTAGAAAAAAATTGAGAATAGAACCTAGAAATTTAGAAAGATAACAAACGTGTATTCTCCATTATTGACTGATTGTCGCAAACAAGGAAAACCATTCAAATATGCCTACGTTTAGCTGAGTTGTTCTAGACTGCAGACACAGCTCGAATGTTAAAGATAGATTATCACTACACAAAAGCCCGTTGAACACAATTTTGCGTTCTCAGTGGCTTTCTTTCGTACCAACATAGCGCACGAATTTTCACCCGGAATCATGGTTGTTTTTCTACCACTTTTGCAAGTCATTTATTCAAACGACCGTTCCATCAGCATTCAGAAGATTTAACTAACAGTCCCTATTCGTAACTATTACATTCACAACTGCAAGCAAGACAGCGCAAACGGGAAAATGGTAAGTTCGCGCGCGGCTTGAATGGAAGCACTACCGTTACGATCAAACGAAAACTGTCACAGATTTAAAATTTATTTAGCCTTATCATGAGTTATCAGATATATAGCCAAAGAGGCAACCTGCTAATTCACTTTTTTCCTCATGTTCCTGCGCGACTGCTCCATATTGCCATGTTTATTGGACCGAAACGAGAGGCTCTAGATGGTTGTCGTACTGCAGAATATCATTATTCGAAGCGTCTGATTTGGCACGTAACCATTCCGATAAACTATTACTATTCTCAATCTCGGACAACTGGTCCGATGGAATACTTGGAGACGACTGTAAAGGCAAGTTTGTTGACTAGGTAGCTTGAACGTCTATTGTTTTCCTTCGTTCAATGAAGATTGTGTTGAGACTATGACGTCACAAGAGCATAAGATTACAAATGGCAATGGTAAGGAGCACCACGATTTTATCGTCGTTCATAACTTTGGACCGAAACATTCTAACCGTCCAATAGTTTGTTTCAATCAATCTCACCCCTAGCGAATTAACAGGATGTTCGGATCATTTGTTCTTATAGTAAATTTTAAGACCAAACTCGAGGACATCGCACTATCCGGTTACAGAAACTTTTCTCATCCAAACTTCCTGATAACGCGTGAAGACTACCAGATCCTCAAAAGCCTTAAAGATGACTCGAATATCTTAATCATGAACTTTTATTCTTATCAAGTAAAAATTTCCATGTTTAATTAAGTAACTTCCTTTATGTACAAATAGATGGTGTAGCCATGGGCTCTCCGCTCGGTCCTCCGTTAGGTAATATTTTCGTAGCATTTCATTAACACAGTTGGTTGGCTAACTGCCCAACCAAAGGGACATATTACTCCCAAATAAAGAGTACGCGGTTTTTTTGGATTGATAAATCCCGATTATTTTTTGCCGGATTTTGTCGGGCATTTTTCGGATTTGCCAGTCGCAATTAAACAGCGTTGTGGAGGTAAGATGTGGTTGATACTTGGTAGTATAGGTTGGAAATGTATCCGCTTGGCCTTATTTTTTCTATCCACAGGAAGGCTCTCATTGTATGGTTAAATTTGATAGTTAACCTTCTTAAAGCTTGTAGTCAGTCACTCATGATTTTCACCTGTGAATACGTTTAATTTCCTACGATCGCTCAAACATTTTAAAATACACTGTACTCCACGTTATCAACTGTTGTCAGTCGACCTCTCACGTGTCCAACTGTCGCCAAGTTACCGGGGAGAAAAAATTGTCCTCTTTCTGGCGACCAAAGGAACTTGTCCTTACAGTATTTCTTGAAATGGCACGCAGTTTATAGCAAATCTCTAGCACAAATGTCTGCATTTTATCAAAACTCCATCAAAATTTTTATTTTCACAAACAGTTTTGGTAAATTAGGATTTCAGATTCAGACTGATTTTATTTCTTATCAGATTTTTGAGGATTTTCTGGACTTTTCTAAATGCCGGATTTTCGGATTTTTTCAAGGAATTTTCCGAATTTTTCCGGATTTTTGGCGAGGTGTAAGAGGATTTTTCTACTAATACGCCCCTCAACCCAGCCGATTTTAAATTGCTATTCTTCCGCCTTTAAATTGACGAGTGTTTTGTTATTTTTCGCTTCCGTGATCACGTTCGTCCCGTTACGGATTACCTCAACATCCTAACATCACATTTACGAACCAGTTAGATGTCAACTCCGCGCTTCCTTTTCTAAACATTTGAATGAATCGGTCGATGATTTCTCTACTTCAATTTATTGCAAACCCATTTTTACAGGTTTATTCACTAACTTTCACAGTTTTATTCCGTCCTCCTTTAAGCGGGGTCTCGTCTATTACCTACTACACATTGATACTTTAAAATTTGTCCCTCCTACCACCTTTTTCACGCTGAAATCCTGAAGCTAAAAAACTTTTACTAAGTAATGGTTATCTTGAAGCTCTTCTCCATCGCTGTATCCGTGTTTTCTTAAATCGTTAATTCAGCCCACCACCCCAGGACCCTTATTCATCTCGATGGAATGTGATTTACTTCACACTACCTCTTACCGGATCTCATCTACTACAAATCAGAACCCAGGTTATAAAATTACGTTCCGCAGTCTTTCCTCATGTCTCTTTACGATTTATTTTTCGATCAGGGAGACGGTTGCCCAGTTTCTTTCTTTTCAGTCAAGGACCGAATTTTCATGTAACTGAGGTCGCGTGTTGTTTATAAATACACATGTGAATGCTTTTTCAGCATTATATTTGGGCCGAACTCGACGCTATTTATATACGCAAATCTCAGAACACATGGGAATTTCTTCTTTGACGGGTAAAAATGTGCCGGGCAACCTCATCAATTTTTGCTATCCTTATACATCCTCATAAAACTTCACATACAGTTTCTTCCAGCGATTTCTCTCTGATTTCTTCCTGTCGTTCTTTTTCTAACCTTGAACTACTTATCCGAGAGAGTGTACTAATCTCTAAGTTTAAACCTGCTCTTAATGGAAACATTTCTTGAATCCTTTTTTCTTTATTATGATTTGTCTCTTTACCGGATATCTGCCCACCTTCCATCTGCTCGCCTTTTCTATTGGATCGACATTTAATTATTTAATACGAAAATTCAATTGGTGGTCAGATAAATAAATAGATAGATAGATAGATAGATAAGATAAGATAGATACGATAGATAAGATAGATAAAATAGATAAGATAGACAACATAGATAACATAGATAACATAGATAACATAGATAAGATAGATGAGATAGATAACATAGATAACATAGATAACATAGATAACATAGATAACATAGATAAGATAGGCAGATAGGTAGGTAGGCAGGTAGGTAGGTGGGCTTTAACACCGTTCTGCAATCTTACTCAGAATAGCATAAAATGTGATATTCTGTGTAGTAGACATCAGTCATAAAATGTGATATCCTGTATAGCAGGCTCTAAGTAGTCATCAGTCATTTTGCAGGATCAGTCTTCAATTATTTTACTTTGGCTAGCGCCAGACGGTCTTGCTGGTCAAGAGGATACATCCTGCTGTCAAAGAGTTATATACTATCTCAACTATGTAACTATCTCAATTGGGAGCGGTCAGGACTAAGCATTGAACAAAACGTTTTGCTCATGTTACGCAAGCTCCGTCTAAGACGAGGTTCCCGATTGGAGGTTGGAGAAACTTTATTTTGTAAAGGAGGGACGACATGACCCATGTGGTCCCCCCTTTGGTACTGGGCCGAATCTCGACATGTCGAAATCTCCTCCAAATCGTGTGCCAAACAACCGGAATCAACACCAAACAGCATTATTTGGAAGCTTCTGCCCTTTCCTAACATGGCCCGAAAAGATAGATACGTAAAAACAGGTCCGTTCACGGCTTACCTATGGTGTGTCTGTGATAAATCGGGTTTATTTCCTCGTATAAATATTCCTAATGTTACAGCATGGTAACAAAGATACTCGTACACTAATTCAGCTTGCAAATATAATTTTATTACTTAATCGGACGTTCTTGTCTTATAGTGACTCACTCTGCATCGTCAGACCAGGAAAGCAATTCCCCGTGCAACACTCCAACACTTGAGGTAAATCCTGCCTCTGTTTTTTCCTCTTGGCTAACGCTTCTCGATAATCTTTTCTTTCTAACAAAATCTCTTTTCTCATTCCAGTTTAGCATTCATTATGATGTCTGAGGACGTATTTCGCAATTATGTAACAATTATATGCACATGAACAATCATAGCGAGGAAACTTTTTTTGCACAAAAAAATGTTAGATTTTAGCGTTGTAAACACACAAGTTTTCGTGAATAGCTTCATCACAAATTAAAACCCAGGACAAACGGTGCGAAGAGGCACACAATGTTGCAGCAACTACTAAAAAGCACTGATGAGACTGAGCCGGCTGCATTTGACTATAGGATTAGAGATAGGGTAAGAATGGAAGAAAAAATAAGGTGTTGATACTTTTAGGATTGGGCTTTCACAAATTTTAATTTCGCGAGGCTGTTTGCTCAAATTTCACCTTTGGGAAATATTCTCGCGTGTACTGTTTGCTCGGCATTTCACATAATATTGTGTGGGAAGTTGCTTTGAGTTTGTGAGCCTTGAAGACAGCATTTAGTGCAAAGTCTCCCTCGAGTTTCATTCATCATCTCTTTATCTGTGTCTCCCATTTTTTTCAGCTTAATTTTTCAATTTTTCAAACGCTAAGTTTTACCAAAATGTGTCTACTTATGTATTTTCACTCAAAATTTTTTTATAATATTCTGTCGTTTTAATGTTTGTAGAGTGCATCTTCAGAAAAAGTGCTTTTCCCGCCTCAAAAATCTCTACAAGCTCTACATGTTTATTCGAGATCATTACCCGCAAAATTAAACGGTCGAGAGCCACAAAATAAACTAATTCCCGAAGGAAGCCTTGACGACCAAACATCTGGAAACGATGATAAACAAATTAAGGTAACCTGGTTCAAATTCACGTGAGACCACTTAGAAAAATAAGAAGATATTACGAGTGGGTAATGGTACATGTTTTAGCTTCCTCAGTCGAGTTATGCATTAACGTGAGAGTTTGAGAGAGCATGAAGAAGGCGAATATGTGGCTTGTTTTCACCATGAGGTCCTAAACCTCAGAGTGCTTCTGACTGGTAACTTGATATTCCCGTGCTGCTATTAAAAAATTGAGTATGTACAACAATTAATTTCAAGTGTCGCTAAATTTAAAATTTATAATAATTTAGTACAATTATACAAGTGATTATCGAACATCCCGCGTGGTGATTGGCCCGAACAGTTCGTCGTAATTATCGATATTCACCTACAGGTGTGAATATAACAGTGAACTCACAAAAGCAAAATTGCGGCTACCGCTATAAATGTTACTGAAGAATATTTAGACAGTTCGTTCACTACATTCTCCTCAAATAATCTGTCTCGGCGATCATTCAACAATATTCACTGATCCTGAGGCAAATGATTGTTAAATGTGTCAGACAATTCGATGTACCGAAAAGTACAAAATATACAGTAGTCCAATAAGATTTTCCACAACGCGCATTAAATTTTGAGTTAGTGACTCTACTAGGGTTAAAAGTGATTATTCAAAATTTTAGAGTCGGCAAGTTTGTAATGGACAGTAGATTCGGAACAGAAGATTAATCAGTATTCAATTCACCGGACTTAGGCTTGCGAAATCAACTATCCCGATTGACATATCTCACAAACATAGATATTGGTAATTATTGGGCAACCTTAAATCTTTCCCAGTGGGTAAGACTTTACGATTTGACTCTGCCTAACGCCAGACGATTTTACTCGTCAAGGGGAGAGCTACCGCAATGAAAGAGTTGCAACCACCTCAATTAACCAATGCTTGCTCTTTATCTTGTAGTCAGATCTTTATTATATTTGATCAAATATTTGTCTAATCGTGTACTTGGATTTATAGCCAGTGTTTTGATTTAAAAATATAATTGTCCATTGCTAGTTTTTAATTTTTTTAAAAATCCCCAAAAAGGAACCCGAGATGAAATGTTTAGTAAAATTGAATAACATAAACAGCAAATAAAGATATTGAACAAAAGGAAAATGGATTAAATTTATTAGATTTAAGTTTACTTTCTTGGTTGGTCGATTGTTTGGTCGGCTGATTGGTTCGACGGTTGGTAGGTTGGTAGGTTGGTTGGTGGGATAATTGGTTGGCTGGCTGGCTGGCTGGCTGGTAGGTTGATTGGTTGGATGGTTGGTTGGTAGGTCGGTCAGTGGATTGGTTGGTTGGTTGATTAGTCGGCTGGTTAGTTAGTTAGTTGGTTGGCTGGTAGGCTGGTTGGCTGGTAGGCTGGCTGGCTAATAGGTTGGTTGGCTGGTAGGTTGGTAGGTTGGTTGGTAAATCAATTGGTTGGTAGGTTGGTGGTTTAGTTTCTTTATTGGTTGATTGGTTGGTTGATTCATTGTTAGATTGGTTTGTTATTTGTCGCTCTGTAGTCTGGCTGGCTGGTTGGCCGATTGGTTGATTTGTCAGTTCATTACGTTGTTTTGTTGGTTGGTTGGTTGTCTTGTTGGATGTATGATTGGATTGTTTGTTTGTTTGTTTTCTAGTTGGTAGGTTTCGCGGTTATTCTTTAATTAACAGTCAACAGTTTCTTTATCTTCTTGTTTATTCCTTTTCTCTAAGGCTTCAGATGCAGTTGCAAAATCGAGAAGGCAGACTACTGAAGGTATCAAGTTAAGAAAATCATCTTATTCCTCTGGATCTTTGAGATCGTTATCTGAACGACCTTTCAAAAATAATTTTGAAGTAATGTTAAGCAAAGATGGAGATAAAAAGGAAGTGGAAAAGGCAAGCTCGTCGGAGGAATCAGATAAAGAAGAGAAACCTTTAACTCTACAACGGGTAATTTTAAATTTAATTTCTAAAAAAAAGTCGAATTCCCGATCTGTTCGAAAGGAGAGCCTTTGGAAATCTCGATGAGTAATTTACTGGCAGAAAAATTTCAAATTTATCGGTCGGATGCTTTTTGAGAAATCTAACAGCTTCAGACAAAAATGACAGGAATATAAAATTGGTTAATATATACAATTTCATACCGAAGAAAGCTGAACATAATCATGCTTCACTTAGTGAAATTCTATATAATTCAGGGGTGCACAACCTGCGGCCCGCGAGCCACTTCCGGCCCGCGAGAGTCGTTTATGTGGCCCTCGGAGAATTGCCAGTTGAAAAATAAATAATTTCTATACTAACAATTAGAAATTTTTATTGTTAATAAATGTCAGAATCAAACTTTTCCAAGAACGAATTTTGCACCCTAATTAGCTTAACTCAAAGGTAGGGACTTTATTAAGTTTATTAAGTTATAAAAACAGCATCTTTGCCATAGAACAACCGACCCCATGGAGGGAAATGAAAGGCGCAACCAAAAACATGTGGCCAGCCAACTATTCTAAGCCAGAAATTTGGCCTGCAAAACCAGAAAGGTTGTGCACCTCTGCTATATACAGTATTTGATATAACAGGGACAATGAAGTATTAGCGTCTTCCAAGAAATAAAAGTTTTTGGAGTCTTAGAAGCTATAAAGTTAAGCTCCAGTAGGCGTAAGCTTAGTAAATATTTCGGCCAAAATAACTTACTGCAGGTGTTAGTAAGTGTGGCCAGGAGGCTACGAGAGCCTGACTTCTACCTTTCACTTGTCCTGGTTCATAGTTTGAACAATTTTTGTGCCGGAAGCGTTCGATCGTTTTGATTATTTCCGAACCAGGCTTTAATAGAAACAACCTCCGTGTACTTTTCTCTTTTTTCCTGTGCTTCATAAGTTAAGACGAACAAAAAACCCAACAGAATCAAAATTCTATAACCAATTTCTACTTTCACATCATATGTACCACACCCAGTTTTCAGTTTAATGCCTGGTTTCCATATAGTTGTAATTGTTGTAATTCAGTCGGCGATTATCGCCGATCAAGTCTTACAACAATTACGAGTTAATGGAAACGCAAGTCGTAATTGTTGAAATTCTATCGACGATCAGTCGGCGACTGTTGTAGAAGCTGAATCAGGTTCAACTTCTACAACAATTACAACAGTCGCCGACAAATCAACATTTAATGGAAACATCAGTCGTCCACTGTCTGCGACAGAAAAGTGCCATATGATGCTAATAATCAATGAACGTCAAAAGTTGTTGTTTACTTCACGTGTTTACTGGACCCCAGTCACAGTAAATATTTTATATATAACATAAAGATGGGTCGAACGCAGAGTTTAACTGACGAGCGGTTCATGGATGTTGCTCGGGTGTACCCAGCCATCTTCCAAAGATCGTCGGTTGTATTTTGCAACAAAAAAAGCAACCATTTTATTTTTCCATTTCCTTAAATTTTTGCAAATCCTTGCCAAGGCAAGTTATAATACCTTTTGGTATTATGCTAGTTGTGAAGAATATTTTATGACAACGTGTACTGTTCGAAGCAAAATTGTTGGCTATCGCCCAAGTATAATTTTTTTCCGAGCCACCCGCTAGCACAGTTTCAACATAAACCGGCGATCACTAAACCGAGACGTCCTGAGTACTAGGGGGAAATCAGCGGCTGAATTACAACAATTACAACCATATGGAAACACAATTGTTGTAATGGAATCGGCGTTAATCGCCGACTGACCTACAACAATTGCAACTATATGGAAACCAGGCTTAATTCAACTTGCCTCTTCCCCCCTCCCTCACACACATTATGTTTTTTTTTGAAATAATAAAGTTTAACAATGAATAGTTATAATGAATAGTTTTCATTCAGGCTGCGTTTTCTTTCAGAGACGACGAGCGGGATACGCGGAGAACAATCCCAATGACTTTGTTGCCGATATACGGAAATTCCAACAAATGTTGAGTTCGGGTCAAATACCTCGAGTACGTAAACCATTCTAACTATGATATCTATTATGCTAAATTTCATATAAACCTGGGAGGCATCAACCATTCTTTCACTTCATACTTCCATTGATTCATTTACACATTCATAGATAATCTCGAGCAAATGTTATCCATAGTACATAGATGAACTCTTAGGAGTGTGACTATGTGATTTTCTGACCCGGTTTTCCCGAGTTAAACTGATCTCCTTTCTAATGCACCGACCTAATATCCATTTACACGACTAGTGCAAATCAATACGTAGATTTAAAATCATATTATCTACGGTCCACGCAATCTTACATCATAATCTTTCGTTTACTAGCCGTCCCACGAAAGTGACAATGAGGAAGATATTCTGTAAGTATAACTGTACTGGTATGACACCAGATATTTCCAAATAAAACGAAAAGTATTATTAATAGAATGTTGGCGCTGTTACTCTTACTCTCACCCAAGCTTAAACTCAGTTGCTATAACTCACCCTCACCCTCACCCTCACCAGTGCCGCCGAGAGCATCTGCGGGTCCCGAGGGGAATGGTAGAGAAGTTGGTAGACCCCTTCCAGTCGAAAATTAATTTCATTAACCTTTTAACTATTGGGCAAATTTTGGAAATTTTTGTGACAATGAATTCACGGTAATGCACTAATGTCTCACCGTATGGACTTCAGAAATGAACAAAACAGTAAAGAAATTCTAAATTTAAATCAGTAAATACAAGTAATACCAAGTTCAAAATTTTGTAGCAAGTTTTCAAACGTTCCCTTATATTTGATTAATTCAGTATTCGATACATGATGAAACCTAATTGTCTATTCTCTAAAGTGCTACTTTAAGTCAAACCACGCATATTGATTCATGTCACATAAGCGAAAAACGTCATCTAATATAAAGTCATTCATCATTTTGTGTCTGGAACGCAGACGTCGCCAAATTGGAATGCGAAAATAATAGTATTGTCTTATTTTACTTAGAAACACTGATGGCACGTGAACCATCGTTCTTTATTCCAGTAACCAAAAATATGAATTCAATACAGTCCTTTCCGGCTAACCGCCCCTCTGATTTCTTCCGGGCCCGGAGTCAATTGGATCCCAGTACCCCCTCTCTCAACGGTACTGACCCTCACCGTCTATATCACTCTCAATTTTACCTCTTTCCGTCCTCCTCCATTCCCACTTTCTCTTATTTTTACTCTCTTACTCGCCCCCAGTCATTTACTTTATTCTTCACTTTCACACTCCAGCCCATACTCTTTCTTCATATTTTTCTGGTGTTCATGGTCTCTTCTCATTCTTGCTGTCGAGACTGACCTCACCAACTCTCAATCTTCGTCTCATGCTTACCGTCTTTCTCAGTTGTACTCATTGAAACTCTCACGCCCACCCTCCAACACCCATATTTTCCCTTGATCTTTCTCTTACATTTTCGTTTCCTCTTCCTCTTGCTCTTTCTAATCATTACAAGTTTATGATTTGTTGGTTTATAGCCAAGCATGCGAAGCTGTGCGTAATCAGAGGTACAGCTGTCGACGTGGATCGGCCGTTGTTCAAATTACAGCATCTTCAGTACAAATGGATCTGCATGTGGCAACAGATGCGCCGTTAGGTACCAAATGTTTTACTCATTTTCTGATAGTAATAATAACAATAAACATTGTGGTGAGGGTGTGAGTTAGAGTTATGGTAAGAGAAAGGGGGATGGGTGATAGTTGTTGGATTGTTATGATAGTATAATGAAGATTGTGGCGACGATGTAATTGATATTGTGGTGGTGGTGATGGTAAACATAATAGAAATGATAATCATAAAAAATTGCCTATTACACATTTAGTAGCGAGTTAAGCAAGAGTTAGAAAGGACATGAGAGAATTTACAGAGTCCCATTTAGCTATTACTCGCCACTTTGTATAGTTCTAAATGTAAAACCTTGGTAAATTTGACTATTTCATCAAGCTTTAAGGTCAGATTGTTAGCTGTTTAAACCGAATTACGTCTACCGTTCATAACACCAATGGGTGTACGGTATGAGGAGTGTAAGCCGGAACCGACTGGGGAAGATTGTATCCTCTCAAGATGACGTCAAGAATACCACATATACATAAATGAGAACGTTCAAATTCGTTTGGTATCCGAAAATGCAAGCGACTTTAGTCTAAAAGACCAAAAGCAACAGTTTATGTACGGAGGGTTTTGTACTATTTTCACAACTATTGATTAGACATTCGCTTCTGCTGCTTTTTTCTTGATGAAGTATTAACAGAATTATAATTACATTTATAATACAATACTCGTTCACAATTCTTAAAGTACGCCTTTAGCTTTTTTACCAGAAAATATACTATCATTAACGCCAACCTCTAACCCATTGACGTAAAAATACATTAATTTTATTAAATCGACATTCACTATCGTAGATACGCAACCATTTGCATCGAAAGGCATTCTATAGCGCCAACAGATAACCATTAACACCACTCTACTATACATTAGAGATAATCAAATTTCAATTACGCAAGAGAAATATTTTGCCTAATTGAAATTTTATTAACCTTAATGTATAGTAGAATGTTGTTAATTGTCATCTGCTGGCGCTATGGAATGCCCTTTGATGCAAATGGTTGCGTATCTACGCTAGTGAATGTCGATTGAATAAAATGAATATATTTTTGCGTTAATGAGTTTGAGGTTGCTATTAATGATGGTATATTTTCTGGTAATGAACAGCAAAGGGTGTAAACGCAAGTTTTTAGTAAATCGGACGCAGAATTGTTCTGATTGAATTGTCAGATGCATTCGTGTAATAAGTACCATACAATGTTTCGCTTCCTAACTAAGGAGTTTACCACGGCTTATCTTGTAAATCCCGTGAAACACGGTGCTCATATTGTACAAAATATTACATATAAGGCAAAATAGATCATGAAAAGAGTTTGGGAAAATCATGCCGATGGCTCTGTAAGTTACTGAACAACAAGAATGAAAAGTGTGTGAGTATGTGCCATTCATTCTTTACCTGCTGGAGCTCTCCCCTTGACGAGTAAAATCGTCAGGCACCAGCCACAGTATAATAATGCAAGTCTTATTCGGCCGGGAAAAAGTTAAGGCGCAGCAAAACCAGATATCTTAGTTCTGTTTGTTAACGAAATAACAACCGTCAAATGAATTTTTTTTTTCCTTCTTAAATTGTTAGACATTGGTGACAATCGAAAGAAACAACTTGGATCTATATTGTCTCTGGGTAACTTATCTTTGTAAACATCATCCAGATTTGGTCTCTATGTTATTGTTGCAAAGAATGAAACAGAAATAGAGGAATTGAAAATCTTTTGCATTATAACCCTCTGATGAGAACTTAAGTATATATCAAGTTAAAGTAAATTTTCGAGTTTCAAAATCATATATTTTATCACTCGACTGGGATCAGTAGCGAAAAATGCAAATCTTAGGCCTCTGACAGAGAATCGAAATCTCGATCCTGTGAATCTAATGCCGTGCTCTGCTAAGTGAGCTATGAAGGCCACCAAGATGCCAAAGAGTTGCATTTTTCCCCGCTGATTCCTTTTGGAACTTAGAATGTATGATTCTAACATTCGATAATCTACTCGCCCTTGATATAGATTCTACATCGCGCGATCCGGTATAAACACCTGATAGCCCTAAGATGTCAATTCAAGACGAGTCTTCTGTCTAAGACAAGTTTCTCATCTGACTTTCCCCCTCTTCAGTAATGAAGCGAAAATGGACGGATAAAATTAAGAAACGGAAACTAGTCATACACCGGATTCACATTAGACGCTTTTCTCGTCTCAGACGAATTTTCTGTCGCGCATAAGTTTTTCGTCTGTGATATGAATTCCGCTAATCTTTATACAAACCTCATTGAGTACATTTTTCATACTTCCGTAAAGTTACAGATTGGAACAGGATCTCCAAGTAGGCGCGTTCCTACTGCCACGAAATTTTCCGCAAGTGCTTCGATAATTCTGAGGGCATTGGAACAAAATATCTTTGATTTTTTTTGTTTGCTTGTTTTTTTTTGGGTTTTTTTTGTTTTGTTTTGTTTTTTTGTTTCTTGTCTTTTTTAATCATGAAATAATCTGAACAAAACCAGTACATCAAGCCGCTCTGTTGTGCCATATCGGTTTACTGCACTTTAGTGTGCTGATTTACTTTGTGTAAGTGACTTGTGTGTTATTGTTATGTATTGTAGTGAAATGAAATGAAGTGCTGAGAAGTACTATGCAGCACCCTGTAGTGATCCCAGTAGTGAACAAGTAGCCAAGTGCAGTGTAATATAGTGCAGCAAAGTGAAACGCAGTGCTGTGCAGTCATGTCACTTCGAGCAATGTTGTGTTGTTTCGTGTCATCCTATGTCGTTATAAGTCGTTTCTTTTTGTCTCGTGTCGCCTAGCTACGTATCGCATGGTATAGAATTGAGGCTATAACTGGGAACGGTGTGGTAATGTTCTGTTAGGCAGAGTTAAGTCGAGAGGGATAAAGAGGAGTCGAGTACACTTCCCTTGCAGTCGATAGAGTGTCGTTTATATCTAATTTCAAATTTAAAATCCGTTTCACTCCCCCTTTTTTGTAAACATTTCATACCTTTAATCATTATTTTCTTTATTTATAAATTCTAGATGATAAACGAGCGTCGCGATGGTCCTCTCTCTTGAAAAACAGGAAGAAAATGGTATTAGAAGTATTTCATTCTTATGAAGGGTTACGTGCATTTTTATGCCATATCTATACTTTCATAATTATCTCCATTGATTTGTTGTTCTGTCCTCCTCTTAGCTTCTACAGAAGGATAGACTGCGAATTTCGGAAGATCTCAAAGAGTTCTTATCAACTAAAATCAGACCTACTCATATTGCTTCGGAGACTGAACTTTCATTATACAGGGTAATGTTTCTCAATTTGTGTTGCACCCTGAAATTGTTTGTCATTGAACAGGTGTATTTAGCCTCTTTTGTTATTTTACTGGATGAACCATCAGTTGGAAAATGAAGGTGAAGGGATAGACTGTACCTCACGAAGTCTTAAAGAAGTAATTTTATGTACCCTTCCAATAATATTATATTTTCCACCGGACGCAAACCAGAAATACATAATACTTAAAATATCGCACCTCATCTCTTACCGTAGATACTTCAATGTTGTTTATATCTACGAATCTCTGAATCAACGAGAATTGCTTTCTTTTTTCAAACCAATAACATTTTCCTTTTCGTGGAATAGGATACTCACTGGACCCATTTAATGAAAGTCACGGATGAAACAGGAAATTCAAGACCGCTGTCAGATGCTCATAGCAATTGTTTGCCAGAAGAAGAAATGAAACGCAGGGAAGCGGTATGGGAGTTATTCCACAGTGAAGTCGTTTACTTAACAGCTCATTTGCTTGTTCTCAAAGAGGTAAATACAATTTACTAAAAATTTACTCCGTGGTAAACGAAAACGGAGTATAAATAGGGGAGCTAGCCTTCAAAATTCTAATACGAAGAGACATTTCTCGAAATGTAGTTATACAGAGCAGCCCACACGCATTACCTAATGCTTGTATCTTGATTTTGAAAATGTTCATCGTTCGCAACGAAACTTCAGTAAACGTCTTCTAAACACCGTGTGCTGCTCAACAAATGCGATTATCTAGGTAAAAGATTTAGATGTATTTGCTCTTTTCGGTCCCCATACGACTTTTTAATATTACTCAGGCAAACACCAGACAATTTATGCTGGCTAACACCAGACGATCTTACTCGTCGAGGGGGACATCACAGACAGGAAACCGTTGAACGTTGTGTGTATTAAAAAACCGCCTGGACACAAGAATGTCAAGAGCATTCACTACAGTTGCAGTCAGTGTAACCAATGACTATTTTACATCTAGTCTCGATCACATGAAAATAGAGTTGTTTTCGATAAATGTAAATTTCGAGCGTCAGAATTATGTATTTTAAGACCAATCAAACTGCGACCCTCCAAGCTGTGCACTACTCTGGTAACAGATCTACGCGGGCTGTCGCTGAGGGATTAGATCATCACAGCTTTCCTGTGATGATTACCTTGCTTTTCAGTACTAAGGTGACTACCGTACTCTTTCTAAGATGATCGTACGTTATCCTGTTATGATTATTGTCCTGTGTAATCATGATTATAACATACATTTGGTTGTGATTAAGCGATCGTAGTGATGATCATGATTACCATTATTTGACTTTCAGTTCAGTAATGATGCATAATATTGATCGTGATATAATTATCAATCAATCTTTTATTTGTTTATTCAGTGTTTTTTGGAACCACTTCAAGAGATCAAGGGAAAAGGTTTCCTTATAAACGTCGATGAAAGAAAGATTTTTTCGAATTTGGAGGACTTGTGTGAGGTAATCTATATCCTTTCAGTGACAACGCTTTAATTTCAGACTTAGCGAAAAAATCCATTTGTTGACCTGTATTCAGTGGCGGATCAAGGCAAAGCGAGGCCCTGAGCCAATGTGTCCGGCGGGCTCCCATGAATCTATTAAAAAGATTACAAAATTAGAACAAAATTTAAAATTTGTTGTATACTGCAAGAACGTCGTAGAACGTATAAGACACTTACACATACAAATACCTATTAGTGGCGTAAGATGTTTTTTATGGGGGGACACCCAAATTAATAGACTATTGGGGCTTCAGGGTTGTGAGCTCCGAAGGCGCAAGCCATTTCATCTAATGGGGTCCGGGGACATGCTCCCCCGGAATATTTTGAAATTCTGGAGTTGCAGAAAGGTCATTTCCCGTATTTTGGGGGAGATTTTTGACAATTTTAAGGATTGGAAAATGTTATTCAAAATGCTATTGAATTAAAAAACTACATATATACATTGGTATTTAGGAAAGACTTTCCGGAAATGTGATTGAATTTTTTTAACTCAAGGCGCGGGGCCCCCTCACAAGCCGACTAGCGCGGGGCCCTGGGCCATGGCCCACTTGGCCCACTGGTTAATCAGCCACTGGCTGTATCGTAAATAGAAGGGTTCGTTTAGTAGTATGTAGGATTAGTTTGCTTATATTTGATTTTGGATGTGTACTATTGATGTTACGTAGCTTAGTTTTGTGCCATTATTAATTCATTTATTTATTTATTTACTTATTTATTTATTTATTTATTTATTTATTTACTTATTTATTTATTTAAACTTATTTAAGAACGGTAAGCCCTTCAGTACACTTAGGCAACTGATGTTCAAGGGGCCTTTTGTTTAAAACACTTAAAGAATTATATTTACCTCTACTATTTAGAAATACTATTTACAAGACTATTTACGTATCAAACAACTACAACATTAATAGTATCACAAAATTAAATGCTGTATAATACTATAGTTAGAGTGCTGGATGTTGCATGTTAGGTGTTAGGCCTTTGGTGGTGCAATCGTGGGCTATATTATTTTTTTTTTTATTTGGTTGTTGGTTTTGAGTGTTTGAGGTAGTGGGTGAAGGTTTTGGGTGTCGATGGTAATGCTGGTATTGGTGTTTGCGTTCTTGCTGATGTTGCATGGTTTCGGTGTCCGGATCGCTGTCGGGTGGGGTGTTAGGACGATGTCGGATACAGATGTTGTACTCGCTATCCATGTTGGGTTTGGGTTTGGTATTTGTGTTGGTGTGAGTTCTGGTAATGGAGCTCACTTTGCATTACGCAACGTCCCGCTGCGATTTGACGCGGCGCGTTGTAATCTAAGCTCAGGATAGACTTGCGATTTTTTTTTCTCGCGCCGGCAACCCTAAGGGTCAAATTTCATTGAGTTAGCTGCGAAAGAGAGGACATTACACGTGTAAATTACCCCGTACGCCAACGCAGTTGTAACCTGACGACTTCGGTAATCGTTGCCGAAAGTTAAAATGGTTGAACTTTCCGCAACGATTGCCGAAAGTATTAAATTCCACAGGCATTGTCTAAGCGGGAAACGCAATGTTTATTTTAGGCTAGGCAATGAAATTCGTTGTGCTACAGCCAGTGAGTGTCGTATGAATGGAAGGTCGTCTATGGAAGCCTCTTAGGTCGACGAGGTTTACCAAATTCGGATAAAATAGAAGCAGATGACTAGAAGTTATTAACAGAGTTTTATCGTAGTAATCCTATTCTATGCAATCCCGTCTCATCCGCAGTATACAAACCACGTTGTGAAAAATAAAGTGAAGGAAGGTCTCGCGAACAAGCTTGGTAACAAATATGAGATTGAAGCTCTTGAGAAGAAATTTCACTGTTTAAGAAAGTTGATACGGCGTGAAGTTAAGAGGCAAATTGATAAGAAAACCTCAAAACCTCAGACAATGAAGGAGATCAACCAGCAGCTTAGAAAGCAATCCTGTCAAGTAATTATTGCGACACGGGAAAAAAATCATCTCACGTGTAGACACTTCTCTCGCGTCGGCAACCCAATAAAATTTAATCCGTTGCATTACTGGCGCTAGAAAAAAATCAAACGTGTATCCCAATGATCACAAACTGTGAAATATTCTAAGCGTCTTCTGGCAAATTATAATTAAAACTTTGCAATGCCGCATTAAAACATTGTCCGGACGAATGCCGCCATTGTTTACTGAAACCCAGCTGGCATTCTTTGAGCGCATGAGTGGCGAAGTGAGATGTTTTTTCCGCCATGTAGCCAATACTCAAACCCAACAGCCTCAAATCCACGTAAAAAACTCGGATGATAAGAAAAATTGGAGGATGATTCTGCCAGTAGGCCTTTTTGGACGAAAAGTGTGGGGAATTCCTCCTCATCTCTGATATAACAGACAACAGACACTTATTCCCAAAAGCTAAAGGTGGCGGCGCTAGTCAAGTAACAAGGTAACACAAAATAATACTTGGTCTGATGTTTTCAAAATGCGTTGATAGTAAAATATCGCAGGCTGTGTTTCCATTAGTGAGTCCAGTCGAAAGGTGGGCGATGGAACGTGAGCTCAGATAATGACAGGAATCAGCCCAAATTTGCCATAGATCTAACAAATTTCAGTTCATACCCGAACCAAACCTACCATGTATAAACTTCCCTGAAACCCTTAAGAAGCGGCAGACCCAGGATTTGTGAAAAGCCCAAGCTAAGTTGGTACACGGCGCAGAATTTCATGTTTTCTCGTCGGCAGGTTTCCCTTCTACTTTTAGAGAAATTCCTCATATTGTTCTAACCGAGTAGTTTCTGTATTTTAAAACTTTAACTAAAATCTGTGGATCTAAATTATGTATTTAACACTATCGCCATGACATGTCATATGTACGCTACACAGTTTGCAGCAATTGTATGATCGATGGTTGACTGTCCTGGCATCGGCAACGTAGTGTGTACCCTTTTTAGAAACATCTACACGAAATGTCGGCAATACTAAACAAATACAGCCTCTACCATATGGGGCAATGGAAGTTGTTTCCAGAGTTATTCTATGCATTTTCGTGAAATTAATTTTAAAGAGTTATGGCATTTTAACAGTTCAAAGGGCGTCTCGAGCCCCTTAGGCCCCTACCCTTGGTCTGCCACTGTCCTTCGCTTCATTTTACCACATAACCGGTTATGCTAACTGTACCGATTTGGATTTCATTTTTGGCTGATATACAATCCCAATCATAAGCCAATTGGTTAATTCTTTCCCCAGAGGGATGTAGATGTTAAACCCAAAAGACTGAGTCAGTTTTGCTGTTAATAGACGCACCAAAGTAATTTTGATGACCTGTCAACTTGTAAGATACAAGTAATGGAAAGCTTTGTGATAACCTTCAACTGACTGAAGAAAACTAGTGAAGGATGAAAATCTCGAGTGTCTACATATTTTTTAAGACCCAACCGGGACCTGTTGCGAAAAATGCAACTTTGGGCCATCCGGCTGGGAATCGAACCCACAACCTCACGAATCTAGTGTGATGCTCTGCCAACTAAACTGCGGAGGCCGTTGCTGAGAGTATGGCTAAGAGTTCAGTATTTATAGCGGTGGTAATGTCGATTAAGTGACGGGTATATTCGATAGAACGTCATGGCATTTACACTCGACCGCGAACTATTAAGTCGATAATTTGTGAAGGATGAAAATCTCGAGTGTCTACATATTTTTTAAGACCCAACCGGGGCTTGTTGCGAAAATTGCAACTTTGAGATTTTCATCCTGCACAAATTATCAACTTAATAGTTTAGCGGTCGAGTGTAAATGCCATAATGTTCTATTGAATAAAACTAGTACTTATATGACAATCATGTACCATTTAATGATTGTATATGCCACTAGAAGGTCATACAGTTAGTGTAAGCATTAAGAAATTAGCCGAACAATGGCACATTACCGTTCGAACTGAATCGTGTTTGAAGTACCGTTTCATTTTTGAGAAAACTTCCCATATGACTTCAAGCTGCTCAACTCCTCTTGTCATGAAGGCTAACTAAAATTTGCTCATCTACACTTTGTTTAGGTCAGTGCAAAGTTTGCTAAAGATCTGCTTCATTTGTTTAAAAACGAACAAGAAAATCAATTTGGCAGCACAGCTTCGGTAGTTACTGCCTTTACAAAGGTAAGTACGTCTAATTTTCAGGAAAATTCCGTTATGTATGTGCACAAAATATTCTAAATCGATTATATATTTTATATCATTACTTTTAGTTCAAATGGACTGTCCACTCACAGTATGAACGCTATTGTCTGAATTACACGAGCACTTTGAATTATCTAGAAACTCTTAAAAGAATGGAAGAGGTTCAGGAGTTTTTTAAGGTACAATATCTCGTTTTGTCATCGTTTTTAATCTTTCAATTCAAAACATAAACATAATCAAATTTTTCCTCTTAGAGTACTTAGTTTGAACAAATTGTAGTTCCTCATTCGTCATGCCTTTTTCTCTTTTCTGTTTCAGTGGTGCGAAACAGATTCTAGATGTAATCGACTAAAACTGACAGATTTGTTAGTTGCTCCATTTCAACATCTTACGAAATATCCTCTACTATTAAAGGTAAATGAACAGCAAAATTGCATATGAATCTCATTTCTTAATGTAATTTCATTATATTTCATTGCAGTTGCTGCATCGTACAGCATTCCAGTGCATTGTAATGCATCGCACTGAACTGTGTTGTTGTGTACTCTATATTGTTGCACCTTACTTTACTGTATTGTTTTCTTGTCTACTCTGCTCTGCTCTGCTTTGCTCTGCTCTGCTTTGCTCTGCTCTGCTTTGCTCTACTCTGCTTTGCTCTACTCTGCTTTGCTCTACTCTGCTTTGCTCTGCTCTGGTCTGCTCTATACTGTTCTGCCTTGCCTTGCTCTGCTCTGCTCTATTCTACTCTGCTCGGGCCTGCTCTGTACTGTTCTTCTCTGCTCTGCCCTGCTCTCCTCTATTTTACTCTACTCTGCCCTACTCTGCCCTACTCTGCCCTACTCTGCCCTTCTCTGCCCTACTCTGCCCTTCTCTGCCCTTCTCTGCCCTTCTCTGCCCTTCTCTGCCCTTCTCTGCCCTTCTCTGCCCTTCTCTGCCCTGTTCTATTCTACTCTGCTCTGGTCTATTCTGGTCATTTCTGCTCTGCCCTGCCCTGCCCTGCTCTGCTCTGCTTTGTTCTATTCTGGTCGGCTCAGCTCGGTTCTGCATGTACTGTTTTTCTCTGCTCTATTCTATTGTGCCCTGCTCTGCACTCTACTCATACTTTTGGGGTGTACCGTTCGCTGTGGCACCACTCAGTGTTTTGGTTAATAGGTCTACAAGCTGGTCAGTCAAAAGGGAATATCTGTTGGTCAGTAAAAGGGGTGACGATCACCAGACTGCACTGTACTGTACTACGCTGAGCACATTAATGTGTGACGCAGCACCTCACAAGAAATCTCTAAACATCGTTTTGACTTATCTTTCCTGGTCATTTTAAGAACATTCGCAAACGAACATCTGAAGGAGACAGGCAACACGCACCATTATCATCTACCATCAAATCAGTCGAAGTTCTGATACGTAAGTATTCGTTATTTGCTGTGCCTTTGTGCATGCAGCGGTAATATTTATATCTATTCAATTTTCTTTTTATCTTAACACTGTTTTCAGAGGAACTTGAAGGCAACGTAACAGTTGTGAGGAACTATCAGAAACTAAAAGAACTCCAAAAAAATCTCGTGTGGCCATCTGTTGGCGAACTAGACCCCAAGTCGTATATACCGGAGGTATAACGATCTTGATGTTTCTCAGGAATGGTAGCCGGGTACGGGCTGGGGAGACAATAGTTCTATTATCGAAGAGATTATTCACTCGTGTCAGAGAAAAGTTAATAAAATTTCGGGAACTATATGTACGAAAAGATTTCCCGTCTTTCTTGAAGCTCTCTTTAAAAGGAACCCCAGTTAACACTTTGTCATCAAGTAGTATCGAAAAAAGACTGAATTCCATGAGAGAAGTGTTTTTCATAACTTATCGGGACACGTTTTATTCACGTTTCAAATCAGAAAATAGTGAAACTCGTTGAGCAAGTGAAACAAAGGCGATCGCGGTAAGGCAAATTGCATGGCATTGGTGATTAACTTATTGTGAACTTTTCACGAGATAGTGTTTTCATATACCAAACCAAACAATCAAAATTTTCAAGCTCAGAAATTTTTATAAAATGAAGAAATATCATTGGAAACAACTGGTAGAAACTGTACCACTAACGAAAAAACACTCTTCTGTTGTGATTACATTGTTTCCATGGAAACCACTTAGTCTATGGCTTTCCGCATTCCTAAAACTGAATTTGCTCATTTCAACACGATCAAGCCTCGCTCACCGCCGTTCGGTATTCAGTGTATAAAGACCAATTTTCAAACACTAGTATATATTAAAAGATTGAGCTAAGTTATTTAAAAACGAAACTGAAAGCAGAATTAAATGTTTTAAGTTAAATGCGGGTTTAAATGTTTTAAAAACATGTCATAGCAATAACGTGGGTATTAACTCGTGGACTGGGGCCCAATGTTCAGCTCTATGATGGTGTGTAAGAAGGATTATTACTGTATATACTGTATATACTCAAAATCATTGAGCTGTAAGTAGAAAATATAAATCTTATTGAACATCACATAATAAAGCAAGGCATTTGTTTTATTTTAGCTAATAAAAAGTGTTGTGTCACGTCAAGAATGCAGCGACATACTTGCCAGTCCTAATCGCCAGCTTATATACGAGGGATCTTTGACAGTATACGGTAAGAGCAAAGCGGACTAGTGTATACGTCGAAAAATAGAGTAAGAGAACTAAGCTTGAATTTGCCCTGATCCCTGCTGCAGAAAATTATCTGGCTGCCCCAAACGAGAATCCAACCCATGCAAGGCTTCAAGTTAATCTAGACCAATGAACTATTCGGATGGACACCCAGCCAGAGCAGTCAGAAACAACGATCATATTCTGTCCACAAATATCGACAACTCAACGTGAGATATCTTATCCTCCAAACATTTTGACATCCGAACATGATCATTTTTTTCAATATAACGACGTTACCTGCGGTCCAAGCCAACATAGTATATGGCGTCGGTTGTCTTTAGCATCGCCAGTACAAGAGTCAGAGCGATTTGGCCTCCTTCCAACTTGGTCTTCTTACTGCAGTTCAGTTTGGTTCCCTTTTTCTAAAATTACTGAAAAGAAAGTGGCATTCTGACTGTGGATCAATCCCGGGATTTCTCGATGGAAGACATGTGTGTCATGCTCCTCACCGCTGGAAAAATACGTACCTCAATCGAAAGAACATCGACTTTTTGCAATGCTTGATTCGACTCGCGGAATTTTTGTGGAGTTAGTTTCTTTATAACTTTGGGAGCTATTTTTTAAGGCATAAACTAATATTTTCCAATGTCTTGTACACTCTACTTTTCAGAAAATACAAAGACTGATGTGCTTGCCTTCTTGTTTGACGACATGTTGCTCTTGACGAAAGGCACAAAGAAAAGTAACAGACATTTGAGGGTAGGTCTGTCGAACAATAGACCAATTCAAGTTCACATGCAATATTCTGATTGCAGTACTCAACAAGTAACATTTTAGATAGCTCGTTACAACATTTTTTTTTTTTTTACATTCTGCAAGTGTCATTAAATCTGGTATGCCTTTTGAACTTATTCCATAAGATTTCATAATGAAAATAACTTTTAATAACTGGTTTCCTAGAAAATTAGCATGAGTAGTGGACAACTTGGAGGGAACATTCAAGAAAACTTGGGTGTCACATCTCCAGCCTTGTCTAGAAAAGTAACCGACTACACTTACTCAGTCTGGAAACAGGTAATGATATTCTACTACAAAGATGAAGGACGATGTCGGAGACTGGCTTAAGTTTAGTGATTATTTTATAAAGTGTAAACTGCTAGAGAGTATGATAAACAGAATTTAATAGCACGTGAAATATTAGAAACAAAGATCATATTAATTGAATTAAGAAGTCGCCAATGAGATAGTGTGAAGAGGGAGTGGGTTAATAGAACAAAAAGAAAAGCTGGAAAAAAGGGGAACGTTGTTGTCGCGGGTGTGTGGTAAAACGTGAAGTGGGGTATCTGGTTAAATAAGAGAAATTAAAGTATATTGAAATAGAAGTTTCACGCGAGAAGTGTTGGCCAATACAGGGAGGCGATTCTCAACAAAGATGTGAACAACCTTTATTTGCCCACCCCTAACTTTTATTGTTGTATTTCGTTACAGCCTGTACCAATCGACCGATTCGTACTTCATGATCTCGACGAATATCAAGGTCAGTCAACTAATAGATAATTCATTTGCGTTATACGTCCACAAGCAAACGTTTTTGCTGTTCACCTAGTTAACTCAGTACCCACTCGAACGTTACACTGGCAACTTAAAAACTGACCACAGTACAGATACTTCCTTTTGGGCTGAAATATGAAAGAGCACATTAGTTGAAAAACAAGCTATTTTTATAGTTGAAAGAACATTTTAAATACTTTTTTTTATTGTTGTTTTTTGGTTTGTTTTTTTTTCCAGTTTTTGAGATAACTACGTTTCTTTGATGTTTAAATACGACAGTTCATGAAGTCATATTGTGACTAACTGAAAAATCCTATGTATTTTTGAAATTATTGGACGAAATAGCCTGACATTTTGCAAATTAATTCAGAATTCATTCATTAAATAATTGATTCATTACATCAAAATAGTATTGCTAGAGTAATGTATAAGTACCCAGATTTCTCTTTTTTTAAAGTAAAATGCAAGAACATCCTGACAGTTTGTCACCTTTGCTGTTTATGCGTTGTTGGAGGCACAGGATTAGCACGTGTCTCTCACATCTGTAACTAAGGTTTGCTGGGCAATTTTCTGATTAACATAACGTTATCTATACTGGATGACTCAGCGACAACTAAATTGTTTCCCTAAAAGTCCAGTAAGGACTACCTTGATACAAAATGATTCAGCTTATTTTATCCAAATTTCATGCGCAAAATATAAGTAAAAACAGAATGCCCCTCTTTTGTGACGGAGGAACCAAATAGTCTTGCTTTATAGAGAAAGGAATTGGAAACCGATAAGTTTTCCATGGCAATAATGTTTTTGGTCTTATGGAGTGTATCACCACAAAATGCATTCTTATGCCGAGTTTTGAGTGATTTCGTTAGAAAATTATAACGATAAGTATGATTTTAAAATATAATCAATATGTAGCTGTGTTGACAATGTGACGTCATCGATACCTCGTTAAAACAAATCGAACAATCGAACAACTCTATGCGAGATATGATAGTCCTGCAACGTTATTTTTTAAACATAATAAAGTCAAATTCTCGAGTTATATCCCTTGAACACGCCCTAAGGAAGTGAATAGTATCTTTGACCTCGTGAACGAGCGTTACAATTCAGCGCTCTTAATCTTTTACGGATTATTCCTTAAACAAGCAGTTCTAGCTATTCTAGTCTCACACGAGCACTTTGCGTCATTCAAGTAATGTGCATGCTCGTTGGTGTACTCGTCTCCGTTAAGTTTCACTACTCTACAACTGAAATTGAAAACGGCTTTAAAGGCCCGTTTATAATTGCATTTTTTTGCTGGTTGCGATTGTTCTCCTGGTGTATGCAATAAACCTTTGACCGTCTATTCAGCAAGATATCCGCTTTCGATTTGCTCCAGTTCGTCCTCGATACTCTCGTGAGCTTAACACGTGCGCCAAAATGCGAATCGCCAGACACAAAATGGCAAGTGTAAACGGGCCTGAAGACTTCCACAACATAACTAATACTAACCTTTTGATCTGAATTATGGCAAACTCCCACTCGTGATTCTGTAACTTTATTGAAACTTAAGATATATATATATATATATATATATATATATATATATATACATATTTCATAAATTTTAGTGTGATACAACGTTTTCAGCCACTGAGAAAAATCGTATTTTATCACACGTAAAAGGTTACAGATTTTACATGTAAAGATCCGATATTTTTACATGTAAAGATATTGGTTCAACGATCTAATGAAAAGCTGCGTAGGATATTTTATGAGATCAATCTGATCCAGTGTTTTATAATTCGTATCTTGGTGGCGGTTTGTTGATTTTAGTTTGTTTGCCGGACGTTCATTTTTTGCGAATAAAACGAAATTTTTTCAAAGCAAACCCAACTAAAAACCTTCCAGATGGTGGAGTCACTCGTGGCAGATCATACTGACCATTCGAAGATAAATTCCATATCTCCGCTCGCCAATGTATTATTCTCTATATATCATATATTTTTGAAGTAAGGTGATGAAATACGAAAGAACTCAGAAGAAAATTAGAAAGGGAGGGCCACATGAGAAGGAATTAAACACCTTTTCTCCAGGCATATTTTTTTCTCTTTGTATAACAGGCAATTCTATTAAAAATGGTTTTGTGCTAGTTCACATGAGCCGATTCAAACAAGCAATTGCCATACATACATTACAAGCTTCTTCAAAAGACGTGAAGGTGAGTACAAAATTATATCGATTTGGTAACAAGAATAGAAGAGGCGTGAACAGGGATAGTGTTTGCTGGTTCGTAAAGACAGGCGTGTCATTTATATCATCATAAATTATACACTAGGGGTGCAACCAAGAATTTCGAAAGGCAGGGGTAGGTTGGTATTATCAAGCTACCATCGGGGTGATTTTGATCATTTCGAGTTAAGTTGATCAACGTGGTTTTGGGAAATAAGGGAAAAACCTGTCAATAACAGGGTAAGCATAAAACCCCACAGAAAAAGGGCAGGGATAGCGTCCCCCCCCCCCCAACCCCCTCTCTAGTTGTGCCCCTGATGCAATCAAATTATATCATTACTTAGGATACGTGGATATCAAAACTGAGGTCAGCGCAAAACAAGTGGAACGAGGTGATTAAGCAAGAAAACTCACAAGAAAAAAGCTCAGATGATTTGGCGAAGGCCGATGAGACGCGAAAAAGTAAAGGAGCTGAAAGAACGGACTCTGGTAGTGAACAAGACAGTGTAACAAACAGCGAACATATTAGTAGCAACGACGAAGACCAAGTCTTCTATCAAGATGATATTGAATTGCAAACTGTTTCACCTACATATTCAAACAGTCACACGGATTACAATGACAACGCGAATCCTGTTTCGGGCAATATTAGTAAACTTAATGTTAAGGAACGAAAAACCAGTCGCTTACTATCAGAAATCTAATACATGTCTCTCAGAAAAATCGTAACGATCAAATGGGCAGTCCTATTTAAGAGTTTCCCAGCAGGCGGATTACCGGAACCAACTTGTGGGTGAACCACAGTGACCAGTCGTTAGCACTACTAGCTTATATTGTCATTCAATCACGAAGCAAAAAATGAAATTTTAAACTTGTCGACAATTCAAGAGGAAATCACAAAGGAAATCAGTACCGCGACGTAATTTAGAAATATTATCTTAATTAGCATACAATTTCGACATATTTAAACCTGATTTTCTATTTAAAAACGAATTCTTCTCAAAAGCTATATCCAACACTCAGAAATTGTATTTGATCTGATTTCCAGACACCTCAAAAAGATTTTTTAGCAATCATTACTTTTTCATCTTGCTTCTCGATGTTTGGAGATCAGATCAAACACTGTTTCTTTTGTTTAACATATTACATAATTAGTGATCTTCATCTGATCGCTTTGTGTTCTCGACGATTATATTGGCGACTTCAGCCTGGCAATGCATTTGGCTTGAGTCTTCTGAGGAAAATGGAGTGGGTTCTTTTTTTAAGAAGGTAACACCATGATTACCTTTGATTCCTGTTTTCTTCCAGTACGTTGAAACAAAGAATGTTCTCCTTGTTTGTGCAAGTGTGAAATTTGGCCTTTGTCTGCTAAATTTCCCTCATGTTATCGATGGGAGAAAATGAGAAGACAAGCCTTTCTCTCCAAGGCACAAACTCCTCAAAATTTTCCTCGGCGATTGTAGCCATTACAAAGCGATACATTAACTTTATTAGTGATTAAATTTCCCTATTGCCTGGGAAGGATTTGTACTTCACTCAGTGGCGTAGCTAAGGCCATCTAGAGTGGGACATCACACACGTGATTGGCGTCATTGGATATCCTAGTCAATATACTATATTGGATATCCCACTCTACTAGTACTGATTATAATTTGTAAAACTTGATGTGCAACAGATGTATTTTCACTAACTGTGTCGGGTGTGGGTTCCTGAGGAAGAGCTACGTCAGAACTGGGCAAGATTGCTCTTAAAATGCAGGAAATACTATTTCAGGCACCTAAGAATTTAGAAACTTCCTTGGAGCCGTGTCCCTGCACCTCCCAGAAAGCTTGAGCTTCTCGCTTGGCTGTCACCACTCTCCGTAAATTCATGGCTATGTGCCTGTGCCCGCACAAAACCAATGGGCTGGCTACGCCAGTGACTTCACTAATCTTCGCTCAGCTGCCCGTAAATTTAATCGCTAATTTCACTCAAGTCATGCTATTACTCATTAAAATTGTCAGGGTTAACTGAAGTGACGAGCTAAAAGCTGTGTTAATGTCTGATCTACTAAACTAGTAATTTTTACTGTTGCAGTATGGTAGCTGCAGTGGGTTGAAAATTGCTTGAAGCTGCAGCTAAGATCGAAGTAAACCAAATGTTTAGTCTTCAAATCCGTTGGATTTCATAAAACTACCTTGCTTAACACCTGTCAAAAAACCCTGATAAATTTAGATCAGTTTTAATCTGAGTCTAAGTTTAAAGGAAACATCTGTGCCAACTAATTTATTCGAAAAATTGCATGGTTATAGATGAGGTTATAAATGCGTTTCGCATACCAGAAGTATATGCATTAATTCTTTGAATGTTTGCATGGCAGTTGAAATATACAACAGCTTGTAGTTAAAACTGTGCGAATTTTATTTATGCATGAATTCTTTGAATGTTTACATGGCGGTTAAAATATTAAGCAGTTTGTAGTTAACACCATATGAATTTATAAAAAGCTGAGTTTTAGTCATCCTTAATCGTGACAATGTTCTGACTGATGAGTGTAAGGGACGAAAACTTTGCTATCTATAAATTAACTGAAATAGTGCCAAACACATAATGCTCAATAGTTTATGCGTTGTTAGACGTATACGAGAATAATAGAAAGGGTAACTAAAATCATTGATACAATGCAGAAAGAAAGGATATAGGTTTTGATGAACATCAGAGAGCTGATTGCCTGGCGTATTTCCCAGTGGACAGAAATCTCTGTAGGCGTAAATCCATAAAACAAGGTGGACGGGATGATTTTTAATTTCGAAGCTGGAAATTTGAGTCTTCTGGAGTCATTTCCAGCACCCCCTACCCCAAGAGGAAGTGCGGTAGCGAGGTGTACTGCAAGATCTTTGTTTCGAGACAAGATTCTTGGTTGAAAACTAACTGAAAAATATGCTATAGTAGCTTTGAAAGATGGCTAAAAATAAAACGACATAAAAGTTTGGTACTATTCCAAAAGAAAGTCCAAAAAGGTTAAACAATTCACCTTATAGTTTTGCTCATTTTCAAACTTCATTACTCCACTTGGGCGTGTAGTTCCTACTTGGTAGATATATCACCCATCCACCCTAGGATTTGCGCCACTGGAAATCTCAGAACGGATTCGCTATGAAATACCTTCAAATATCATCTCGCGATTTCCAAAAATTCCAGCCTTTTCTGAGCTTTTGAATTTAGAGTGCATTTATCCAAACTGTTATTATTCCATGTATTCAGCACTCTGTAAATAGCAGTAGATAATTTCTTTGCTCAAACAACATTACTGGATATATTGTAACCAACTTCGGGCTGTGTTAGGGGCGAAATCAGAATTTCTTTTAGGGACAGGACTGGCGATTTAATAACCCGGAAAACGCTCGGCAAGTGCAGTTTCTATCGCAAATATATTCAAAAAACACCATTTGCTTAAAAAAAACATGCTATATTTTCCTTTGAAAAGAGATTTTTCGTAACTACTGGGAAGCAATTTCCTCCATCGCCCTCCTTGGTTGTGCCCCTTTCTGACTTCAACAAAAATAATGTCCATTCTCTTCAACAGTTCGTTATTAAATATTGTCTGTTATTTCCTCTCCTAAATTTCATCTGTAGGGAGAGGGACGTTCTTTGTAACGAAACTGAATTCACAATAGATTCATTTCTTCCTTGTAAATATCTCTCACATTCTGGTAGAGGTTTTTATGGCCCATAGAGCCAAAGAAGTCCAAACGTGCTTTAACAATGAAAAAGTACACAATGAATGTAAGTAACAAAATAAACTCTGAATTAGCTCCTGTGGCAACACATAACAATTCCACTCCATTTCCTTTCAATAAAACATGAGTCCAAGATCGCATTCCTTATTTGAAGGAAATGCCGCCTTCGAAAGCAAATTGCTTTTGAAATGTTGAAAACATACGCCCAATACAGTGGGGTAACGGAACTACTGGGGGCTCTTCGGAGATTTTTGTTCGGGGGGGCCCCCATCGCTTCCGTTAGTATAGACATATATTTCAAGAATTCAATCTCAATTGTCTTTACAAATTTATTGGGAGCCCCTTAGAGGTCGGGGGCCTTTAGGAGTCGCTCTAAAATTGTGTTTGGGGTTAATGAAATTTGTCAAGACTAACTGAAATTTGAAAAATCATTTTAAATATACGAATCGCTCAGCTGAATGCAGTTCTTTATTTAATAAAGGGCAAAATGTGTACTAAAGAGTGAGAGAGAAAGTTGTCAAATGTGAATCTTAAGGTAAGAATGAAAGTGAAAGATTTTCATTAAAGAATACAAAGACATCCGGGAATCGAAAAATGCATTAAAACCAGTTTCAAATGATAGTTTAATACGTACTGGTTATCGATCAGATTATTTTGAAAGAAATCAACAAAAATTTTCTGGGACGTTTTGATTACTGCATCAAGTTGCTTTGTAACAAACGTCTCCAGATTTGCATGGTATTCTGAAGATATTCCAGTCTCTCAAACTTCCTTGGGAGACTGGAATATCTTGGAACTTAACCGTTATTTTTAACACTTCTCTCCCATTGGTTAATTCTTGACAGTTTGTAAATATATATCCACGCTTAAGTATATTTATTAATAGTATCTCTGAAGATGTTGCGATGTATACAACACAAGATCAGAATAAATCTTATCATGCCTTTACTTCGCATTTTATACTGGGCTTTAATATTTCTTACTAGACTACGTTTATTAATATTTTAAACAGCAAGATTGCTTTGAGTTTTTTTTGGTGTGTAGCAAGGTTGTCCCAGCGCAGCCCATCCAGGAGAAAATTGGCACTCGTTTCATAATTCAATCTTGCAATGACTCTGGGAGCCCGATTTTGTAATTTTTGTAATTTGTCACCTAATGTTACGTTAAGACCATCCCAAACAGAGCTACAGTAGTCGAAGTGAGGTCGAATTAGGGCTTGGTATATTTGAATTGCTGTGCTTGTAGAGATGAATGATCTTACTCGTTTAAGAGCGTCTATGGCCGATAAGATTTTCTTAGTCGTTTCATCCACATGTCATGTCCAGGAGAGGTGTTTGTCGATTAGCAAACCTAATGACTTTGCTTCGTCAACTCAATCTATAAGTTTGCCGTCAATTTCGATGTTAATGTTGTCGTTAACATGTGTATGCAGTCGTTGACGCGACCCAATTGTCATAAATTCTGTCTTAGCGACATTGAGACTAAGTTTATTAGCTTTAAGCCAGCGAATGAGATTATTTTGTTCTGAATTGATTACATTCTTGAGGTCAGAAAATGTGTTGGCTGCAAAATTAATGTTTGTGTCGTCGGCAAACATTCTCGAAGAAGCTACAGTGAGACAATGCGGCAAGTCATTAACAGACTAGAAATAATAAAGAACCTAAGTTACTCCCTTGTGGTACACCACAGGTAATTGAAACAGCTTTCGATAGGTGACCATTTATACTGCATTTTTGGCTTCGGTTACTAAGGTACGACTCAAACCATCTTACACTACTTTGATCAACACCATCATTTTGGAGCTTTCGTAGTAAAATAGCGTGATCAATGGTGTCCAAGGCCTTTTTAAGGTCGATAAAGATTACTTCGTTAAGAAGGCCCTTATCCATAGTGACTGACCAATTGTTAGAAGCCTCTATCAGAGCAGTTAATGTACTACGTAATGTCCGAAATCCAGATTAACATTGGGTCAGCAAATTGTCGTTAAGATAGTCATAAAGCTGCTCAAAAATTGTTTTTTTCGAAAATTTTTGCAACAGCTGTAATAACAGATATTGGACGATAGTTATTTGGATCGCCTTTTTTACCATTCTTGAATACGAGCGATACTCTGGCCAACTTCCATTTGGAAAAATGCTAGTACTTATTGACTTTGAAAATATTTCTGTAAGCGATGGAGACTATTTCCGCTGATAATTTTAGAAGTTTACATGTAATTGTATCCAGACCTGGCACTTTCCTTTCGTTAATTTTTCTTAGCTGTGTAAAAACTTCATTCACTGCGGGAGATTTCAAGTAAAATATCCTATCTGTTGGGTGAAGATAAGACTCTGGTTCTACGTCTGTTGGTGGTATTTCAGCAGCCAGATTCTCGCCAATATTCGAGAAATACGAGTTAAACGTTTCGGCTACATTGGCAGAAGCGTTTATAGTTTGTCCACCAACTTAAATTTCAGAAATATTTTTCCGCTTGCGACTATGTCGGGGATTTAATTCGTTGATTAGGTTCCACATGTTTTTTGGGATTTGAGCTATTGCACTCTAAATACTTTGTAAAATACTGTTGTTTAGCCCTCCTAAATTCGTTGTTTGTACGATTTCGAGCGTGTTTGTACTGCCCCCATATTAATGGATCACCATTAAAAGTAACTTTCTTTTTTTAGAAAATTCCTTTTATACGTATCACGATTTAGTTGTCCTTTGATCCATGAAGATTTTTCGTTGCCAACCCTTTTGTGTCTAAGTGGTGCATGTTAACCATTGTACTCCATTAACATATCTTTCCATATAGCCCACATGTCGTTAGGATCATTACTTAATTTAACATCTCTCCATGCCTTTTGTTCCAGATCCCTTAATTAGTTTCCTTTGTGGAAACTTTTCATATTTCGAATTTCTATTGTTCATGTCCCTACACGTTTGCAGTAGTGCTTATGCGTTGTGTAGATCAATTCACGATCACTTCTGACCTCGACAACACTCGAGTTTAAAATCTTTGATGGTGAGTTTGTAATACAGGTCATTTAAACTACGAGAATTTGGCGTAATTCTTGTGGGATCCGCAATCATCTGTTTCAACCCTTAATGTTAGTTTGATGTTGTTTTTCAAAACGCACGTCTTGATAATTTTTGTTATATGGGCTGGGGCACCCCATCTTCTTGTTGGAAACGCCACAACAAAACTTGGCCATTCATAACTCCAACCTCACCTTCACCACATGCAAGTACACTTTTGCTGTGACAGAGGTATTTTGGGACATATTCTACAGAGCAAATACCTTTTCCTGACATGCGCAGCCGCACCATAACTAAAGGAGCATACTTTACAGTGCTGATTGTGAACTTGGGCAAATATTTTTTATGTCTTCTTTGAAAAAAATGTTTGGATGGCAAAAATTGAACAATTTTAACATCATCACTAAACACTACTTTCGCCCACTTCTGCTTCGTGCAGTCCCTGCATTTTTGGAAAGATGTAGACCATCAGGCATTGTTTTGGATGAGAAAAGCTTTTCGGAAGGTTGATATGCTTTCAAACGTAATACTTTACAAAAATTGTGCCTCGCCGTCCGTGGGGTAGTTCTTTCTGACAGATTGAGTCGCGATACATTGTTGACAGAAGAAATTGTGAGGTCATTTTGCACTACTCGCCTATTTAATCTGTCTGATTTTCGTGAAATCTTTAACGACATACCAGGCCGATTTTTAACCCTCGAGTCACGCTCAGTCATGTTTCCGCACGGGAGCGTGGGCAAAAATTATTCACGAGTGGGTTGTGTCGACCATCAATTATATATGGGAGGTTAGCGTCAAGAATTACTTTCTTTCTACATTTTTTACGGATTTCTGGCTCAGTTTTTTGATGTTTATGACAGCTGGAGGGTTGACACCAGAAAACACCTTCGCTTCTCCCCAACATGGTTGCGTACTTCCTTGCATGAGCGTTTTAGACACTGTGTCTTGTAAATACTCAATTTGCTTGCAGTATCCTTTAATCTAAATGGGTCGAAAGTTTATTTGCTTAGCACATGCTCTCTTCTCAGGACACAGTTCAGGCATCTTGAATCCACAGGAATTGCAATGTGTAGAATTCCGGGAATTTAGTGCCAAGGTCCGAAATAACGGACTAGGGCATGATGATAGTTCAGAAATTTTCAAATATGATGTAGTAAATTGACGTTATAGGGTTGTAGGTTGGGAAATAAGAAGACACGAGATATTCAGACGTGCAGCAACTATACGCAGTTTTCAGAAATCATTTATGAAAACAGTACTGTGAATTTATAAATTAGTTCGAATAACAATTATTCCTGCATTTACAGATCACTTCGAAATATAACATATAGATTTCTTCATACTACTGTTACGCTTTTAAACTCCTTTCGTAGCGTGGTTGAGACGCTCGAGATGTAAGAGGAACGCGATACAACAACCTGCTATAAATTTCCTAAATTTTCTTCCGAACAAGGATAGACGTCATTCATAAATGGCGGCTTATCTAACATTCTTTCATTGGCATATCAATTAGCCCAACTAACGTTATTTTGTGTACGAAAATCAAATTAATTTATGCTTTCAGACGAGACTAGCAGGCTATAACTGATGTACGCACAAAAGAATATCAAATAACGTGCCATTTATGAAAAATGTCCATGGATTTCTGCTTTTGTCCACTTCAATTGCTCCGGTCCGTTTCGTTTTTTCCCAGTTACACTGCTTTATAATTTATCAGAACCAAGTCATGTCTTCTCAAGTTGAACAAGTGGGTACAATTGGTTTCCTGATTTCTCTTTGAACAAATTCCTCTCTGAGAGTTTTCCGACTCCTATTATTATCCTCGGTGTAATGAATATCTAATATTGTGCTCGAAGATATTTCAAATCCTTGCCAACGTGTTAGACGGTTTTAGACGAGCTGCTAATGGCACATAAGATTTGGTAACCATACCTAAAACACCCAGGGATTGATTTACATCAGCCCCTGAGTTTTTCAGTGAGATTCCGGCTCGGTTAACCAAGCTGAAATTTCAGCCCGGGCTCACGAAAAAATCCTTTAGGAAGTTATCTTGTTTTTACGCGACGAAAATTTCAGGTCGGACTGAAATCGCAAACCGGTGACAGCCAACTAGGCTAAAATTTTCGATTCACCGAGTCAAAAAATTCAATAAAATCGCGCAGAAATTGCAGCCAGGACTGAAACGTTGGTTAACACATGGAGACGACACAATACAAAAACGACGAAAGCTAATGCAAAGTTCCCTGACGAATTAACTTCTGATTTCAGTTTCAAATCGTGCGGAAATATCTCGTGTATTCAGGGATTTTTTATTTTGCCCAACGAAAAATTAAGAGGCTATTGGTTACTCTGCTTTGGGAACTCACCTATCAATCAAAGTCATTTCATATGTGCAAAACCTGACCATTTTTACAGGGAAAAAAAGAAGAAAAATAACAAAGCGTACGAGTCACAAAAAATACAGTTGTGTAAAAGCTTGTATAAAAGAAACAAAATCTAGATTGCTGTGTTCAAGGCCTCACCTACTTAATACGATTGCCGCATACGACTATTCACGTTGGCGTAAACAATTAACTCACAACAGTATAATTTCTGCTTACTACTCACTCACCAATGTTGCAGTATGTCCTCAGGACTCTTGTGGCTCAATCTCATACATCAGGATGAACGAAAGTATGTGACAATCGTACCATGTAGATCAGGCCTAAGAGACGAGAGGCTAGAAGTACTCGTATGTGTCAAATCGTACCTTACGTAACGCGGGTTGATCTTTGCCTTTCTTCCCCCTAAGTTTGTTGCCCTGTTGCTTTCTCACACAGATATTGAACACTTTCGCATAATGTTAAATTTTCATTTCATATTCGTGGATGTTTAAAATTTCTACAAATTCATCGAATTGTTTTCATAATTTATTCTAAATCAGTGTGAACAACTCAGTAAAATGTCAAACTTAACTGATGATCGCAATTAAAAACATTTGATCATGTTTCGTCGCGAGTGTTTGAATAGTTTTGATCATGAAGATCAGGTTTAGCTTTTCCTTTTTCTGTTGTATCATACTTGTTGAGATCGCTGTTTGTTTCAACTTGTTTGTCATCATGAGTATCTTTGACGCCATCTCCCTTGTCACTGCCTTCATCATCGTCATCAACGTCGTCATCATCATCATCAGGCAAGCTACACAGAAGCCCGTCGTTTTCAAATGTCGGGAAAAAGTATCTGGTAACAAAATGAACTGTGTATTATACATTACTCATCTTCTGCCTTTCATTAAAGAAACCGTATTCG